>CM056049.1:304391274-304722530 GCA_029574335.1 Rana kukunoris
CTCCAGACCCGCCATCTGGGGACAGCTCTGCCAGACTTTTGGGCGGGTGGAGGAGAGCCTGTCCTCCATGAAGGATACGCTGGGTAACCTGGACTTCCACTCCCGGGCTTTCACAACCTGCCTAAATGAACTGCAGACTACAGCAGCAGGCGTTGGGCAGGATGTGAGGGCCCTTACCCAGGCTATCCAGGCCAACACGGCAACACTTGGTGCTTCCCTGGACAGAATTGCCGTGGCCTTGGAGGGCAGGCCGCCAGGTGGGCAGATATCAGGGGCTGCTCCTCCTTCCCCGGGTTTGCCCCTCCCCATGAGTCTCCCCTGAGGGGCCGGGGCCGTGGCCGGGGGCGCCCCAGGCGTGGCTCACGCAGAGGGCAATAATTTTTTTTTACCCTTTTTTTTTTTTTTTTTGCTGACATTTTTTGCATTTTTTTTTGCTGACATTTTTTTTAAATTTTGGGTTGTGCATGCTGTTTGAATGTGGGGGTGACATTCCTGCTGGAAAAGGGGTGTCATCCTCAATTTTGGTGGAGAAGGGTTCCCCATGGACCAGGGAGAAGTGATTCCCAGGTCCGTGTGAATGGTGTATGAATGTACAGTGACATAATTGGAGCCTTGACGTGGCGTTTACTGCTCACCAGTCGTGCATGGTGGACTGGTGCCAATCCAATTTGATGAGGATGTGGGGTGTGTGTGCTAGGGACCACAGTGGTGTGCATGCATGCATTCTCATTGTGCCATGATTAATGTGTGTGTTTAACGTGCAAAGATGCCCAATGTGAGCTGTCTCCTGACTGCTCTTCCCTCAGAAGACGGGGTATCCTCGGTTAGGGGTTGATTGTCTGGTTGGGGGGTCAGGTCATCACGTAGCTCAACCTGCAGGCCCTTCCTCACTGCGAGATTGTGCAGCATGCAACATGCAACGATGATATGGCACACAAAGTTTGGGGAATACAACAGTGTACCCCACCCCCAGACTTATCCAGGCATCGGAAACGTGACTTCAGGAGGCCAAAGGTGCGCTCCACCACTGCTCGGGTTTTGATGTGTGCTTGATTGTATCTTTCCTCCCCTGGGGTTTGGGGGTTCCGGATAGGAGTCATGAGATGGGGTCCCAGTGCATATGCAGAGTCACCTGGAAGGGAAAAGACAGGAGAATGTTAGTCATGCATGTGCCACTTGTGAGGTGTGCATCACGGGAGGGGATAGTCATGCCTGACTCCCATGTCACTCACCAACCAGCCAGGTGTTCCCATACACGTTCTGATAGAATTCCATTCGGATGTGGCATTGATTGTAGATGTAGCTGTCATGGGTGGATCCGGGGTGTTTGGCACGGACGTGCCATATGAGTCCTTGGGCATCAACTATCACCTGTACGTTGATGGAGTGCCAATTCTTCCGATTGCGGTACATGTGCTCTGTCTCATGGGGGGGCTGGAGTGCCACATGTGTGCAATCAATGGCCCTGATGGTGAGTGGGAATCTGGCAATTCTGTAGAAATCTGTCATTGCCTTCAGCCGCAGGTCCTCAGTGGTGGGTTTGATGATTAGGTTGGCCATGCATGTGAGGATTGCTGGGACAACCTGGTGCACACATCTGCTCATGGAGGATTGTGACATCCCAGCCACCACTCCACTTGTACGCTGAAAAGAGCCACTGGCAAGGAAATGGAGTGTTGCCAGTACCTTGACCAGTGGCTGCACTGCTTGTGAACGTTGTGTTGGGCTGGTGATGTGCTCCTGCAGGGTTGTGGTTAATTCCAGGATGGCATGAGGGGGGAATCTGAAGATGCGATACACCTCAGAATCACTCATGCCAAAGAGGTCTATGCGTGTGCGGTATACCCTCTCCCGTCCCGTGCCATCCTCCGTGCCCTCCTCCTTCTTTGGTCATCTAAATTCACTAGTGCAGCTATGAGCGACGATGCCCCTGGCATGTTGGCAGTCAAATTGTAGTGCAACACGTGTGTGTGGTCTGCTCCTCAGTAACGGTGTTGCTTTCTGTGAGATGTAGACGTTTTTTCAAAATTTTAGACCAGCTTTTATGTGCTCTAACTTTAGACAGGACATTTTGCTGTTGCGCACATCGCGTAGCCTGCGCAGCAACTGCGTTTTTTTGTGGATCCCCGCAACTCCCTCATTAGCATATTTGACTAGCAAATCAATGGTGTGTCTAGCGCATTTTTGCGCGGACGGATGCGTCTGTCTAACAAAATTACGCCGGACAAAAAAAAGTAGATTTCTGGTGTAAATCGTTTTCTGAATCGCGCGCATCTAAACGCACGCGCACATTTAGACTTACGCACGCGCAACACCAGTTGCGCAGGCGTAATCGCTCTGTGAATCTGGGCCAATGTTGCAAATAAAACTATTTTATAAATGCTAGAAACGTATTGGGAGCTTATATTTGTAACTACCTAATTAATACATTGTATAATTTGTACTCATTGAATATGCCTTAAAAAAACAAATGAAATTGATTTAGCTTGCCATCTTACTAAACACAGTGTAACTTGAAACTTTTAAATTTAAATGCAGTTAAAAAATGCTTTCCAAAGCATAGTTACTGAGAAAATCACATATCTTAAACATTTTGTTAAAGGCCATGGTCTTTTGTCTGTAATTTGCATAACTCATTTCTTCAGTTGCATTTAATTCAATATCTAACCTTAACTTTGATCTGCTAAAGGCTCAAGAAGTTTTTCAGTCTCATGATGTTAATTGGATGAAAGTCAGATACACAACACATGACAAGCAAAAAACACCAAAATCTTCAAATCTAATGCTCTACAGTAAATAGTTGACAAGTTAAATTATGGAAATGATTTCAACATGAATCCTATTAGTTCAAAATAAAATAGATACATTAGCATATACTGTATTAAAATTATTGTATGAGTATACAAAGGAGAAAAGAATATTGTGTTCAGAAAGGCTTTATGTACAGTATTGGACTGGGTGTAAAAAAAAGCCTGGCATATGATTAGCACTCATTCAAAAAAGTGGAAATCTACCCAAAACATTGTTTTATAGTTCTATATAGAGTGTAGGAATGTTTGAATCTCTGTAAGGTTTTATTGATGTCTGTGTACCCACTGGGGACTCCTGAACCTGGCGGTATCTGCCACAAGAACATAAAACAAGGAGAATTTTATCCACAAGCTCACAAGTAAACCAAAGTGCCAAAATTAAAATGTGAACATGCTATAACTTTAGAGTGTACATGCCACCATCCAAATGTATTGTAGTGGCATAGCTAAAATAACAAGTGCATACTTAAATCACTAAAGGCAACTGTAAAAAAAAAACAATCAAAGTAAAAAAGCTCTTACACAAAGCATATGAATCTTTTTAATCTGCTGGCTTTCTTGGCGCATATGCATTTCCTTTAACCACTTCAGTCTCTGAAAGGTTTTACCCCCTTAATGTACAGGCTATTTTGTGCAATATGGCACTGTGTTAGTGTCGTGCGACGTTGTACCCAAATAAAATTTGGGTAGGTGTCTAAAATGTCAGTTAGACACTTAACTGACATTTTTTACACTTTTTTGGGAACCAGTGACATTTTTACAGTGATCAATGGAAGAGGTTAACACCAGGGGCAATCAAGGGGTTAACTGTGTTCCCTGGGTGTGTTTACTAACTGTATGTGGGGTGGGATGCCTGGAATAATACAGAGATCCATCTTCTTGTATAGCAGAAAGACAATATCTCAGTGTAATCCCCTGTCAGAACTGAGATCTGCCTTGTTTACTTCGACAGATCCCCATTCTGTCTTTGTGGGGAACGATCGTGGGTGACTGGAAAATTGAGTCTGCTGGATCTGCTGATTGGCTCCCCCACTGGCCAATTGGCGTGAGCATGTACCCACAGAAGCTAGTGCACAAAACGCTGTACCAGTACGGTGATTCGAACACCCATTGTGCCTTGCCGCAGTATAACTGCAGGGGGTGGTCAGCAAGTGGTTAAAGGCAAGTCACCATGAAAACATATGGAAATATATGTTTTTTACTCTTAGAATCATATATATGAAATATTTAAATGGATATTTCATATTAACTACCAGTGGGTTGGGATTGTTCACCATAACTTCTTAATGCGACTTTACTGTTGTGTTGTAAATAGCCTGCATACCCTGTTTACTTTAATCTCATGATATTCAAGTCTATTTACCACACAGAGGAACACATCTCCCTCTTGCCAACTTAGAAGGACCTGTAAGGATTCTCATTTAGACTAAAGCCTTGTACACACGATTACGATTGTTGGCCAACCAAGTGTCTGATTTTTGTCAAAAGGGCGTGTGCCAAAATCTTGTCTTGCATACTAACGGTACACAATTGTCGTGCCACAAACACAAATGTAGTGATGTACTACGAAAAATTTCAGCTCTTGAGCACCACCCTTTGGGCCCCTTCTGCTAATTTTGTGTTTGGTGAGTATTGATTCCGAGCATGCATGTTTGTACTTTCAACTTTTGTGTGATGGACTTGTGTACTGACCATACGAAAAATCAGACAAAAGACCGGTGTCCGCTGAAAATTTACTAACATATCATAAAACATTTGTTGGCCGATAGTTGGACAACAATTGTCAAAAGGAGCATTCTAATGGTCACATTTTAGGACAACAGTCTTTTAACAGACAATCCCCTACCAACAATCGTATAGTGTGTGAGAGGCTTAAGGCTCCATGCACTGGTCTTAAAAAAATGTCAGTTCGATTGACAGAAAGAAATAGTCATATAGAATTTTTTTGTACAGAGTTTAGGAGAGGTTAGCATTTTTTCTGCCAGAAAGCTCAAATCAAAATGAAAATCAGATTTTTTTTTTTTTTTACCTGCCTCTAAACACTGAGCTCAAAATATGCCTCTAGTCACTGGGAGCTGTGGTGGCTCAATGCAATTGGCACTGCCCTGACAAGCCGTTCACCTCTGCAGCCAAGGGTTCGGATCCCGGTCTCAGCTGCATGTGAATTGAGTTTGGTGGTCTCAGCCCGGCTCCCGGTGGGTGTGCTATGCGAGGTAAGCCTGCGCTTAGTACGCCCACCCCCCTCCCACAAAACCACCACACTTACACGCACTCGAAATTGGGTTAACATGCACGCACTTTGGCCACGCGGTCTCTAAAAAAAGAGAGGTGAAGGACTAACGGGGCTGGCTGAGCGGGCTAGATCCTCTCACTCCCTCATAGGGGAGTCCCTCTGCCCCTTTGGGCTTCAAAGCGGAGCAGGTAGGGCCACCCGGGGCATGGAGAAAGATGGCAAATTGCCTCTGGGGGAGGTCTGCCTACTCCCAAACTCCTGCAGTCCGGCTCCTCTCTCGAGTACATGCGCAAAATACACTTTAAAAAAAAAATATATGCCTCTAGTCATCCTAATGTGCATCTGTACATAGGATAACATTGAACTACTGGAAAAACACAAAACACCTATTGAAGCAGTGATGTGTAAACTAGTGTGCATGGAACTTTAGACTTATTCCGCGTACACACGATCCGACAAACCCTATCGTTTTTTTTTTCCCATCGGTGAAAAAATGTAGAACCTGTATTAAAATTATCTGAAGGTTAAAAAAACGATATAAAAAAAAACGATCGTTAGTAGGCAAGTCCATCGGTTAAAAATCCATGCATGCTCAGAATCAAGTCGACGCATGCTCGGAAGCATTGAACTTAATTTTTCTCAGCACGTCGTAGTGTTTTACGTCACCACGTTCTGACACAAACTGATTTTTAACTGATGGTGTGTAGGCAAGACTGATGAAAGTCAGCTTTATCGGATATCTGATGAAAAAATCCATCGGTCCGTTTTCATCGGATGAACCAATCGTGTATGTGGCATAAGACAGGCTGTTTCTTGCATTACAAATTTTAATAAAGCTCCATACACGCTGGCTTAAAGATCTATGCTACTACAGGAGTTGTGTGTTCTGCCTGTAAAAGCAGCTCAATGTTATTGTATGTGTCCATGCACATAAGGACGATTACAGGAATATTTTAAGCTTAACTCTTAGAGGCAGGAAAAAAAAAAATTCTGACTGACAGCTTTTCTGATTGGAGCTTTAAAAAACGCAAAATCTCTATATGAGCGATTTTTTTTATGTGCACTTGTAGTGCAAAGTGGATTTGCCTTTAGTAAATCAACCCCATTGTGTACTTTGAGAGCAGTCCTTATCAGCCCAGTGACCTGAAAAGGGTATGTGTGCCACTCAGGATTGGTAGAGAGGGGGTATGTGAAGCTCTGGGGCGGAGTGAATTGTGTTAAGGGGCGTGGCCTGGTTGTAATTCAGGCCGAGGTTGACACTCCATTCACCTTTCTAGAACATCTTAGATGTGTGATTGTCATGCAGCGCACACACGATCATTTTTCGGCATGGAAAAAATAAAAAAATTTCAGCATGTCCAAAAAACAAAGTTTTTCCGACTTCATCATTAAAAACAATGTTGCCCACACACCATTGTTTTTTAAAAATGATGAACAAAGCACGGTGACGTACAACACGTACGACGGCACACTAAAGGGGAAGTTCTATTCGCCTTTGGGCTGCTTTTAGCTGATTCCTTGTTAGTAAAAGACGATTTGCGCTTTTTTGTCTGTTACATCGTGATGAATGTGCTTACTCCATTATGAATGGTAGTTTTACCAGAACGAGCGCTCCCGTCTCATAACTTGCTTCTGAGCATGCGTGGGTTTAAAACGTCCTTTTAGCCCACACACGATCATTTTTTACAACCCGAAAAACAACAGGCCATATTCACAGAGCCATTACCCCGGCGTTCTAGGAGATGCGCGGCGTAAGTCTAAATCTGCGCATGAGTATCGATGTGCCGCATCCCCAAAACGATATACACATGAAATTTTTTTTGGCCCGGTGTAATTTCAATAGACCAGCGTATCCGTGCGCGCAAAACTGCGCTAGACACACCATTGATTTGCTATTCAAATATGCAAATGAGGGAGTTACAGGGATCCACAAAAGTAAGTTGGTGCAGCGCAGCAGCTGCACGTCCTGTCTAAAATTAGACCATATAAAAGGTGGAATAAAATTAGACAATCCGTCTACATGTCAGCTAAAGCAACACTGTTAGTGAGGAGCTGAGCAGTCACACTTGTTGGACAACAAACTTTATGCCAACATGCCAGGGGCATCCATGCTCATAGCTA
Organism: Rana kukunoris; assembly: GCA_029574335.1. NCBI lineage: Eukaryota > Metazoa > Chordata > Amphibia > Anura > Ranidae > Rana > Rana kukunoris. Next base: position 304,398,439 of record CM056049.1, read on the forward strand.
TACTACTGACTTTAGAGGAGCAAAGAAAGAGGAGGGCACGGAGGAGGGCACAGAGGAGGGCACGGAGGAGGGCACGGGAGAGGATATACCGCACACGCATAGACCTCTTTGGCATGAGTGATTCTGAGGTGTATCGCATCTTCAGATTCACCCCTCATGCCATCCTGGAATTAACCACAACCCTGCAGGAGGACATCACCAGCCCAACACACCGCTCACATGCAGTGCAGCCACTGGTCAAAGTCCTGGCAACACTCCATTTCCTTGCCAGTGGCTCTTTTCAAAGAACAAGTGGAGTGGTGGCTGGGATGGCACAATCCTCCATGAGCAGATGTGTGCACCAGGTTATCCCTGCAATTCTCAGACGCATGGCCAACCAAATCATCAAACCAACCACTGAGGACCTGCGGCTGAAGGCAATGACAGATTTATACAGAATTGCCAGATTCCCACGCACCGTGGGGGCCATTGATTGCACACATGTGGCACTCCAGCCCCCCCGTGAGACAGAGCACATATACTGCAATCGGAAGCATTGGCATTCCATCAGCGTACAGGTGATAGTAAACACCCCGGATCCAGCCATGACAGCTACATATACAATCAGAGCCCCATCCCAATGGAATTCGAACAGAACATGTATGGGGACACCTGGCTGGTTGGTGAGTGACATGGGTGGCAGGCATGACTGTCCCCCCCATGATGCACACATCACAAGGGGCACATGCATGACTAACATCCCCCTGACTTTTCCCTTACAGGTGACTCTGCATATGCACTGGGACCCCATCTCATGACTCCTATTCGGAACCCCCAAACCCCAGGAGAGGAAAGATACAATGAAGCCCACGCCCTAACACGTGCAGTGGTGGAGCGCACCTTTGGCCTCCTGAAGTCACATTTCCGATGCCTGGATAAGTCTAGGGGGGGCCCTTTTGTATTCCCCAAACTTTGTGTGCCAGATCACCGGTGCATGTTGCATGCTGTACAACTTCGCAGTGAGAAAGGGCCTGCAGATTGACATACATGATGACCTGACCCCTGAACCAGACAATCCCCCCCTAACCGAGGATACCCCGTCTTCTGAGGGAAGAGCAGCCAGGAGACAGCTCACATTAGGCATCTTTGCACGTTAAACACACACATTAATCATGGCACAATGAGAATGCATGCATGCACACCACTGTGGTCCCTAGCACAGACACCCCACATCCTCATCAAATTGGATTAGCACAAGCCCACCATGCAGGACTTGTGAGCAGCAACGCCACGCCACGGCTCCAATTATGTCACTGTACATTCATACACCATTCACACGGACCTGGGGATCACTTCTCCCTGGTCCTGGGGAACTCTTCTCCACCACAAATGAGAAGGACATCCCTTTTCTTGGCAGGAATGTCACCCCCACATTCCAAAATCATTCACAACACAAAAAAAAAATCGTCCAGCAAAAAATAAATTCCCAGCCAAAAAAAAAAAAAAGGGGGAAACCAAATTAATGCCGCTGGCGTGACCCACTGGGGGGGGGTAATCTGGGGAAGGAGGAGCAGCCCCTGGTCTCTTCCCACCTGGCGGCCTGCCCTCCAAGGCCACGGCAATTCTGTTCAGGCCAGTATTTAGTGTTGCCGTATTGGCCTGAATTACTTGGGTGAGGGCCCTCACATCCTGCCCAACGTCTGCTGTAGTAGTCTGCAGTACGTTTAGGCAGTTTGTAAGAGCCCGGGAGTGGCAGTCCAGGTCCCCAAGCGTATCCTTTATGGAGGACAGGCTCTCCTCCATCCGCACCAAAGTCTAGCTGACCTGTCCCAGATGGTGGGTCTGAAGGGCCTGGTCCCTTCTGAGATTGGCGGGCAGAACCTCGGCCACCCCCTGGTCTTCTGGGATGACTTCCTGTCTCCAGCTGATGCTTGTGGCGGGGGAGAAGGGGAGGCCCTTGGGAGGGGAGCCCTGTTGGGGGAGGAGTGGGAGGGGCTACCCCTTATGGAGGGCTGGCTGCTGCCAGCCAGAGGGGAAGACTCCTCCAAAAATAACAATCCACTGGCTGACATGACCTCCTCCTCCAACTCAAACTCCTCCTCCTCAAACTCCTCCTCCTCAAACTTCTCCGAGGACTCCGGCCTTGTCTGGGGGTCCTCATCAGGCTGTTGTCCCGGGGATGGTGCGGTCAGGCCAGATGGCCCAGCACCCTCCTGCACATCTGTGGATGACACAAAACATTCACAGGTTGGAGGATCCACACACTTGCCACATATTCCCTACCCCCCCCACACATGCTACACACCAGATAGGCCCTCCACTTGTTGCCTATTAACCACTTTCCCCCCGGACCATTTGTCAGCCTAAAGACCAGAGGTGTTTTTACAATTTGTAACTGCGCTGCTTTAACTGGTAATTGCACGGTCATGCAATGTTGCACCGAAACGAAACTTGCGTCCTTTTCTTCCCACTAATAGAGCTTTCTTTTTATGGTATTTGATTGCTTCTGCGATTTTTATTTTTTGCGATATAAATGGAAAAAGACCGTAAATTTTGAAAAAAAATGATTTTCTTATAACAAAAAGTAAAAAATATCGAATAAACTAAATTTTAGTCAAACATTTAGGCCAAAATGTATTCAGCCACATGTATTTAGTAAAACAAATTGCAATAAGCGTATATTTATTGGTTTTCGCAAAAGTTATTATAGCGTCTACAAAACTAGGGTACATTTTCTGGAATTTACACAGCTTTTAATTTTATGACTGCCCTCTCTAATTTCTTGAGGTGCCAAAATGGCAGGGCAGTACAAAACCCCACCAAATGACCCCATTTTGAAAGTAACACACCCAAAGGAAATTGCTGAGGGGCATGTTGAGCCCACTGAATATTTTTTTTTTTTTATACCAAGTGATTGAATAATGACCAAAACAAAAAAAATACAAAAAGTTGTCACTAAATGATAAATTGCATCACACATGCCATGGTTTATATGTGGAATTTGCACCCCAAAAAAATACATTGTGTGCTGCTTCTCCTGAGTACGGGATACCACATGTGTGGGACTTTTTGGGAGCCTAGCCGCGTGCAGGGCCCCTAAACCAAGCATGGCCTTCAGGAATTTCTACCTACTCTACCTATGACAGTTTTGAAGGCCATAAAATGCCCAAATAGCACAACCCCCCCCCCCCAAATGACCCGATTTTGGAAAGTAGACACCCCAGGCTATTTGCTAGAGGCATTTTGAGTCCATGGAATATTCTATATTTTGCCACAAGTTGCGGGAATATGATTTCTTTTTTTTTTTTGCACAAAGTTGTCACTAAATGATATATTGCTCACACATGCCATGGGCGTATGTGGAATTACACCCCAAAATACATTCTGCTGCTTCTCCTGAGTACGGGGATACCACATGTGTGGGACTTTTTGGGAGTCTAGCCGCGTACAAGGACCCCAAAAAACCAAGCACCGCCTTCAGGATTTTCTAAGGGCATACATTTTTGATTTCACTCCTCACTACCTATCACCGTTTTGAAGGCCATAAAATGCCAAAGGTGGCACAAAACCCCCCCAAATGACCCCATTTTGGAAAGTAGACCCCCAAGCTATTTTCTGAGAGGTATGTTGAGTACATGGAATATTTTATATTTTGCCACCAGTTGCTGAAATATGACAAACTTTTTTTTTTTTTTTGCACAAAGTTGCCACTAAATGATATAATTGCTCACACATGCCACGGGCATATGTGGAATTATACTCCAAAATACATTCTACTGCTTCTCCTGAGTATGGGGATACCACATGTGTGAGACTTTTTGGGAGCCTAGCCGCTTACGGGACCCCAAAAACCAAGCAACGCTTTCAGGATTTCTAAAGGCCTTGTACACACGAGGGAAATAGATCCGATGGGAACGGTCCGACGGACCGTTCCCATCGGATCTGTCCGCCGATTGCTTTGATCCGATGGCTGTACACACCATCGGATCAAATTCCCCGCCGGCGGACAGCGCGGTGACGTGGCGGTGACGTTGACGCCGCCACGTGACCGCCACGTCACCGCACCAGGAAGTTAACACTTCCGCGCGCATGCGTCGGATCCATTCACAGGATACGACGCATGTGTGGGCAGATATGTCCGCTGGTTTGCCGTACTAACCAGCGGACATATCTGACGGACAGCTCTCTGGCGGAAAAATTCCAAAGCATGCTTTGGAAATTTTCCGCCGGAGGAATCCGGCCAGAACGGTCCGTTTGCCCCTACACACGAGCGGATTTTTCGGCTGAAATGGTCCGTCGGACCATGTTCAGCGGATTTATTCACTCGTGTGTACAAGGCCTAAGGGCGCAAATCTTTGATTTTACCCCTCACTGCCTATCACAGTTTCGGAGGCCATGGAATTCCCAGATGGCACTAAACCCCCCCAAATGACCCCATTTTGGAAAGTAGATACCCCAAGCTATTTTCTGAGAGGCATGGCGAGTATTTTACAGCGCTCATTTATTTTTGAAAATTAAGAAAGTTATTTTTTTCTTTTTTAAATTTTTAAATCTTTGTGACAAAAAGCAAGAACTGCAAAAAAACTCACCATACCTCTCAGCAAATAGGTTGGGGTGTCTACTTTCCAAAATGGGGTCATTTGGGGGGTTTTTGTGCCATCTGGGCATTCCATGGCCTCCGAAACTGTGATAGGCAGTGAGGAGTGAAATCAAAACTTACACCTTCGAAAGCCTGAAGGTGGTGATTGGTTTTTTGGGTCGCGTACACGGCTAGGCTCCCAAAAAGTTCTCACACATGTGGTATCCTTGTACTAGGAGTAAGGAGAAGAGCAAATGTATTTTGGGGTGTAATTCCACATATGCCCATGGCATGTTTGAGCAATATATCATTTAGTGGCAACTTTGTGCAAAAAAAAAAAAAAGTTTGTCATATTCCAGCAACTGGTGGCAAAATATATAATATTTCATGTACTCAACATACCTCTCAGAAAATAGCTTGGGGTGTCTACTTTCCAAAATGGGGTCATTTGGTGGGGTATTTGAACTGTCTCCTGCATTTTATGTACAACATTTAGAAGCTTATGTCGCACATCACCCCACTCTCTAACCCCTTGAAGACAAAGCCCCCTTCTGACACTGTTTGTTTACATAAAAACATTTTTTTTTGCAAGAAAGTTAAGTTGAAAACCCCCAAACATTATATATGTTTTTAAAGCAAAGGCCCTACAGATTAAAATGGTGGGTGTTGCATTTTTTTTTTCACGCAGTATTTGCGCAGCGATTTTTTAAACCCATTTTTTGGGGAAAAAAATTTTTTTTTTTTATTTTTAAAGCACTAAAAAACACTATATTGCCCAAAATATTTGATGAAATAAAAAAGATGATCTTAGGCCGAGTACACAGATACCAAACACATTATACTTTAAAATTTCACACAAATGCGCAGTGGCGACAAACTACATACATTTTTAAAAAGCCTTTAATAGCCTCCACAGGTTACCACATTAGATTTACAGAGGAGGTCTGCTAAAATTACTGCCATTGATCTGCCCTTTGCGGCGATACCTCACATGCATGGTACAATTGCAGTTTACATATGACTCCAGACCGACGCTTGCGCTCGCCTTTGCGCAAGAGCAGGGGGGGACAGGGATGTTTTTTTTTTATTATTATTATTATTATTTATTTTGCTTTTTTAATTTTATTTTTACTGTTCCTTACTTTTTTTATTTTTTTATAATTTGTATTGTTATCTTATGGCATGTAAATATCCCCTATGATAGCAATAGTTAGTGACAGGTACTCTTTTTTGAAAAAAAAATGGGGTCTATTAGACTCTAGATCTCTCCTCTGCCCTCAAAGCATCTGACCACACCAAGATCAGTGTGATAAAATGTTTTCCCACTTTCCCAATGGCGCGGTTTATATCCGGGGAGGGGACATTCCTTCCCACTGCTTGTAAAAGCAGTCTAGAGGCTAATTAGCCACTAGAATTGCTTTTAAATGAAAATGGCTGAAAAGAATGATACCAAGATGATACCTAAACCCGCAGGCTTCATTCTAGTATAACCATTCAAAGTCCAGCAACATACCATACGTTGATGGTTCTTGTTGGACATGTATTGTAATCTTTTTTTTTTTTCATGCAGCCTGTTGGCTGAACAAAAAAAAAAGATTGATCGGTGGGTATGCCCACCATTAGAATACCTCCCTTCAATACCTCCCTTCATCCACCCACTTCTAATGATGGGCATACATGCACCAGTTATATATGCCGAAGCATGGGGGCATCCTCCCGCAAAAAAGTTATGCCGCTCACACATGTATGTACGCCACATAAAAAGTTATGGCGCATACACACGGTCGGAATTTTCCACGGGCAAGCTTCCGACGGTATTTCGATCGTATGTACGCGGCATTAGGAGCAAAATCGCTCCTCCGCCCCTAATGCCCCCATGCTTCGGCATATATGCTCTTTTTTTAACTGTGGTGGTGAAATCACCTCACACAGTGTTGGAGTCGCGGCTTTAAATATTGTGGGAGCAAACGCTGTTGCTGTCACGCTAAATAAATCCGCGATGCAACTGAATGGCGTACCTGCTAAGAAAATGATGGTTAACATTAAAACAAAGTAACATTACATTTTAACAGTAAGATCTTACCATACTATACCTGCAAAGCAAATACCACAAATAAAAAAACAGTAAAAAATAAATTAATGCAACCTGTGCCTAAAAAATCTATATGCCGAAGCATGGGGGCATCCTCCCTCAAAAAAAGTTATGCCGCGTACACACGGTTGAACTTTTCCACGGGCAAGCTTCCGACGGAATTTCGATCGTATGTATGCGGCATTAGGAGCAAAATCACTCCTACGCCCCTAATGCCCCCATGCTTTGGCATATATGCTCTTTTTTTAACTGTGGTGGTGAAATCACCTCCTACAGTGTTGGAGTCGCGGCTTTATATATCGTGGGAGCAAACGCTGTTGCTGTCACGCTAAATAAATCCACGATGCAACTGAATGGCGTACCTGCTAAGCAAATGATGGTTAACAATAAAACAAACATTACAGTATAACATACCATACCTGCAAAGCAAATACTTTGCAATTAAAAAAATTGTAAAAATAGAGAGAATAGATATAGAACAATAGTGAGTGGACAGTAGAGAGTGAACATAAGAGAACAACAAAGAGAGGAGAAAAATACAACCACAACTATTTTTTGATTTTTTATTTTATATTTTTTTGTGTTTTTGTGTGAGTTTTTTGATTTTTTTTCCACCTTTTTTCACTTTTATAAAAACTGTAAACTGGACATTGCAGATTATGGTCTCTCAAAATGTGATGGCCATCACATCTTCCGAAACCCTGTGTTAGTGTGCCTAGGACTGTGTGGTGCTGTACCCTACGCTAATACTCAACTAGTGTGTGGTAGCGTTTGAAACATTCACCAATGCAGAGACCAGGTTGGTCAGGACAGTCGGGACAATAAAAGCGGGTGTCACGCCTAAATCCGAGTTTGCTGCAGACACGACATCTTTTTTGGCGACTTTTTTGGGCAGGGGTACCAGAGATGATAAAAGGAAAATGCCTCTCATACAACCGGCTCACTGCATTTGCGTTGGGAAGGTGGGGCAAAGCACCGTCTGGAAACAGAAGGGCTTCGGCGATCTCTTCCTGGAATTTTAGGAAGGATCCAGTCCGTCCTGAAGCTCTGTATAGCACATGAGCGTTCAGCAAAGCCAATTGAAACAAATAAACAGACACTTTTTTGTACCAGCGTCTGGCCTTACGGGTAATTAGGTACGGCGCCAACAACTGGTCATTGAGGTCCACCCCTCCCATGTTAAGGTTGTACTCGTGGATACAGAGGGGTTTCTCCACAACACCAGTCGCCGTAGGAATTTGGACTGCCGTGTCTGCGTGAAGCGTGGACAGAACGAAAACATTCCGTGAATCCCTCCACTTCACTGCTAACAAATTATTACACTGTAAGCAGGCTCTCTCCCCCCGACTAAGACGGGATTCTACAAGCCGTTGGGGGAAGCCCCGGTGATTAGGTCGCATGGTGCCACATGCGCCAATTCCATAATCAAAAAGATGACTAAAAAGTGGCACGCTCGTGTAATAATTGTCCATGTACAAGTGGTACCCCTTTCCGAATAAGGGTGACACCAATTTCCAGACTAACCTACCAGCGCTCCCTATGTAATCAGGGCAATTCTCCGGCTCTACGTGACTGTCTTTTCCCTCGTAAACCATAAAGCTAGATGTATAGCCTGTTGCCCTGTCACAGAGCTTATACATCTTGACCCTGTATCTGGCACGCTTGCTGGGAAGGTATTGTTTGAATGACAAGCGACCAGAAAACTTAATCAGGGACTCATCAACGCAGACAACTTGCTGGGGATTATACAAGGCTGCAAACCGTTCGTTGAAGTGGTTTACGAAGGGCCAAATTTTGTAGAGCCGATCTAATCCAGGGTCTCCCCGAGGATGACAGAGTTGATTGTCACTAAAATGCATGAACCGCAAGATCTGCTCGTATCGTGTCCTGGACATGGAGGCAGAGAAAATGGGCATATAGTGAATTGGGCGCGTGGACCAATACAACTGCAGTTCACTCATTTTAGTAATGCCCATGAGGAGGGTAAGGCCCAGAAAAATCTTAAATTCGGAAACCGTAATTGGCTTCCAATCTCTGGCAAGGGACAGATGGGAATTAGCGGCGATGTGTTGACCAGCATATAAATTGCTTTGGTCCACAATAGATCTAAAGAGATCTTCCGTGAAAAACACTGAATAAAAATCCAGTGGTGTAAAATCAACTGTTTCCACCTGAATTCCAGGTTGGCCAGTGAATGGGGGAAGTACGGGTGCTGCAGAAGTGGCGGGGACCCAATCAGGATTGGCGAAAGCAGCAGGAAGGGCACTATGGGCACGAAGGGCCTGTCTTTGTCGTCTTCTTCTTGGTGGCAGCGGGACACTACTTGTGCTTGCCACCTCGCCAGCTTGAACTGCACTTATGGGATTCGCCACGTCACCAAGTGTTACTGCAGTGCTGGATGTATGTCCAGGATGTACTAGGCCGCTGGTGCTTGCCAGATCACCAGAAGGAATAGCGGCGCTAGTACTACTCTGCCCCATACGAGAGCCCTGCGGTTCTTGCACCTCATCGACAGCAGAAGATCGGGGTTTGGTATGCCTGACCCTAGCAGGGACCACAACTCCGTCGTCAGAGCTATCTGTCAGGGAGCCACTGTCGTCTACAGGATCATATGAGCTAGAAATTGACAGATGCGTGACCTCCTCATTACTATCTGACAGGCTCATAAACAAGTAGGCCTCTTCATCACTGTACATTCGATTTGCCATTTTGGGCTCTAAATTTAGAGGTACAATGGTAAGATTTACAGGAAAAAAAGCACCTGACCTGTTAGCGACAGTCAAACGCTACCAAAAAACTGTTAGCGATCGCAGAGATCAGGCCTGACTCTGTGAATGCTGCAGTTATGTGTTTTTGTGTTTTGTGTCAGTGATCGATCGATCGATACTGCACTTGGTTGGGCTGGGCTGGGCGAAGGTGCTAAACGCAGGTGCTAGCAGGTATCTGGGCTGATCCCGCTAACAAAGCATTTTTGGGAACCCTAAACTGCAGGGGACACTAGTATAGATCTGATCAGATCAGCTATCGATCAGTTCAGATACTATACCACTAAGGGGGGGGTGTATGGTGCGTGCATGGGTGTTAGCGCTACTGGCACTAATCTGACGCTGCCTGGGGCAACGCAGACCCTATCCGGCGCTTAAACCAAACTTTGATCACCCGTCGGGCAATCAGGGGGTTAAAACTTTATTGCAAAAAATATGGCGGGTGCCTTGATGCTATCCCCCCCCAATGAATTTACCTGGTCGGTAATGTTCTGCAAAATCTCCTTCTTCCTGGCCGGGGGGGTGTTGCCACTCTCCGGGCCATGCAGGAAATGCCCATATTGGGTAAGAGCCCAGGCAATAATTTGTTTCTCCCCCAAAGTAAAATTGCTCTTGCGCTTTCTTTCAGTCATATTCATACACCAACTCTCTCCCAAACAATCACCAAAAATCACTCACAAAAACAAGCAGGAAAAATCAAGTAACAAAACAAACAAACAAAATCTATCAACCAAAAAGTCTCACAACCAGTCACCAAAAGACACTATCAAATATATTCTACAAAACACTAGCTCAAACAGTCAACAAATATCACAAAGACAAGTCACAACACAACAAACGCGAACACACAACAGAACAAAAGCACCTTGCTGTATAGGAAGGGATACAAAGGGATGTACTTTTGCAAAGGAAGTGCGTTTGTGTCTGTCTATTTAAGCTCCCTGCATAGTTCACTAAGTTGCCCGGGTCCACTTCCAGTTTCACTGATTGCGCCGTTCCCGAGTTGTGAGCATGCGCAGAGAGGTGCTGACCATGGTCTGCTTCATGTGCGCATGCGCGATGCGGCCGGCCCTTCATTTGCATAGGGTCACGGCTCATTTCAATGAAACACGCCCACGTCCTTCCCAATTTGAATTACTCCGCCTTACGCCTCGGAATTTACGTTACACCGGCGCTAATTTCTGCACAAATACTACGAGGATACAGTGATTGCGCCTCTACATTGCGCCGGTCTAACGTAAAGGAGGTGCGCTACGCCGGTCAATATATGCGCGAATGTACGTGAATCTGGCCCAAAATGTTTTAAAACAACGTAAAAAAATGCAGCATGTTCGAAATTTTTTTTGGTTGTTTTTCAGAAGATGAAAAACGATGTGAAGCCCACACACGATCATTTTAAATGACGTTTTTAAAAACTTTTTTTTTTTTTTTCAGAATACCTCTAAGAACTAGAACAAAACATTTAACATATCAAGAAAATTATTTTAAAAAAATTAAAAAAATAAAGTTGTGAATTTTTGGAGGTTATTGTGCAGTGTATGGATTTCCTTAGCATGATGTAGCATTTATGCGCAATGAAATTGCATATAATGAGTTAATAAAGAAACACTTCATTCATGAGAGGATACATTAACCACTTCAGACCCGCGCTATTGACAGAATATGTCAACAGCGCGGATCTGAGGCGCCAACCTGACGTCTTTGGGCGTGATTTTTAGTTTGTCTCCCTGCGCGTCCCCGCGAGTGCGCATCGGGGAAAAACTGTGTTGGCCGTGTCCCTAGGACACAGCCAATCACAGATCGAGCTGAATGGCCAATCGCAGAGGCCTTTCAGCACTCGATCCCGCCGTCCAATGAGAGATGATCTGAAATGTAAACAAATTAGATCATCTCTCATCGCCGGCTTTCTCTCCTCACACCGAGACAGCGTGTGAGGAGAGAAACAGTTTACAGTGACAGTGAGTGAAACACAAACACCCACAGTCCCTGCCAGTGCCACCTAGCCAGTGCCACCTAGCCAGTGCCACCTTGCCAGTGCCACCTTGCAAGTATATTATCAGTGCCCCTGCCATCAGTGCCACCTGCTCCTGCCATAAGTGCCACCTGCCCCTGCCATCAGTGCCACCTGCCCCTGCCATCAGTACAATCTGCCATCAGTGCCATCTGCCATCAGTGCCATCAGTGCCACCTGCCATCTGTGCCACCTGCCATCTGTGCCACCTGCCATCTGCCTGTGCCACCTGCCATCTGCCATCAGTGCCATCTGCCATCTGCCATCAGTGCCATCTGCCATCAGTGCCATCAGTGCCATCTGCCATCATTGCCATCAGTGCCACCTGCCATCAGTGCCACCTGCCATTAGTGCTACCTGCCATTAGTGCTACCTGCCATCAGTGCCATCTGCCCCAGCCATCTGCCCGTGCCATTTGCCGTCAGTGCCACCTGTCAGTGTCATCAGTGCCAACAATGGCTAAAAAATCATTTTCATTGGAGGAGGCGTACGAAATTATTGCGGCTGACGGGAGCAACGGGGAGCTCTGCGATTCGGATTCCTCTGAAAATTCGGACAACGAATCTGACGTTAATTACGAGCCGATAGTTAGCAGTGGAGCAGAGACATCCGAGGAGGAGGAGGAGGAGGAGATGGAGGAAGAGGAGGAAGAGGAGGAAGAGGAGGAAGAGGAGGAAGAGGAAGAAGAAATAGAAGAGGAGGAGGGTCCACCCGCCAGACGAAGGCGTATTGCTAAGGAGGCAGTGCCATCCACCAGCACCGCTGTGCCATCCACCAGAACCACTGTGCCATCCACCAGAACCGCAATACCTCAGCAAGCAAGGTCACGTACCAGTGGGGTGTCACCTCAGTCCCAAAGAGTTAGGTCCCATGCCAGCCTTCTCTATTCCCTTCAGTACCCCCTGTGGCTTCCTCCTAATTCAGGAGAAACCAACATTCCCCCTTTCACTGCTCAGCCAGGAGTCCAGGTGGACACAGAAAATTTTGCCCCGATTGATTTTTTCAATTTAATTTTTACTGACAACATGCTTGCCTCAATTGTGGCCCAGTCCAATCTTTATGCCCAACAATTCATATCAAGTAACCCCACGTCCTATTATGCCCGTCCCTTCCAGTGGAGAGCCATAACAGTGGAGGAGTTTAAAAAAAAATTGGGCATCGTATTCTGTATGGGACTAAACCATAAAAACCAACTACGGTCATATTGGTCAAACCGCCCCATCTACCACATGCCCATCTTTTCCTAAAAAATGCCCAAGTCCAGATATCAAAGTATAATGAGATTCCTACACTTCAATGACAATACCCAGTGCCCTCCCCGAAATGACCCAAATTTTGATAAACTTTATAAAATTCGGCCACTACTTGATTATTTTTCCAAAATTTTCCCCCAGTTGTTTACCCTGGACCAACATATATGTGTGGATGTATCCCTAGTAAAATTTTCTGGCAGGCTCGGCATAAAACAATTTATTCCCAGCAAAAGGGCCCGCTATGGGGTGAAGCTCTATAAATTGTGTGAGCCACGGGGTATACGTATGCCTTCAATGTATACGAAGGAAAGGACAGATAGCTACACCCCCCTAATTGTCCAGACTACGTAGGAACCAGTGGGAAATTTTTTTGGCAACTCCTAAACCCACTTGGAGAAAGGATACCACTTGTATGTGGAGAATTTTTATACAAGTTTGCCCCTGTTCCGAAACCTTTTCCGAAAGAACACCCCAGCATGCGGCACCATGCGATGGAACCGGAAGGGCTTTCCTCAAAGCCTCGTCACCAAAAAATTTAAAAAAGGGAAGACGGCGAGTTTACGCAATGAGGAAGTTCTGGCCATAAAATGGAGGGACAAAAGGGATGTGTACGTGCTTTCTACAATCCACAAGAACACATTCGTTGAGACCAGAACGAGGAATGGGCGCATTCAGAAACCAACATGTATTCAAGAATACAATAAGTTAATAGGGGGTGTTGATTTGAACGACCAGATGCTGGAACCCTACCTTTCCACAAGAAGATCATACCTTGGTATAAGAAAGTTTAAATTTATTTGTTAAATTTGGCCACATACAATACCTATGTAATATATCCGAAATCCACTCCAAGACCCAAATCCTACCTTTTCTACCAGGAGGAAATCACCACTGCCCTTTTATACCCCAGCAACCCACCAGCAAACATTCGATCCGATGTGGTTAGCCGAATCAACGAGCGCCACTTTCCAGATAAAATCCCTCCCAGACCAACAGGCCAAAAATGCCAAAAAAGATGCAAGGTGTGCTCCAAAGCAGGAGTGAGAAGAGACACCACTTTTTGTTGTCCTAAATGCCCTTCCCAATCAGGCCTCTGCGTAGTTGGTTGTTTCGCCCGTTACCATACCTCACTAAATTATTAGTCACTTTCTGCCATTTACCTTCACACCCCTTATACCTCTGCTTATGACCCCGGCTTGTTATTTGACCACGATTCTGCCTACCGATTCTGTTTATACCTCTGCCTGATCTGGAACTCACCCTGGACTGTTATTTGACCACGCTTATGCCTACCGATTCTGTTTATACCTCTGCCTGATCTGGAACTGACCCTGGACTGTTATTTGACCATGCTTATGCCTACCGATTCTGTTTTCCTCTGCCTGATCTGAAACTGACCCTGGACTGTTTGACCATTCTTTTTGCCTGCCTCTTGGACTGATCTTTTACCCTGCCAGTGGACTAGTGGGATTCATAGCACAGGGGTCTCACATATGTGAGGGGCTCCAGAATTGTTTTTCTGGATGAAGAAAACAATGGTTTTTGTTTTCTTATTCTAGATTAGGGTCTGGTTGCCCAGAGGCTTCAAAGAGATTTGGGTGGGAGAAGCCTCTACCCCTGTCCCCATTCTGTCCTGAACGAGGCCCTACTTCTGCATGCTGCCTGTAGGACCTATGCCATCATGCCTGCTGACCAAGTCCCTGCCTGCTGCCTGGACCAGTGCTATCGTCCTGTGGACAACTGCGCTAGTAAAACCACTGGTAATTTTTGTTTACCCTTTGCTTAGCATAATGTATTTTGGGGTGTAATTCTTGCCATGTGCATGCTATGTGTCCCTAGAACACCTTTTGGTGTTCCTTGCATTTTGGGCCTCTGTATGTGGTCAGGCTGTGGAAAAGTCCCACACATGTGGTATCGCCATACTCAGGAGGAGTAGCAGAATGTATTTTGGGGTGTCATTGTTGCTATGTACATGCTATGTGTTGGCAATATCTCATAAATGGACAACTTTACATAAAAAAATAGCATTTTTCATTTTTTTCCACATTTTCCAAAAACTTCTGGAAAAAAATGAATTCTTCAAAAGACTCACTATGCCTCATAGATTATACGTTGGGGTGTTAGCTTTCCAAAATGGGGTCACTTTGTGGGCATTTCCATTGTCCAGGTGCTCCAGGGCCTTCAAAAGTGTAATAGGTAGTCAACAAGTTAGATGTGTAATTTATGCTCCTAGAACACCTAATGGCGCTCCCTGCATATTAGGCCTCTGTATGTGGCCAGGCTGTGAAAAAGTCCCACACATGTGGTATCGCCATACTTAGGAGGAGTAGCAGAATGTATTTTGGGGTGTCATTTGTTGTATACACATGCCATGTGAGAGAAATAACCTATTACAATGACAATTTTGGAAGGGGGAAAAAATAAATAAAAAAATATTCATTTTGCAAAGAATTGTGGGAAAAAATTACAACATCAAAAACCTCATCATGCATCTTACTAAATACCTTGGAATGTCTACTTTCTAAAAGTAGGTCATTTGGGGAGTATTTGTACTTTCCTGGCGTGTTCGGGTCGCAAGAAATGAGATAGGCACCGGTACAACAGGTGTGATAATTTTTTTATGATTTGCACCATAGCTTGTAGACTCTCTAACTTTCACAAAAAGCAAATAATACCCACTAATTTGGGTTATTTTTTTACCAAAAATATGTAGCAGTATAAATTGTGGCCAAAATTTATGAAGAAAAATTTATATTTTGCTAAATTTTATCGCATAAACTAAGAAAAATTATTTTTTTTTCAATTTTTTTTGTCTTTTTTCATTTATAGCGCAAAAAAATAAAAAGTCCAGAGGTGATCAAATACCACCAAAAGAAACCTCTGTTTGTATGAAAAAAAGGACAAAAAATTCATTTGGATGCAATGTTGTATGACTGAGTTATTGACATTCAAATTGTGAGAGCACCGAAAGCTGAAAATTGGTCCGGGAACGAAGGGGGTTTAAGTGCCCAGTAACAAAGTGGTTAAAGGTTCTTTTCAACTGTGAGGCCTCGTACACGTGCCCGAGAACCTCGTCGGGCTAAACTCATCGTTCCGCCCGACGAGGTTCCCGATGAGCGGTCGGAAAAGCTCGTCGAGCCAAAGTCCTCATTGAACAACGAGGAAAAAGAGAGCATGCTCTCTTTTTTGGCTCGACGAGCTTCCCGACGGGACTCTCGTCGGAAGTGTACATACGACCGAGAACCTCGGCAGAATATGTCTCCCAGCGAGCTTCTCGCTGGATTCTGCTGAGAAGCTCGGTCGTGTGTACGGGGCCTTAGTTGTTTTAAGAGCAAGAGCTAACAGGGTTTCTCCACTAAGTCATACCAGGCTCTTCAAGTCTGGTATAAATTGTAAGGAGAACCCCAGCAAAAAAAAAAAAAGATCTTAATGCCGCAAATCTACACTAGACCCATATCTGAGCATGCAGTCTGGAGGCCCCCTCCGCGGCAGGCATCTTACATCCGGGAGCGATCCGGGATGAGGGGGCGGCTGTTCGTTTTTGTCCGCCCCCTCGTGATCGCTCGCAGCCAATCCCCTGAGCCTCTTCCTCTGTGTAATGTAAACACTGGCAGAGGAAGTGATGTCGCCTCTCCTCTTGGCGGTATTTTCAATCTGCCGAGAGGAGAGAAGACATCACAGTAAGTCGCACCAACACTACACTGACACCACACACTGACACAACACCCCTTCCGATCACCCCCCCCAGCCCCCTGTCACAATGTCACTGATTGCAGTGATCATATATTTACTGATCACTGGATTTAGTGTCAGTGTGACAGTTAGTGTGACAGGCAGTTAGTGTTAGGTCCAGGGTAGCCCCGTACCCCCCCTAATAAAGGTTTAACCCCTTGATCACCGCCCTAGTTAACCCTTTCACCCTCTATTGCCAGCGTCACTAAGTGATCGTGTTTTCTGATCGCTGTATTAGTGTCGCTGTTGCCGCTAGGTAGCTAATTTTTTCTTATAACAAAAAGTAAAATATATAGATTTTTTTTCAAAAATGCCGCTCTATTTTTGTTTATAGCGCAAAAAAAATCACAGAGGCAATCAAATACCATCAAAAAAATCTCTATTTGTGGGAAGAAAAGGACGCAAATTTTGTTTGGGAGCCACGTCGCACGACCGCGCAATTGTCTGTTAAAGCGATGCAATGCCCAATTGTAAAAACACCTCTGGGCATTTAGCAGCATATTGGTCCGGGGCGTAAGTGGTTAAAGGAATTTTTCATTTTTTTATTTTTATTTAAGCATCATTAAAATCACTGCTCCTGGAGCAGAGATTTTAATGATGCTTAAATTAAAAGAACAAGAAAAATTCCTTTAAATATTGTACCTGCTGTGTGTCTATAGTTTGCCTGTGAAAACATCTTTGAGAACCCGGGTCTTGCTCGAGGGAACATGTACAGTATCAATGTAAAAAAAGTTTTAAAAACGGTCCTGCTCTTAAAAAAACGTCAGTTTTTAAAACTTTTTTCCAAAACAATTCCACTGCCACCCCCTCTCAACACCACCACTGCCATCCTCTCTCAACACTATCACTACCACCCCCCATCAACACAGCCACTGCCACAACCCCCCAACACCACCGATGCCACCCCCAAAACACTCCTCAAAAAAAAGTATTACAATTATGCTTCTTCATGATTTCTTGCACTGGTGCCCTGAAGTTTCTAGTTACACCTCTGGTGTGTTCATATGTGTGTGTGTGTGTTCATGCGTGCGTGTGTTCATGCGTATGTGCATATGTATGTATGTGAGTGTGCATGCCATATGTGTATGAATGTGTGTGTGCATGTGAACATGTATGTACAGTATGTGAGTGTGCATGTATGTGTTAGTGACGGTGCGTCCATAAGAGCGCAGGGCATCGCCCCCCTCCCCACTGTTTGATGGGCACAGTGGCTGCGTTTGATGGGCACAGTGGCTGCGTTTGATGGGCACAGCAGCTGCATTTGATGGGCACAGTGGCTCCGTTTGAGGGTACAGTGGCTGTGTTTGATTTCACAGTGGCTGCATTTGATGGGCACAGTGGCTGCATTTGATGGGCACAGTGGCTGCTTTTGATGGGCACAGTGAGACTGCAATTATTTATTTTTTTAGAATTTTTCAGTTCGCTTGCGACCCCCAAAAATGTTATAAATATGTATATCAACAGTGTATGTGTATGTATGTGTGTTTACATGACCCCCTCCTTCAGACCGTTCTCATCAGTTTGACCGATCGTGTGTACGCGGCTTTAGTCTCTAGTCTACATGCTTTACTAGTTGATCTGGAACCATTTTCCATGTTATGGTTGTGTGCCTTTATCTGTTATTATTCATTGTTACTTTGCTGCTGCCACTGCTGATTCCTGCTTGTTGCATCAGTTACTCTATTCTGTCGATCTACATTATCAGTCTTAATTGCTAGCCTTACTTGTAGTGTGCATTCTTGTTTCCTTTGGCCCGCCAAAGTGTGTTACCCTGCTTGTTTGATTACAGGAGCGATTTCTTTGAGTGATAGGATGGTAAAATTGCATCAATACATTTTGGTAGAGAGCTGAGTGCCTGTAAACTCAATAAATTGAACAGAAAGGGAACTACAGTACAAAGAAGAGTTTGCTATGATCAAACCACCATCCTTTTGGTTCTGTGGTTCTGAATCCACCTCTGGGTTGATATCATAATTTTCTTCATAGACAGGTATGTTCACTCTACAAACTGTCTTCACAAATAGGTACCTTCACTCTGCACATTACACTTTTTGCTCATATTTTGCACAATAAGAATCCTGCTGTTAATCCCATCTTAAGCTTTATTACATACAATGGGCCATATTCAGAAAGGCCATAACTTAGAGAGGCGAGTAGCATATTCAGAAACAACTTGTGCCCTATGTTACAGCGGCGTAGCGTATATGGGCTGGCGTAAGCCCGCATAATTCAAATAATCAAGGCAGTGGGCGTGTTGTATTGAAATGAGCCGTGACCCCATGCAAATGAGGGGCCGAAGGAACAACGCATGCGCTGTCCGTGGACGTATCCCAGTGCGCATGCTCAAAAAATTCACGTCGGATAGAATGCCTAAGATACGTCAAACACTGCATATGACGTGAACGTAACTTACGCCCAGTCCCATTCAAGTACGACTTACGTAAACAACGTGAAATTTGACGGCTGTTCCGACGTCCATACTTAACATTGGCTGCGCCTCATATAGCAGGGGTAACTTCACTCCGGTCGTACGCCTTATGTAAATGACGTACAGTATATCAATGCGCCGCGCGCAAGTACGTTTGTAAATCGGCATATCTAGCTCATTTGCATATTCTATGCGTAAATCTACAGAAGCGCCCCTAGCGGCCAGCGTAAATATGCAACTAATATACGACGGCGTAAGAGACTTACATCGGTCATATCAAGCTAGAATTCAGGCGTATCTTGGTTCCTGAATACAGGGCATAGATACGACGGCGCATCTTTTAACTTACGCGGCGTATCAATAGGCCAGCGTAAAGTGTTTCTGAATATGGCCCAATGATTTTTAATTTAACGGATGTAGTTCCATCCTCACAGAGTACTTTGGATAAATGGACATAGAAATACATGCTATTATTTTTCGGGTTGTCCCGATACCAATACTAGTATCCGATACCGATCATTTGCGCGACTACTTGTACTCGCACAAATGCTGCCGATGCCTGACCCTATACTGCTCTATTGCAAGAGAGCGGCGGGGCGGCGAGGGTGCAGAGAGGGGCGGTGCAGCGAGGGGGCGGAGGGTGGCAAGGGGGTGGAGAACGGCGGGACGGTGAGGGGCGGAAAGCGACAGGATGGCGAGGGGCGGAGAGCAGTCCTTAGGCAGCTAATAAGTGGCTGTAATAAGATCTTACTGTGTTTATCTTGTCGCGCTGTTCCCAGCGGCCCCTCTCCCCTCCTCTCTTTGTACGCTTGTGACATCATCTGAGATGGACGAGAGGAAAGGGAGGAGGGGCCGCCGGGAACAGCGAGACATGATAAAGAACAGTAAGATCTTATTACATCCACTTATTACAGATGTTAGAAGCTTCCTGTGCTACTCTGCATTTAAAAGGAACTGAAACTAAACAATGCCCTGCTGTGCTCAGATGTGTCCAGCTGTGCCCAGATGTGCCCAGTACCGTGTCTCCATTGCACTGATATGTCCAGTGCCCTGATGTGCCCAGTGCCCGCTGTGCCCAAGTACCCCACTGTGCCCAAGTACCCTGCTGTGGAATGATGTGCCCAGTACCCCGCTGTTCCCAGTACCCCGCTGTGCCCAGTACCCCGCTGCGCCCATTACTACCCTGTGCCCAGTGCCCATTACTACCCTGTGCCCTGATGTTCCGAGTACCCAGTGCCCAGTGCCCCGCTGGGCCCTGATGTGCCCAGTACCCTGATGTGCACCATACCATGTGCCCAAGTACCCCACTGTGCCCAGTGCCCTGATGTGCCCAGTACCCTAATGTGCCCCATACCCTGTGCTCAGTACCCTGTTGTGCCCCATACCCTGTGCCCAGTACTCTGATGTGCCCCATACCCTGTGCCCAGTACCCTGATGTGCCCAGTACCCCGCTGTGCCCTGATGTGCTCAGTACCCCACTGTGCCCAGTGCCCTGATGTGCCCAGTACCCTGATGTGCCCAGTACCCTGTGCCCAGTACTCTGATGTGCCCCATACCCTGTGCCCGGTAACGTAATGTGCACCATACCCTGTGCCCAGTAACCTAATGTGCCCAGTACCCTGATGTGCCCCATACCCTGTGCTCAGTACCCTGATGTGCCCCATACTCTGTGCCCAGTACTGTGATGTGCCCCATACCCTGTGCCCAGTACCCTCATGTGCCCAGTGCCCCGATGTGCCCAGTACAATGTGCCCAGTATCCTGATGTGCCCAGTACCCAGCTGTGCCCAGTACCCCGCTGTGCCCTGATGTGCCCTGTGCCCAAGTACCCCACTGTGCCCAGTGCCATGATGTGCTCAGTACCCTGATGTGCCCATTACCCTGATGTGTCCCATACTCTGTGCCCAGTACTCTGATGTGCCCCATACCCTGTGCCCAGTAACCTAATGTGTACCATACCCTGTGCCCATTAACCTAATGTGC
This sequence comes from Rana kukunoris, assembly GCA_029574335.1. Classification (NCBI taxonomy): domain Eukaryota; kingdom Metazoa; phylum Chordata; class Amphibia; order Anura; family Ranidae; genus Rana; species Rana kukunoris. The sequence goes on from CM056049.1 coordinate 304,419,260, forward strand.
CCAGTACCCTAATGTGCCCCATACCCTGTGCCCAGTACCCTGATGTGCCCCATACCCTGTGCCCAGTACTCTGATGTGCACCATACCCTTCCCACTGACCACCAGTGTAAGAGACATTCTTAATTTTTAAAACTGTCACATGACATTGAAAAAATAAAAAAGTATCGGTATTTGGTATCGGCGAGTAAAAAAGTGGTATTGGGACAACTTTGATTATTTCAATGAAGGTTATCACTTGGAAAATTCCACAGTCTTTCAAAGCTTCAGTTAATCGCTTGCCATGCCCGCATTTATGTCTTGGGGGTATGCTCCATTCTTTCAGTACCCAGTAGCTAGGCAAAAAAAATTAACAAATCTTGGAAATGTATTATTTTAATGTAATGCCATGGTGACAAAAAATCTTGCGCAAGTGATGGCCATGCATGTCATCATTGGGACTCCAGCAACTAATTTTAGTCTACATTATACCTATTTTATAAGCTTGCCCTTTGAAATCCTGGATCTGTTTGATTTTATACAGTAAGGTAATGTTAATAAAGATCTAATCGTGTAGTGAGGTTTACAAAAACAAAAATTTTATATCAAAAGCTTCAAAAAGGAAAAATGTATTGCATTTTGTATTTGTAAGCGCCCTGGTTGTTTTTACCTAAAACAGAACGAAACACTCACACAATACAATATAATTCAATTTAAAGGATGAGACACAACATTGGATGTTCTGGTGAACAGCGAGACCCCACAGATAAACTCTGGAACTGGCTGCTGCTTTTTACTAGCCCATTTCTCACTAAAAGTTTTTACTGGCCTTCTGTCCTTGATAAATTGGCAAAAGGTGAGAATTTCAAAAGCCACAAGACAGAAAATCAAAACCGATTTTTTGGGCAGTATTTGCTTATTTTTTAGTTAGATGATTAGTTAGTGGGAGGGAGAACACAGATTGAATCTTGACAAATAACAGTGTATTTTTGGTTGACTGAAGATCAAAAAATGCTATGATTTTGTGGTGGATTTTTTAGGCCTTTTTGAAAGTCTACTATTACAGAGGTAGAGAGCCAGCAGTTTTATATCCAATAAATAAAATAAAATTGCCAATTTTTTAGGGTTGAGATAAATTTTTTTTACAGATTTGCTGCACACCTTTAAGCTTTAATTGCTCAGATAGGTTGCAATTTCTGAGGGAGAGAGAAAGCACATTGGAACACATGTATCTATTAATTAGGAGACTGAAGATGGAAAATTGTTACTGATTTACTCTGACCTGTATGCACAGGATTCAACTGCAGAGCACACATATTAAATCTGGAAATTAAAAAAAAAAGATTGTCTTAATTTAGAAACTGAAAAAGGAAAGTTTTACGGTTTAGCACCACAGATATCTATTTTTTGGATATGAGACAATTTGTTTGGGATTGAGCATACACATATAGGGCTAGATTCAGTAAGAAGATACGTCAGCGTATCTCGAGATATGCCGCGTAACTTCTAAGATGCGCCGGCATATCTTGTTTCTGTATTCAGAAAACAAGATACACCAGAATTTAGCTAAGAGTGGCGTAAGTCTCTCTTTACGCGTCGAATATGCAAATGAGCTAGATACGCCGATTCACGAACGTAGTTGCGGCCAGCGTATCTATTTGCGTAGTTTCCATTAGGCTTACGCCCGCCGTAAAGTTACCCCTGCTATATGAGGCGCAGCCAATGTTAAGTATGAACGTCGGGACAGCGTCGTATTGTACGTCGTTTACGTCATTTGCGTAAGACGATTCAGAATGGGGCTGGGCGTTCACGTAATTTTCATTGACTATTTGCGACGTGATTTGGAGCATGCGCACTGGGATACGTTCACGGCTGGTGCATGCGCAGTACGTTCGGCGCATCGTTTACGTGGGGTATGTGTAAATTTAAATACAACACGCCCCCTACCTGCCTAATTTGAATTACGCGGGGGTACGTCGGCCCATTTACGCTACGCCGCCATAACTTACGGAGCAAGTGCTTTGTGAATACAGCACTTGCCTGTAAAAGTTGCAGAGAGATACGCTCTCCATCCTGAATCTAGCTCTTAATCTCCAAAGACAAAATTAGTGCATATTTGTTTCAAATGTAAAAGGATTAAGTTGCATACATTCGCAGCAAACATTTTAAGCGTTTATTTTTCAGATAAGCCACAATTTCCAAGGTAACGAGAAAGTGAATTGCATCTAAAAATAAATAAATAGAAAAATAGATAATAATACAACTTTTAGGAGACGAACGATTAAAAAAAGGTTACAGACTTAAGCCTGTGTGGATAAATTTCTAAGCAGTCATATTACCTTAGACTGATGAGTGATTCATTTTACAATTTAGCACCAAAGCTAATAAGCTTTTCTAGACAGGTCATAATTTCTTACAGATTAAGAGAACATATTGCACCTGAATCAAAAACAACCGTTTATTTGCTACAAATATTAAAGAAAATAAATCACAGATTTGCAGCACACTGTTAAAGTAATTTATGCATATGCAACAAATTCTGAGGGAGAGAGCAAGCACATTGCATGTACAATTAAAAAAAATAGGTGTTGCGTCCACGATCAAAATGAACATCTTACCTCGGCTCCTCTACCTCTTCCAAACGATTCCAATCAAGCTCCCATCTACCTTTTTCTCATCATATAGGAGAGCATGCACAGACTTTGTTTGGGGAGGGCGCAGACCGCTGATAAGTTATGCTAAACTGACGATTCCTAAACTCAAAGGGGGCTTAGGCCTCCCAGACCTCTACAAATACCACCAGGCGTGTCACCTATCCAGAATCGTGGATTGGAATATCCATGGTACGTCCAAAGACTGGGTAAGGCTAGAACACGAGTTCTCAGCTATGCCTTTAGGTCAACCCCAATGGATCAAACCAAATCTCCTGCCCTCTTCCTACCAGGCCCATCACCTGATTGCTCCAACCCTAACTACCTTCAGGAAAACTTGTGCCGACTATTGGATCTCCTCCCCTATTGGTCCTATGACCCCACTCCGTTTTAACCCTGACTTCTCCCCGGGTCTCTCCCCCTCCTTTCTAGCTGACGTCTGGCCACGCGCTCGCATTCTAGCAGGCCACTTTTTTGACAAGGGCCAACTCCTTTCATTAGATGCACTGAAATTCAAGACGCGGAATGGGTCGTTCCCATTCTGGACGTACGTCCAAATCAGACACTTCTTAGGTAAACGCTGTGTTCCAGTACCGTCCCCGTGACCCACCTAATCTCCTTAACGTACACTCTACTATTCCCAGATGCCGACCCGAAAAGCAATTGGGCCAGCCACAAATGGGAAACGGAATTGTCACTAGACTTGTCAGCCCGTGAATGGGAAGCGATATTCGCCTGTATTCACAAGGGGTAAATGCCAGGCTATTCACGAGATGGTATAGGACGCCCCTAAGGAGGGCCACAGGAAAGGTTAATCGAGTGTCAGCCTAACTGTGGCTTTGACTGTTTTCTGTAACCAGAAAACAAGCCGTTGAAGTTCTGATGCGAGCAGCGTAACTGAGTTTCGCCATCGCATCGTTACTTCAACTTAAAAATATTTCGCTCAAAAAATATGTTAATGAGCGGAAATCGGCAATTCACGATTCAATGACGATACGACGGGACACATAGATATACCTACATGGGGTTGGAGTACAGGCGTCGTCATCGCGTCACGTTGCTTGCGAAAACGGTCACACGTTCATTCACAGATTTTGGAGCATGCGCACGGGGATGTTTTGACACTCGAGATGCGCAGTACGTATCGCGCGTAGTTAGACGTACCCCCTAATTTGTGATGCGCTACTTTAGGAGCAGTGCTTCTAGCACTTGCTCCTAAAATTTCGGCAGCGCCCAAATCCGTTACTCCAGAGCAAAGATGCTCTGGAATACGTGAATCTGGCCCAATGTTGGAGATGCGGAACCGACACAGGCTCCCTACTACATATCTGGTGGACTTGCCCTAAACTGGAATCATTTTGGACAGAGGTCCATCGCCTCACTAACGCAATCTCCAAATTCAAGCTAGACTTCTCACCTGCGCAGTTCCTGCTCCATCACTCCAATTAACCCCTAAAGACCTACTCCCGCTCTTTGGCAATGCACATGATCAACGCGGCAAAGCTTTGCATCCCTGTGAAATGGCAGGCTCAGGAGCCTCCGACAATCGCCGACTGGTTTAGGCGTATTGCCCAAATTGCAGACATGGAGAACCTGATCCACCAGGCACACAACACTCCTTCCAAATACACTGAGATTTGGGCATGCTGGATACACTTTACCTCAACGGATGAGTTTAAGACGGTGATGGCTGAGTAGATTCCCGAGAGCGGTGGTGGGTTACTCCACCTTAGCTGAGTTGAACTTTGGAATTGGCACATCCGACCATTAATAACTCACACTCTTCTCACGCCTAACCGACCCTTGCCCCCCACTACATCTAGACTCCCCCCACTCTATCCCCCAGCTTCTTTTCCCATACCGTGCTGAGCCCTGTCCCTCTACTAGACCACGCTTACCTCTCCCAAACGGGTTCCTTCGCACACTACCTAGTATCTTCACCTTCTTCCTGAAAACGTTATCCCCCTGCTCCCCACAATGACGAGGGCTAGACACTTGACTATTGGTCAATTACGGGTATATATGCGGCCCGTTCACCCCGGATGAGGCTCCCGCTGTCCCCCATCGCGAATGGTTAGTTCCATGTTCAACAAGTTTCAACACCAAATTACAGAATTGTGTCTATGGTCATGATAGTCTCAGTTGTTTATTGTTACTGTGAGGCCGCGCACACAAGAGCAGACAGATTTGTTCAAATCGGTCGGGCCGACCGATTTGAACAAATCTGTCTGCTGGGGACATATTGGTTTGATCGTGTACACACGATCAAACCAAAATCCCCTCCACCAGACGGCGCGGTGACGTGTCGGTGACGTTGACGCCGCCACGTCACTGCACCAGGAAGTAAAACACTTCCGCGCATGCGTCAAAACCATTTGGTGCGAGAAGACATGTCTGCTGGTTAGCGAACTAACCAGCAGACATGTCGGGCGGACGGGTTCCCAGCCGACAGATTTCAAAGCATGCTTTGAAATCTGTCGGGTGGCCAAATCCGTCGGCTCGCCCGTACGCACGAATCTGTCTGCTAGGACGGTCGGGCCGACCGTTTCCAGCACATAGATTTGATCGTGTGTGCGCGGCCTGACTCTGGAAGAACTGTAAAAAAATAAAAATAAAAACAATAACGAATAACAAAAATAATGAAAGTGCGGCTGCGTCCGCAACTCTGTTGTATCTGTTAACTTGTTAATTCATTGTACCGCCTGTACTCATACCTTTCTGTTCAATAAACTATGTTGCAAAAAAAATAGGTGTTTTGATTTGAAGAATAAATATGGAAAAGGGTTAATGATTTGCACCACAGATATTTAGCCTGCACAGTCAGACTGCAATTTCTGTGTGTCAGACTGAGTGACTGAGCTGGAATTTTGCATCTGAAAATGAAAAACATTGTATGAACAGAAGATTAGTGATTTCCCCTAGTAAGTCAACCCCCCCATACAGTTAGAAGACACCCAGGAACACACTTAACCCCTTCCCTGCCCCCTAGTGTTAACCCCTTCACTGCCAGTGGCATTTTTATAGTAATCCAATGCATTTTTATAGCTATAAAAATGCCAATGGTCCCAAAAATTTGTCAAAATTGTCCGATGCGTCTGCCATAATGTCTCGGTACTGAAAAAAAACGCTGATCGCCGCCATTACTAGTAAATAAAAAATATTAATAAAAATGCCATAAAACTACCCCCTTTTTTGTAAACGCTATACATTTTGCGCAAGGGGGCATGGCTTGATGGCTCGTGTGGATGGCCGCCTAACTCCTCAGCTCCGCAGTGTAACCGGCCTGAGCGACTGTTGTAGCGACAGAAGAGATGAAACGGAGATTCCACTTTGCAGCCCAGACACCCTACGACAACGAGAGAGCCATGTCTAAACGCCGGAAGGATTCTAAGCTGCCGAGGAGACTCACAAATTACTATCCTCTCCCAGACCTGGCGAGCAGCCAAGATGGCGCTGGTGGCGGCCACGATATGACAGCGCGGCTCTCCTCCTCCTCACACTCCGATCTCGGCACCTCGCTGACTCTGGGTCTCACACAATCCTTGGATGGGCAGGGTGAGTGCTCCCCTCCTAATTCGCCCACTACCGCTAGCCCTGCTAAGACCAGAATCAGAACGGAAGGACCCCAGCTAACTCAGCCTGTCATGGCTTCCCGCCTGTTCTCTCTCCCCCCACCTCAGCAAGCGTCAGTACTAGATGCCTTCCCTGCCTTCCCTGCCTCAGACCAGCCATTGTCTGAAAACACTATGAAAAATATGTTGCTCTCATTGAGACAAACACTATATTCTGACCTATCTGCTGCTGTCTCCACACTATCTACAGCTGTGCACAACCATGACCAAAAGATCACTCATATTGAATCCACCATGGGAGACCTGTTCTCAGCACACAATGAATTGGTAGATGGTTTTGCAGATCATGAAGATGAACTTCAATCGATCAATCTAAAGCTCGCAGACCTGGAGGATCGCTCCAGGCGCAACATATCAGAGTCGGTCCAACCAGCGGATCTAGTCCAATTCCTGCAATCTCTGATGCGTACGCTTTTGCCTGACCTGACAATCCGTGACAGGGCAGGGCACATAGGCTCCCTAAACCGTCTCACCTTCCTCCTTCTACACCCAGGGATGTCCTAGCCCGTATACACTTTTTCACAGTAAAAGAAAAGGTCATGTATGCCGCAAAACGAGCAGCGAGACTGCCTGACCATTTCGCTAATATTGCTCTCTATGCTAATTTATCCAAAGCAACTATGGAAAATCACAGACAGCTGGCGACAATAACTAAAGCACTCCAAAATCACAAATTGCCATATAAATGGGGCTTTCCTACTAAACTGCTCATAACGCATCAAAACAAAACTCACGTAGTGCGAACCCTTTCATCGGGGCTGAAACTCCTGACGACCTGGCGCATAATTCCGGAAGATACACCTAACCCCTCTGATCTTACTCCAACGCATATGGAGATCGGTGGCGCTCCTCCCAATGCCTAAAAACCACCGTGCATTCTCTTCTCTACACCTGCCATCTGGCCGGGAAACTGCAGTATCTATATCCGATACCTGCCTTTTTAGTGGTTTCTGTCCTTTTATAGTCGACAAAAACTCACTGCCCCTGTCAATTGTTTGCAGTAGTTTCTGCACATTGAGCCCGGGTTCCTTTTGGTTCACGGCTCTCCTTTTTTATTCCCAGTTCCCCACCTGAACCCTGCACCAGCCTTACTCTTTGACAAGTCCACCTAATATTCCTGACCCCTTGCTTCTCAACGCAAACCACAGCTCACTCTGATCGCTTACTGGAAAGACGAAACAGCGACTCACTCTATATCTGCCGATTACCTCCTTCATCTGTGGACAATCTACTCTCCACTTACCATTCCGGAATGGCGTTCAAAATAGTATCCATTAATGCCCGAGGCCTTAATTCTCCACAAAAAAAGGTCTGCACTCCTCAGGGAAGCCACCAATCAAAAAGCTGATATCCTCTTAGCTCAGGAGACACACTTTGCTTCCGCTAAGACTTCCAGGTTCACCCTGAAAAACTACAACCAAGTTTTTTTAGCCTCAGGTCAGTAGAAGAAATGTGATGTGCTCACCGCCATACGTGACTCATTACAATTTAAACTACACCAATCTATAGCAGACCCCCAAGGACGTTTCTTGATCCTCTTATGTGATATCAACCAAGTCACCTACACACTGGTTAATGTTTATGGGCCAAACAAGCAACAATTGCGTTATCATAAGAAACTACAAAAGAAGATAACACAAATCCGAAGAGGGAGACTTCTTATTGGAGGTGACTTCAATATAATTGGAAACCCAAACCTGGACACTACATCCTCAACTAACAATCATCGACCCGTACTAAATCCCTTTCTTCAAGCAAATGACCTCTTTGATCCGTGGAGGTGCCTACATAGCAATGAGAGGGACTACTCTTACTTCTCCTCCTCCCAGCTCTCATACTCCCGTATAGACTTTTTCCTTGTTGACAAAATCACCCTCCAAGATGTGACAAACTCAGAGATGGGATCCATCGCATGGTTGGACCATGCTCCTATTGCCATCACTTTAGGAAACTGCAGACCCAGGACTACTCGATTATGGAGACTTGATACCTCTCTCCTCTCGGACCCCACCAACGTCCAAAACCTCATTACTGAACACCGGCCATGAATAAGCACTGATCCAGTGCGAAACGCGTCGGCTGTTCCTTGTTTCTACTGCTGTGACCCTATTTTTGTACATGCTGTCTATTGAATAAAAGACCACCCATCAGGTTTTGGAGTGCGGCTATCCATTTTTCTTTGTCTTCATTTTGCTTAGTGCACCGCCAGCACCCTCGGTATCCTGCACCACCTGTAACCATTTAGTGATCCCACCTGGAGTGGTGACTCCTTTCTCTCTACTTCCGATCAATCTCACTGATTGTCAGACCACACTCCTGCAGGGATCCCTTCCCTACTCATGGACGAGACAATCTATTCCGTATCTTGGAATAAACGTAGCCACATCATTGGCTCACCTCTACCACCTTAACTACCGTACCTTCCAAACACGGCTCCCCCAATTATTAAACCAAATACGCACGGCAGGGCTTTCTAAACTAGGTAGGAATGCCTCATTTAAAATGCTAATCCTTCCCAAACTGCTATACTTATTTCGCACTGTAATGTTACCTATACCCCGCTCCTTCTTTACCTCCATACAAAAACACATTTCAAATTACATCTGGGAAACTAAACCACCTAGATGCGCGCACTACATCCTTACTAGGCACCACAAAAAAGGTGGTATTGGCCTTCCTCACATACAAACCTACTATTATGCTTCTGTTTTAGACCAGCTATACTACTGGTGGCACCCGAACTCCAATAAGACCTGGTCAATCATAGAATCATCCTTCTATAAGCCTAACACTTTACGTGAAATACTACTGATCACTTCAGTTGGGTTTCCACCTCCCACAACGAACAGTCCCCCGTCTATTGCGGCTTCATTAACAGTCTGAAAAAAAGTCACCCAGGAGCCACCCAAAACACACCCATCTCACATATTACCTATCCCTCTTAGAACGCTAATGGCGCATCTGCAAGATCTTAACCTACAGAACTGGCAGAAACAAAAAATGTGTAACTTGTCAGACCTCTACAACGCAGTCACTCTAAAAACCCTAATAGAACTCCAAAATGACTATTGCCTTCCTCAATCTGAAGCCTTCACATATGCTAGGATTTCGCACCTCCTTCGGAGATCTAAAGTCCCCGCTGTGGCTACAATACCAGAACCATTTCATAACTTCTACACTCACGCAACATACCCGAAACACGGCATATCAACAATGTACTCTGCGCTTAGCGACAACCGGCCCTACTCCCAACTTACATCCCTCTCGAAATGTACGGATGAACTTAACATTACTGTCTCCCCCGACATGTGGATGCGTGCCTTTAAACACACCTTCACAGCCTCCCACTGCTCCAATCACTGGGAATCGTACCAGAAGACGCTACACAGGTAGTACCTCACACCCTACCGTCTGTCCAAATTCTTTCCAGGACATCCCTCTACCTGCTGGAGGTCCTGTGGTAGTGCTGGAACCATAGCACACATTTTATGGTTTTGTAGGACCATTAGCTCATTCTGGAAACAAATATTTGCTCTAATCTCCTCCATATCACAGATCCCGACCACCCCTGATCCCTCACTAGCATTGTTACAACTTGGGTTAGAAAAATTCCCCCCCCAGATCACGTGTAGTCATAGTGCACCTACTACTTGCAGCGAAACAAAACATCACTAAACTTCTGACTCCCCATCCGTCTCTAACACAATCGCAGATTTAAACCTCCAATGCGAAATGGAAAGACTAGTTGCTAAAAAGAACCTGAACATGGAAACGTTTCTATACAAGTGGTCACCCTGGCTCGCACATTCCAAATGCACTATAATTACCGGATGATCTATTTCTACCGTGATTAACTCCCATTCCCATGTCCTTCCATTTATCTGTTGATTTTACTCTCTGCCCATCCCCAGAATGTAACACAGGACATATGTCTGCCTAACTGGTGCTTCCTCTCCATTCCCATTCCCCTCCCCTGATTCCCCACCGTCTGGAATTGAAAATGTCTTATGCATTTGATGACTTATCTTTGTTCACTTTGTAAGACAGACTATGTTTCATTTATACTGTTTTCTTCTTTATTGATTCTATTCACTCCAGTCGGAACTTCTGACATGTTGTAACTAATATATCTCTTGTTCATTTTATTGAAAACGTTAATAAAGAAATATTGAATATATAAATTTTGCGCAAACCAATCAATAAACGCTAGTTGCGATTTTTTTTAAAGAAAAATATGTAGAAGAATACGTATCGGCCTAAACTGAGGAAAAAAATATGTTTTTTTATATATTTTTTTGAGATATTTATTATAGCAAAATGTAAAAAATATGGATTTTTTTTCAAAATAGTCGCTCTATTTTTGTTTATAGCGCAAATAATAAAAACCGCAGAGATGATCAAATACCACCAAAAGAAAGCTCTATTTGTGGGAAAAAAAGGACGCCAATTTTGTTTGGGAGCCACATCGCACGACCGCGCAATTGTCAGTTAAATCGACGCAGTGCCGAATCACAAAAAATGCTCTGGTCTTTGATCAGCAATATGGTCCGGGGGTTAAGTGGTTAAGGACGGTATTACCATAACTTGGAGCAGTGTTATCCCCTGTTTGCTAGAATCCAATTGCAGCCTCAGAACAACTATGGAGGAAATAATATACACCTGTACAAAATTATAATAAATTGAAGTCTAACTAAAACATGGAAGAACTGAAGCTGCTGATACATAAGGAGGATTTTGACTTTGTGGGAATATCAGAAACTTGGTTTGACAGCTCACATGACTGGCTTGTGACTCTCCAGGGGTACTTCTTGCATCAGAAGGAGAAGGATGGTAGAAGAGGGGGGTGGGTGTGCCTGTATGTCAAGAATCAACTACTAGTGAATGTGAGGGACAACATTTCTAATGGTGCAAGGGAAGAGTTAAAAACCTTGTGGCTGGAGCATCAAGGGTAAGAAACAAATGAAAAATGAAGATTGGACATATGCTACAGGCCCCCTGTCATCATTAGAAATGGCAGCGAGGCAGGGCAATGTTATTATAATGATGGGGTTTCAATTATACAGATATTGACTGGGCAGGTAGAACTGCTCACTCATTTAAGACTCCTCATTTCTTAAATGTCTTGCAGGACAACTTCATGTGTCAATTGGTGGATGTCCCAACTAGAAAGACTGCATTGCTTGATCTAATTATTACAAATAATACAGATCTAATTGCAGATGTGGATAGAAGATATTAAATTGGATCAAATTCTAGAAAAAAAGAACACTGAGAAAAAATGTAAGTGCTTGAAGAACATATAAAATAATGGCATTAGCCAGTATATTCCAATGGGCAACAAATATAAAAGTTTATATAGAATAGCTAAGCTAACACGTGTGTAAGCTGTCAGTGCTGCACACCCCAGTTTATTATATAGAATGGATATTCCCTCTGGTTTTTTTTTAGCAGCAAAAATATTATTTAAATGAAACCCATTATATTTGCGTAGTACATGTATTTCTCATGATTTCCCTATTATTTGTGATATCATGTGAAATACTATGCAAATATTATGGGTTTCATGTAACATGTGTCTCTTAGCATTGATGGGCTGTACTTTTTATGTCAAAGCCAGGACTCCCTTTTACAACGTTCATGTATTTATAGAGTACTTTTTGATATAATAAAATCTTTTTTATAACTGATTACAGTTTAAGTAATATTTTTGCTGCTAAAAAAAACCCTGAGGGAATTTACAAATATAAAAGTTTAAACCTGGGTGGCAAAAACGTAAAGGTGTTGTAAACCCTCATGTCTTTTCACCTTAATGCATCCTATACATTAAGGTGAAAAAACTTTTGTCAGTCATCGGCCCCCCAGCCCCCCATTTTACTTACCTGAGCCGTGGAAATTAGCTCGGCGGTGACATCCTCTGCATCTCTCCACGGGTCCCGACTCTTGATTGGATAGATTGATAGCAGCGCAGCCATCAACTCCCGCTGCTGTCAATCAAATCCAATGACGCGAGCGCCGGGGGACGGGGCCGAGTCATACATTCTATAGTCTCAGAATGACTGACTCGGGAGCACGCGCGCAAGTTAACCCCCCAGGAGAGAGCAGGGAGGAGCCGTAAGAGCCGCCAAGGGACCAAAGAAGTCGGGCCACTCTGTGCAAAATGAGCTGCACAGTGGAGGTAAGTATTACATGTTTGTTGTTTAAGAATAGCGATCCTTTAGTATCACTTAAACATAAAAATATATATGAAGAAGAAAAAAAATGGCCTTGAAAAATGTAAAGCTGAGGGGTTATTGTCGAAATACCAACACTACAAGGAATGCAATAAGAAATTTAAGAGCGTAATCAGGGCAGCTAAAATAGACCACATGTCAGGGCCTGAATTTAAACCCCCCGAAACCTCTGCTGTGTCAGGCAATGTCTCTTCTTGCTGAACAACCTGAAATGCTGGACAGCTCCTGTCACAATTCCTTGAATGATCCTTGTTTGTCTTGAACCCTGAACGCTATATTTTCCCATGAAATATTGCTCCTGTCTTCCTTGCTGCCGTCCATTTTTTACTACCACTTGTTATTAACCCTTGGCTTGTTTTTTGATTACCCTTCTGCCCGATCTCAACCTGCAACTACTCGTTACTGACCTTTTGGCTTGTTTACTGAGTACGCTTCTGTTTCATCCCTACCTGCTTATCGGCTACTGAACCCCAGCTTGCTCGCCTCAGTGACTGCTTGTACACCTATCCCGCTGGTCGGTGATAGTTCTGTTACTGCTGAAGCAGCTGGTCTTCAAGCCTGACCGCTGATCATGACATAAAATTCATGACCAAGGAGATGCTCCTCTAACACAGGAATGCTCTGCAGAACAAATGAGTCAGGCAACATGGAAGTTTTTGAAAACATAGTTTGCCATAAACAGGGACAATCAGGAAGCAGAATTCAAGGCACTATTGGGAGAAAACTGCGCCCAAGGTAAGAGGTATGCCAATTGCTGTAATGGTCAGAAATAAAGCAACGTAGAAACTGATCCAGGGACTGGTTGGCTAGTTCTGCAGCCCCATTAGACTGCGGGTATTACGTAGAGGAGAAAAAAAGCTGAATTCCCAACTGTGCACAAAAAGCTCGCCAAGACCCGGGACACAAACTGACTAACCCTGTCTGAGATGACCACCTTGGGGAGCCCATGTAAACGAAAGAACTTCCGAGCAAAAATGGAAGCCAGTTCCTTAGATGTGGGCAACTTCTTAAGTGGAATACAATGAGACATATTCGAGAAACGATCAACCACCATAAGGATAACTGTGTTGCCCTGAGAGTTGAGTAACTCCACAATGAAATCTATAGACAGGTGGGTCTAATGCCGCGTACACACGGTAGTTTTTTGCGATGAAAAAAAAACGACGTTTTTTGTGAAGTAAAAAACAACGTTTTTGAAACGTCACTTTCAAAGACGATGTTGCATACACACCATCGTTTTTTTCACAAAAAGCGAGGTTACGTTCACCACACTTTTCCATTGAAGCTCGCTTCATAACTAGCTTCTGGGCATGCGCGGGTTGAAAAACGTCGTTTTAAACAACGTTTTTGCTACACACGGTGACTTTTTGTGAAACAAAAAACGACGTTTTGAAAAACGACACAAAAAATTCAAGCATGTTGGAATTTTTTTTTGGTCGTTTTTTTTATGACAAAAAACAACGTTTTGCCCACACACGATCAATTTAAATGACGTTTTAAAAAACAACGTTTTTTTTCATCTCAAAAAATGACCGTGTGTACGCGGCATAAGGCCTCTCTCCATTGGGTATGGGTTATAGGAGGCCCACTGGAAGGTGTCATGGTGTCTTACTTTGAGCACACACATGGAACAGGCAGCTACAAAGGTGGCTACTTCAGCAAGTAGACTAGGCCACCAGAATTGTTGGGAAATGGCCCAAAAGAGATGATTCTTCCCATGGTGGCCAGCAGCCTTGGGAGAATGGTAAGTCTAGAGCACAGGAGTATGGAGACTCTTAGGGGCATCACAGTGGTCACAAGGTTTCTCAGAAGGAGCATAGACCTGAGCGGCAAGAATTTTGTCACCCAAAGGAGAAGTGAGACTTGTGTGAACTGTAGCCAGAATACAATTAGGAGGAATCACAGGAACAGAAACCGATTGAAAGTGGAGGAAAATTGTTGCGACAAAGCATCAGCCTTTACATTCTTAGTATCGGGTAAGAATGAGACAATGTAATTGAAACTCAACAAGAAAGGAGCCCATCGCACTGTTGTGGGAGAGAGGCATTTAGCCTCAGACAAGAATGTGAGATTCTTATGGTCAGTAAGAATAAGAACCAACACAGTGGTACCTTCGAGGAAATGCCTCCATTCTTTAAGGGCTAAAATAATTGCTAACAACTCTCGGTCCCCAATCTCGTAATTGCATTCCACAGGTGACAATGTCTTGTAAAAGTAGCCACAAGGATGCATAGCACTCTCAGAGGTAGGACGTTGAGACAGAAGGGCGTCGACTCCAGTCTCAGAAGCCTCAACCTCAAGGATAAAGGGTAAGGTAGGATCAGAAATTGCCAACACAGGAGCATAAACAAAGGCAGCCTTGAGACTTGGGGTTACCGTCCTTTCTGGTCATATCAGTCAGGGGCTTGCAGAGGACGTATACCCTCGGTTTGGGCCACTGTAGGACTTCTGAAAGTTTCTCTGGGTCCATCGAAAAACTGGTAGTGGAAATTACAGGAACCCAGGAATTTAACCTGTTCACGATGGAACTTGCACTTCTCCAATTTACACTAGAGATTGTTCTCTCTCAGCTTCTGAAGCACACAACAGACATCTGTGTGGTGGCTCTCTAGGGACTTGGACAAAGAAGAAACCAGCACCAGCAGGAGACAAGGACTTGCGGATGAATTCTTAAAAAAGTGCATCTACAACATACTCCTCTATGACCTTATCCTTTGAGACCGACAAAGGGTAAACTTGGACACGAGGGGGTATGGCACCAGGTTGAAAGTCAATTGCACAATCATATGACCAGTGAGGAGGCAAACTATGGCTTGACGTTTGTCAAAGACATTGCTCAGATCACGGTACTCTTCTGGCAGGAAGGAGAGTGAAGAGGTTCATAGGACCTTAGCCACATTCTGGAAACATGTCTTGCTGCATTGTGGCGACCAGGAGAGAACCTCAGCACAAAGCCAATCAAAAGAGGGTTGTGCCTCTGTAACCAAGGATAACCAATAACCAGTGGAAACTTAGGTGAGGAAATAACTTGGAATTGGATTATCTCATGGTGAAGAGCCCCTATGGCCATGGACAATGGAACAGTTTAATGAGTCACATGTAAAGGTCTCCCATCAAGAGCCTCAATGGCAAGTGGAGGTGCACGAAGCTGCAGCAGAATTAAGTGCTTAAATACTAAGGCAGCATCAAAGAACAGGCCTGCAGCCCAATAGTCGATTCAAGATAGTATCTCAATGGATGACTCAGAGCAAGAAAGGATAACCAGGATCAGAGTCTTATCCTTCTGGAAAACTGGGAACAAAACAACGCCACCTAAGGTCTGTCCACCACAGGACCTCAAGGTTTGGGCGTTCCCTGGACAGGTAGGGCAAGACTTTAAAAAGTGACCTGCCTGGACACAACACAGGTTCTCTCATCCGCAGAGAGAAGTGGGAAGCTCAAGTGCATGGGTCAGTGGGATCTTCACTGACCGACTCGGTACCAGGAGAAATGGGAGATGAGAGACACAAGGTTGGGACTGCAAAGGTTGGAGACAAATGTAGGGGAGGCCTCCTCAAGTGCTCCTTAAAATAGATTCTTTTGCTGAGTCTGGAGTCAATGAGGATGGCAAACATGATCAACTTCTCCAGCTCATTTGGTATATCTTGGGCTGCTATCCCATCTTTGAGACCATGAGAAAAAAAAAAAGCAGCCACGAGGGCCTCATTGTTCCCCGCAAACCACGGCTGCCAGAGTACGGAATTTAATGGCGTAATCGGCAACAGTTCTCATACTCTGTTGGATGGACATGAGGCAATTTGCAGCAGAAGCAGAGTGCACGGGAAGGTCAAATACTTTTTTAAAGGAAGCCAAAAACTCTGGGTAGCTCAGGACAAAGAGTTTTTGCATTTCCCATAGAGGGTTTGCCCAGCCCAAGGCTCTCTCAGAAAGCAACGATATCACAAAACCTACTTTGCTTCCATGGGGAACGCCTGGGGCAGCATCTCGAATTATATCTCAACCTGATTGAGAAACCCTCTGCACTAAACGGGATCGC
Organism: Rana kukunoris; assembly: GCA_029574335.1. Taxonomy (NCBI): domain Eukaryota; kingdom Metazoa; phylum Chordata; class Amphibia; order Anura; family Ranidae; genus Rana; species Rana kukunoris. The sequence continues at coordinate 304,435,785 of CM056049.1, forward strand.
CCCCAAATCGCTGGGGAAGTGGAGCTTAACCAGACATACCTCTTATAAAGGTAGTACTCGAGGTGGAGGCCTGCACAGAGAATGGAGCAGCAGCAGGGATGGCCTGCAACACTTCTTCAGCAGCATTCGAAATCGAACTGTAAACATATTTCTGAAATTAAAGACTGCGGGCCAGATTCACAGAGCGATTACGCTGGCGTAACAGGAGATGCGCGGCGTAAGTCTAAATTTGCGCATGCGTTTCGATGCTCCGCATCACCAAAACGAGATACGCAAGAAATCTACTTTTTTTTGTCCAGCGTAATTTGGATAGACAGGCGCACTGTCCGCGCAAAACTGCACTAGACACACCATTGATTTGCTATTCAAATATGCTAATGAGGGAGTTACGGGGATCCACAAAAGAACGTTGGTGCAGCGCAGGTTATGCGCTGTGTGCAACAGCTGCACGGCCTGTCTAAAGTTAGACCATATAAAAGGTGGTATAAAATTAGACAATTCGTCTACATGTCAGAGAAAGCAACACTGTTAGTGAGGAGCTGAGCAGTCACACGTGTTACACAACAATCTGTATGCCAACATGCCAGGGACATCCTCGCTCATAGCTATACTACTGACTTTAGAGGAGCAAAGAAGGATGAGGGCACAGAGGAGGGCACGGAGGAAGGCACGGGAGAGGATATACCACACACGCATAGACCTCTTTGGCATGAGTGATTCTGAGGTGTATCGCATCTTCAGATTCACCCCTCATGCCATCCTGGAATTAACCATAACCTTGCAGGAGGACATCACCAGCCCAACACACCGCTCACATGCAGTGCAGCCACTGGTCGAGGTCATGGCAACACTCCATTTCCTTGCCAGTGGCTCTTTTCAAAGAACAAGTGGAGTGGTGGCTGGGATGTCACAATCCTCCATGAGCAGATGTGTGCACCAGGTTATCCCTGCAATCCTCAGATGCATGGCCAACCAAATCATCAAACCCACCACTGAGGATCTGCGGCTGAAGGCAATGACAGATTTCTACAGAATTGCCAGATTCCCACGCACCATGGGCGCCATTGATTGCACACATGTGGCACTCCAGCCCCCCCATGAGACAGAGCACATATACCGCAATCGGAAGCATTGGCATTCCATCAACGTACAGGTGATAGTCGATGCCCAAGGCCTCATATGGCATGTCCGTGCCAAACACCCCGGATCCAGCCATGACAGCTACATATACAATCAGAGCCCCATCCGAATGGAATTCGAACAGAACGTGTATGGGGACACCTGGCTGGTTGGTGAGTGACATGGGTGGTAGGCATGACTGACCCCCCCACATGATGCACACATCACAAGGGGCACATGCACGACTAACATCCTCCTGTGTTTTTCCTTACAGGTGACTCTGCATATGCACCCCATCTCATGACTCCTATCCGGAACCCCCAAACCCCAGGAGAGTAAAGATACAATGAAGCCCACGCCCAAACACGTGCAGTGGTGGAGCGCACCTTTGGCCTCCTGAAGTCACGTTTCCAATGCCTGGATAAGTCTGGGGGGACCCTGTTGTATTCCCCAAACTTTGTGTGCCAGATCATCGGTGCATGTTGCCTGCTGCACAACTTCGCAGTGAGAAAGGGCCTGCAGATTCACCTACGTGATGACCTGACCCCTGAACCAGACAATCCCCCCCTAACCGAGGTTACCCCATCTTCTGAGGGAAGAGCAGCCAGGAGACAGCTCACATTAGGCATCTTTGCACGTTAAACACACACATTAATCATGGCACAATGAGAATGCATGCATGCACACCACTGTGGTCCCTAGCACAGACACATCACATCCTCATCTAATTGGATTAGCACAAGCCCACCATGCTGGACTTGTGAGCAGCAACGCCACGCCACGGCTCCAATTATGTCACTGTACATTCATACACCATTCACACGGACCTGGGAATCACTTCTCCTGGTCCTGGGGAACCCTTCTCCACCAAAACTGACGGTGACACCACTTTGCCGGCAGGAATATCACCCCCAAATTCCAAAAACATTCACATCACAAAAAAAAATGTCCAGCAAAAAAAAAAAATTTCAAGCAAAAAAATAGGAAAACAAATTAATGCCGTTGGCGTGAGCCACGCCTGGGGTGCCCACGGCCATGGCCCGACTCCTCAGGGGAGACTCATGGGAGGGGGGGGGAATCCAGGGAAGGAGGAGCAGCCCCTGGTCTCTGCCCACCTGGTGGCCTGCCCTCCAAGGCCACGGCAATTCTGTTCAGGCCAGCACCTTGTGTTGCCGTGTTGGCCTGGATAGCCTGGGTGAGGGCCCTCACATCCTGCCCAACGTCTGCTGTTGTAGTCTGCAGTACGTTTAGGCAGTTTGTAAGAGCCCGGGAGTGGCAGTCCAGGTCCCCAAGCGTATCCTTTATGGAGGACAGGCTCTCCTCCATCCGCCCCAAAGTCTGGCTGACCTGTCCCAGATGGCGGGTCTGAAGGGCCTGGTCCCTCAGATTGGCGGGCAGAAGCTCGGCCACCCCCCTGGTCTTCTGGGATGACTTCCTGCCTCCAGCTGAGGCTTGTGGCCGGGGAGAAGGGGAGGCCCTTGGGAGACTCCTCCAAAAACAGCAATCCACTGGCTGACATGACATCCTCCTCCTCCTCAAACTCCTCCTCCTCTTCAACCTCCTCCGAGGACTCTGGCCTTGTCGGGGGGTCCTCATCAGGCTGGGATGGTGCGGTCAGGCCAGATGGCCCAGCACCCTCCTGCTCATCTGTGGATGACACAAAACATTCACAGGTTGGAGGATCCACACACTTGCCACATATTCCCTTTCACCCCCTCCCTCACACATGCTACACACCTGATAGGGCAAAAAACCCTACCTGGCATCACGCTTTCATGACTGGAGTCATAGCCAGGCAGGCCCTCCACCTGTTGTCTATGAAAGGTGTGGGCCACCGCACGCTCCTCCGCTGTCAGCTGAACATGGCATGGTGGGCCCCCTCCTGTGCCCCTGGCATGGGCTGCCATTTTGGCCAGCTTCTTTCTGACCAGACGCCGGAGGTCATTGATCTTCTTTTCAATCCCCGACCCTGTTCGGGTCCCCCCCCCCCCCGATGCATTCACCTCGTCACTAATGTTCTGCATTATCTCACGCCTCCTGGCCGGGGTGGTGTTGGCACTCTCCGGGCCGTGGAGGAAACGCCCATATTGGGAAATGGCCCGGGCAAGAATTTGTTTCTCCCCCAAAGTAAAATTTAACTTCCTTTTCCTCTCAGTCATACTCATACAACAACTCTCTCCCAAACAGTCAGCAAAAATCACTCACAAAAACAGGAAAAATCAAGCAAGAAAACAAACAAACAAAAAACTATCAACCAAAAAGTCTCACAAGCAGTCACCAAAAAACACTTTCAAATATCTTCTACAAAACACTAGATCAAACAGTCCACAAATATCACAAAGACAAGTCACAACGCAACAAACAACAGAACAAAAGCACCTTGCTGTATAGGGAGGGATACAAAGGGATGTACTTTTGCAAAGGAAGTGCGTTTGTGTCTGTCTATTTATGCTGTCTGCGTAGTTCACTAAGTTGCCCTGGTCTACTTCCAATTTCACTGATTGCGCCGTTCCCGAGTTGTGAGCATGCGCACAGAGGTGCTGACCATGGTCTGCTTCATGTGCGCATGCGCGAGCCGGACGGCCCTTCATTTGCATGGGGTCACGGTTCATTTCAATGTAACACGCCCACGTCCTTCCCAATTTGAATTACTCTGCCTTACACCTCTGAAATTATGTTGCACAGGTGCTATTTTCTGCGCAAAACAATCGAGAACACGGTGATTGCGCCGCTACATTGCGGCAGTCTAACCTTGGCGAGGTGCGCTACGCCAGTCAAAAAATGCGCCGATGTACGTGAATCTGGCCCTGTGTGTTATTAGAGTACCATTTCAAAATAATGCTGTTTTAGTTAAGCCAAAGGTGATTTAAAAAGTCATTGTAATCAAAATGCACTTTTTAAATTTAAACTATAGTATCAAAAAAAAATCTAAATTTTTTGGATCCGACCGATTCAAAATTTATCGATTTGAATGTTTCAAATTAAAAAAAAATCTTTAAATTCTAATAAAATTTGATAAAACACATAAAATGAATCCGAATTCTAAATACAAATCCCAAATACGAATTGAACGAATCAACCTATATAACTAGATTAACTAATCTAAACAAAACTAAACAAATCTTTTTGTCATGCACATGTCTAGTTCAGGTTGAGTCCTCCATTTTCCCAAACCTGAAGCTCATTCCTACTTATAACCAAGTCTATGGAAAAATTGCAAGAGTTTACTAGAAGACATGCATATCACACAATAAAGGACCATTCTTTACCCAAATTAGTAAAACAACAACTTTGCAAGATAGCAGGAAAATAATATAAACCAATTTAGCTCAATCTAAGCTAAGGTGATGCAGGACAGACAGGTGTCTCCCAATTTTTAAGGGATATATGTATGGCCCCTCTTAGGACCTGTATCGATGTGCTTTTATTTGCACTGGGGGAGAGAACTGCTTATCTCCCCCTACAAATTATTGGGAATGCAGAAGGCAGCTCAAAGCAGGTTGATTTGGTATAGAACAAGGTCAAATACAGGTCAGAAGGATGTCCTCTGTCTGTGAAGTGCACCTATCAATGAACTCTAAATTATCTCAAAGGTGTCTTAAACTGATCTCAAACATAAGGGAAATCCAAGTAAAAACATGCTGCATTTCCCATTGACATGGGCCAATAGGATGGTAAAATTGCAGAATTATCTGATAATCTGCCAAGTAAGGTCACATTTGCTGACAATCTAAATCATATGTAAATCAGATGCTTGCCTGGCATATCAAAGTATACCTGTAGCATTAATGCATTGAGTAATAGTTGTCAGAGAATCTATCTGCCATTGCTTTGATTGAGAAGGATTTTGTTGCATCATGGTCAAATAAACTGTCTGATATCGGTAGTTTTATGTTAACATATTCTTGATTAGCTAATTACTAAAATATAACTGATATTAAAAGACGAGGAACTATATGGATTTGCTTTTTTTAAAGTATACTTAACTATGACACCTTTACGTAGTAATTTGTCAAGATGGTATATGGAAAAACACATACAGGTAGTAACCGAATATCATATTTTACTGATTTAAATTATATGGCTGCTATACTTTGTATAAAGCTCTTTACATTATTAAATAGCTGTGTAAGTAATACATACATTGTCTACAAACAGAATCGTGTGAGTCTTCTCGCTGCCATTTTTATGCCCAAAACTGTAGTATAAATAAATATTCTACAATCATGCAATAAATTGTCTATATGCTGTTTATTAATTACACATTATTTACTTCTTTTCATCTATGAAATGCCTCCTTCCTAACATTTCTACATTATTGGAATTACGAGATGTTATTCAGATTGTTACTTGCAGTACCCCTTGCTGGGGATTTCTGGAACTACAGCTCACCCAGTGAGAAATTATAACAATGGAGCATATTTCTTTGATGTAAATAGATATAAGTCCTCTAACTGAACAAAACATCTCAATGAGGAACCAGCTGGTGTTTACAAAGAAGGCACTACCAACCTGACTATACCATATTGAGGTGCCTCAAGCAGGAAACAAGTTGTTAGTAATGGCAGGTATATCTTTTAATCTGTATGTTTGTAAACTAACAACAAATTTGACTTTTGGTATTTAATAAATGTATTTCTATAAAGGGATGTCTGGGGTAGTATGCATTTTCTTAATCACTAATATTATTGCATATATTGTCTTCTCTGTGCTGATTTTTTTTCAAGATTTTTTTCTAGCATAGGGTAAAAAAAAGCAACATTTTGAAGCTATGACAAGTGTTTAACCACTTTAAACAGACATGGACATTATACGAGCAACTCCTTTGGTTAATATTTATTTATTATTTTTTCTGTTGTTGTTTTTAGAAATTCATTGTACAGAACAGCCATTAACTATGATGCAAACACGACTGTTTCCATGGCAACATTGTCCAATACAGAACATAGTAGAGCAATTTTTGAGACATTTGTCCATTTGATTAATTATGTCTTTGTGCTGAAGGCGGCTTGGCTTGATTGTCTCATCATGTATTAGGGAAGCTAATGCTCTGACAAATGGGACTATTGTTTTGGGTCTATTCATCTTGGTGCATCCCTGTGAGCTGATAGACATTTCAGCAAAATGACTGTCCTTTAATGAGCTGCAGCCTGTCAGAAATGTTTAGGGCTTCATACTAAGCACAGACCACTGTCATGACAGCTTTAGTTATGGCAATGAGTAGGATGTCCATAAATACATCTATTCAATGTAGCAACCATGTTTTTATGTTTATAGATTAAAAAAAAATGTATATCATGTTCCATACAGGGTATATGTACTGTACTGTATAGTATATGTAAATTCAATATCTATCTATCTATCTATCTATCTATCTATCTATCTATCTATCTATCTATCTATCTATCTATCTATCTATCTATCTATCTATCTATGTTGGTTTTAAAGCTTCATTCTTAAAAGTAAGCAGTGTGTGCATAATGCTGTCTAGATTTTAAACATATTTTTAAGGAAGTCACCACAGGAATATGTATCTATGACTAAGCAATGAAAATTATGTTGTTGTAAAGTGTTACCCGATATAATATACTATAAGTTCTTATGATAAGAAATGTTTTGCTTAGCGTAATATGTAAACCAAACCTAGACAACAAATATAAAAAGTCAGTCAATAATTGCCAGTCTTTCTAAACATGGGTCCACATATTACATTGTTTTGTGGATAATCACAGATGGAGGCTAGCACCGTGTAGCTAAGAACAGCCACATTTAATCAGTTGATAACTGAAGATTAAACCAAATTCAGATTAATTTGTATCAGTATGGAGTTTGTTAAATGGTTTTCTATATTAATTTACATGTTGTCTAGACATCACATCATATTGTTTCTTTGTTTAGCTTAATCACCAATTAGAACGTTTAAAGCTAATGAAATGCCAACTCGTTTAAAGACAAAGCAAAAAATAAAAATAATTTACTCTCACAAGACTTAAGATTTTGACAGTGAAACTCACTTTCTTATCTATAAACTTTCATAACAATCATGTACCTTCTAGATAAAGAATGATACTGCTAAAAAGGGGACTCGGCATCATCCATCAAACATTCCAAAGCTCATTTTTAGGTTTAGGTTTAGAAGCTGCATTTAGGGATGCATATATTTCTTCAGTCTTTCAAATGCACTGTTTAGTCATTTGTTTGTTTAAAAAAAAAAATATTTAGACTTGATGGAATGTATTATGCATTTCCATACTAGATGGCAGCTTTTCCAAAGTTCTGTTATGTCTTTTTTAAACAATTACAAATTAACTTTTCATTTATACATATAAAAACAAAGTACAATTTATTTAATAAATGTATTATCTAATAGCAATGAAGATTGTTTTATTAAAAATAATGGAACCTTTATGCCAAAAGAAGAACTATAGGCAAAAGCAAACAGGATATATGTGCTTCTGTTAGTCAATAATATTAACTTGCCAGTTTTGGTTTTATGAGTTTTCCCTGTAACATGGTTGTATTACATCTTGGTAACTCTATTTTTTTCTCACTTCTTATAACAGGGTTAATATTCATCCAGTGGATAGGGTAGTTTTAGTGCAACCAGCAAAGTAAGGACCTACACCAGTTAACCATATTTAGGCTGTTACAGCAGCATTTTTTTTGTTTTTTTTTATATTTAAACCTTATGAATAAAAGTTGACTGCTGTATGTACCCTAGGTAGTGTTATAGTTTGCCAAAACCCTTGTAACGGTCACTCCTGTTGGATGCCTGCTCAGAAATATGAAACATTAAACAGGTATGTGAAATAAAAAAAAGTATACATAATACTCTTATTACAGGTATTAACCCCTATACAGTTACTCAAATACAATATTTTCAAGATATTGTGATCATTTCCATTTAACCCTGCACGTGAAAAGTGTATCTTTGTTTTTTGCCAAATATATTCAACATATACAAATTAGAGCAAATGAATGAATGAATGAATGAAAACTTGTATAGCGCGGCACATGCGAACTGAATCGCCTCTGGGCGCTTGTTGTTCCTGTCTCCTTTGATATCAAAAGAGAAAAGTCTTAACCTTTTTCCTAAATGCTAGGTGGTTCTCCTCCAACCGAATGCTGGTTGGTAAAGCGTTCCATAGTCTGGGACCTTGGATCGCGAATCTTCTTTCTCCTTTGGACTTGAAGTTGGTTTTCGGAACCTGGAGCAGGTTCTGATTCGTGGATCGCAAAACGCGATTGGGGTTATGCGCTTTTATTAATTCGCATAGATAGAGGGGGGCATTCCCATGGACACATCTATGCGTAAGACAGAGAGCTTTAAAAGCAATTCTGTCTTTAACTGGCAGCCAATGAAGGGCTCTCAGTGAAGGCGAGATAGATTCCCAGGGTTTTTTCCCAGTCACAAGTCTGGCGGTCGTATTCTGAACGACTTGCAGACGAGCGATTTGGTACTTGGGGAGTCTGAGGTAAAGGGCATTTGCATAATCCAGCCTGGAGTTTACAATTGCTCCCACCACGACCGATAGATCTTCTTTAGGGATGAACGGAGTGAGTCTGCGTAGTAGGCGCAGTAGATGGTGAGATCCGCTGACTACTGACCCTATTTGTGCGTCCATTGTCATAAAGGAGTCAAAAATGACCCCTAGGCTTTTGACTTTGGCGCTGGGGGTGATGAGCTTGCCCAAAATAGGCGGGGGGGTCCACGCTGTTGAAAGTTGATTCCTACGCTTGGCGTGAAACAGGAGAAGTTCTGTTTTCGCTCCATTGAGTTTAAGATAACTCTTTGTCATCCAGTCCTCTATCAAAGAGAGGCATGTCTCTAGATTGAGGTGGTGATCCTGTCTATTGCAGATGCGGAAATACAGTTGCGAATTAGAGAGCAAAACAATAGCTACCTTAAAAAATACCATTATTTTTGCAAGATGCTAACATTTTTAAAGTCTGTATATACTCCTTTTTCCACATTCATTGATTCATGTAAAAACACAATACAAGCACAACCTCAATTTTTTTTTACTCTAGACCGTGCACTGTTAGGCCGCGTACACATAACCAAATACATCTGTTTAAATCGGTCTGGCAGACCGATTTGAACAGATTTGTCTGCTGGGCTGTTTTGGTTTGATCGCTGTACACACAATCAAACCAAAATCCCGCCGTCAGACAGCGCGGTGACATGGCGGTGACGTTGACGCCGCCACGTCACCGGAAGGAAGTAAAACACTTCCGCGCATGCGCCGAATCCATTCGACGCATGTGTGGGCAGATATTAACCAGCAGACATGTCGGACGGACGGATTCCCAGCAGACAGATTTTAAAGCATGCATTAAAATCTGTCGGCTGGCCAAATCTGTCTGTTCGCCCGTACACACGATCAAATCTGTCTGCTGAAACGGTCTGTCAGACCATTTTCAGCAGATAGATTTGATCGTGTGTACGCGGCCTTAGGCATAATCATAAATCAATACAAAAAGCAAAGAGGAAGCAAAGGTTCTATACAACATAATATTCATAAAGATTTTACTTTATTGAAGTCAGATCAGTGAAAGATAAATTCTGATTGGCTGTTATGGATAGATGGTTCAGTCTCAACTGTAGGCTTATAAAAAGGTGTCTCATTACCAAAGTGTCACACGAGAAACATCTCAGGATGGGTAAAAGCAAAGGGCTCTCTCAAGACCTCCACAACCTTACAGTTTCAAAACATACTGATGGGATTTTTACAGAAGGATTTCTAAATTTCTGAATACTCCAGTGAGCACTGTTGGAGCCATATTCTGTAAGTGGAAAGAACATAATTTCACCATAAACCAGCCATGACCAGGTGCTTCTCGCAAGATTTCTGACAGAGGAGTGAACATAATTTTTAGAAGAGTTGTCCAAGAGCCAAGAACCAAATGTGAAGAGCTTCAGAAAGACCTGGAATTAGTGGGTACAATTGTTTCAGAAAACAATAAGTAATTCACTCAACTGCCATGGTCTGCATGCATGCTCACCATGCAAGAATCCATTGCTGAAGAAAAAGCATGTTGAAGCTCATTTACAGTTTGCCACACAACATTTAGACAAGCCTGTGAAATACTGGGAGAATATAGTCTGGTCAAATGAGACCAAAATTGAACGCTTTGGATGCTTTGGCGGTCACATGGCACTGCACATCACCCCAAAAACACCATACTAACAGTGAAGTTTGGAGGTGAAAACATTATGGTGTGAAGCTGTTTTTCAGCGAACAGTACTGGCATACTTTATGTCATTGAAGGAAGGATGAAAGGAAAAATGTACCAAGACATTCTGGATAAAAATCTGCTGCCATCTACTAGGATGATGAAGATGAAACAAGGGTGGACATTTCAGCAAGGCAATGATCCCAAACACAAATCCAAGGAAACTGTCAATTGGTTTTAAGGAAAGAAAATAAAGTTGCTAGAATGCACCAGCCAATCACATGACTTAAATCAAATAAAAAAATCTATGGAAAGAGCTAAAGATCAGAGTTCATAGAAGAGGCCCACAGAACCTATAAGATTTGAAGACTGCTTTTGTGGAAGAATGAGCCAATATCACACCTGAGCAATGCATGCAACACCATACAGGAGGTGTCTTAAAGCTGTAATTACCAACAACAAGATTTTTTTTTATGAAGCATTAATTGAATTTCAGTTAGAATGTTTAATACTTTTTCCCTGTGTCATTCCATTTTATTTAATAAAACTTAATTTCTTAAATAACACCTTCAGAGATATATTTATTTACCTAGAAAAACGGTGACATGTTCAATATTTATTTTACCTGCTGTAAATTAGTGTACACAACACAAATATGCAATTCAACACATACAGCCAGGGCTAGTAATATCTGTTACAAAATGTTATATATTACCTGAAAATATAACTGCGAGCAACAAAGATCAATACAAAGATTGTGACACTGAAAGCCATTTATTGTTGAATACATTTAGAAATACAACAAAGTGTAACAAACTAAATAGATGTTTGTTATGTATTTCCATTAGTAATGGCAAAATTAACAATTACATCATATGATACAACTGTCTACACTCTAAACTTTACATGAGATAATTTCACAGGTTTTTATTCTGTATTGACAAATCACAACAACAACACCTAGTTTATTCTACAAATATTATATAAAAGATTGCCCCATTATTATGTGTGAGTGAGAGTAAAGTAAACACACGAGAGAGATCATCCAGAGGTTGGTGTTCTAGCTTTCAAAGCCATGAGGTTTACAAAAATAAGAGAAGATACTTTGGTTAAATGAAGTAAGTCTTAAGCTGCGTACACACAATAGGTTAACCAGAGGACAACGGTCTGAAGGCCTGTTTTCATCGGTCAAAACCGATCATGTGTGGGGCCCAAAGGTTATTTAACCATTGGTTAAAAAAAAGCAAACTTGCTTTAAAATGTAACTGATGGATTGATAACCGGTCAAAAACGATCGTTAGTATGCAAAACCATCGGTTAAAAACTTTCGCATGCTCAGTATCAAGTCAACGCATGCTTGGAAGCATTGAACTTCATTTTCTTCAGCACGTCATTGTGTTTTACGTCACTGCGTTCTGATACAATCGTTTTTTTAACTGATGGTGTGTAGGCACATCAGACCATCAGTCAGCTTCATCGGTTATACTGTACCTGGGCAATCCTTCAGCAAAACTGGGAATAAACCAGTTTTTACTCTTACCAAAAAAAAATATAAAAAATTTCAGGATAAGGATAGAAGTAAACTGCATTAAGAGAAACATTAATTAAAAACACATTTAAATCCTTGATAACAAACCAACTACAAACAACTAATTAAAACAACCTACTAGCATAAATATTCATAAATGAAATATCATACAGTACTGTTGGCTTTGTTGAGAGCACAGGAGAGTAAATTCAAAAGGATTTCCTCATACATATTGAATTAAACATATTCTCAATAGACCGAAGCATGGGAATGTGGTCAATAGTTAATAATAGTTGACAGTTGCTAAATCAAAGGCTGTAAAAGTTTAGAGAAACAAGGGACAAGGTCTAGGGGCAATTGAAAAAAAGTGTTCTGATTTCTTGTGTTCGTAATATTTTCAATACTATATTGAAATCATTACAAAATTATAATTAACTATAATAGTTAATATGATGCTATAAATGCACCACAGATGTGATTATGTGATCACGTGAAATACGGCAGGTCTGGGATATTTCATTGCTAGGGTCCATGAGTTTAATGACTTGGTAGGATTACCTCATTCACATTGGTAAAAGTGATTCCAAAGACTGTCCATCCTCTGCCCCACCAACATAATTTTGTCTGTTTACATAGAACAATTAATGAAGTAACCTTATCATGGTTCAGGCGTCCATCGGTCAAATCTTAAAGCAAGTTCTCTTTTTTTTGACTGAAGGATAACTGACCGATGGGGCCCACACACGATCGGTTTGGACCAATGAAACGGTCTTTCAGTCCGTTTCCATCGGTTTTGACTGATCGTGTGTACGCGGCCTTAGAGGTGCCTCTCTTCTATTCTATACTCAGTTGTGACATGACGCTACTTGTATATCAAGACATCGCTTGTATATCAAGTCAAAATGTATTAAAATATTTTGCTTGTCTTGCAAAACGCTCTCAAACCAAGTTACTCTCAAACCAAGGTTTTACTGCACAGTGTTTTGTAAATAATTACTCTGGAAGGGTCACACAAGATCATCAATGTTTTAGCACTGCCAGGAGTCCATCACTAATACCTGTCAGAGTTATTTTAGTATTATTTTAGTAGACTATACACATAGGGCCAGATTCAGCAAGACTTGCGCTGGAGTAATTCTATATGCGCCGCGTAACTGTGAAGATGCGCCGTCGTTTCTATGTGGCCGTACCCACCAAACTAGATGCGACAGAAAACGGGCCATTTCCGATCGGCTTAACTTTCCGACGCCAGAGTCTCGTCAGCGCATAATTTCGCTTGGCGCATCAGTCGCGCCTATTGATTTCCCCTGCAAATATGCAAATGAGGGAGATTTCCCGATTCGCGAACGGATTAGCACCATACGCCGGCTACATGCGCCGCGCGTATCTCGTCCGTCCGGCGCAAAGTTATTTCTACAAATAGCTGCTTTATCTTTACTCCAGACGGCCACAGGTCAGCAGGAGAGAAGCTACAGCAGCAGCGTTACCGACGAAACTAGCAAGCTGAACAGACACTTGCAAGGACAACACCTCTGTGTGCCAACATGCCAGGGGCAGTCGCGGTCCTAGCACTAGTACTGGGTCCCCCGGAACGGAGTAGGCGGCACGTGAAAGGATATACCGCACGTGCATGAGCCTCTTTGGCATGGGGGATGAGGAGGTGTAACGCCTCTTCAGATTCAGCCCAGATGCAATACTTGAACTAACCACAACCCTGCAGGGTGACATCACCAGCCCAACACACCGCTCACAAGCAGTGCAGCCACTGGTGAAGGTACTGGCAACACTTCATTTCCTTGCCAGTGGATCATTCCAGCGTACAAGTGGAGTGGTGGCTGGGATGTCACAATCCTCCATAAGCAGATGTGTGCACCAGGTTGTCCCTGCAATCCTCAGACGCATGTCCAACCAGTTCATCAGACCAACCACTGAGGAGCTGCGGCTGAAGGCAATGACAGATTTCTACAGCATTGCCAGATTCCCACGCACTGTGGGGGCCATTGATTGCACACATGTGGCCCTACAGCCCCCCAGTGCCACAGAGCACATATACCGCAATCGGAAGCATTGGCACACCATCAACGTACAGGTGATAGCCGATGCCCAACGCCTCATTTGGCACGTCCGTGCCAAACACCCAGGGTCCAGCCATGACAGCTTCATATACCTGTCAGAGCCCCATCCCAGCAGAATTCGAGCAGAACATGTATGGGGACAGCTGGCTGGTTGGTGAGTGACATGGGTGGCAGGCATGACTATCCCCTCCCATGATGCACATCACAAGGGGCACATGCATGACTAACATCCTCCTGTCTTTTCCCTTACAGGTGACTCTGCATATGCACTGGGACCCCATCTCATGACTCCTTTCCGGAACCCCCAAACCAGAGGAGAGAGAAAATACAATGAAGCACACATCAAAACCCGTGCAGTGGTGGAGCAAACATTTGGGCTCCTGAAGTCCCGTTTCCGCTGCCTGGATAAGTCCGGGGGGACCCTATTGTATTCCCCTACCTTCGTGTGTCAGATCATCGGTGCATGTTGCATTCTGCACAACTTTGCTATGAGAAAAGGCCTGCAGATTGACATGCGTGATGACCTGACCCCCCAACCAGACAATCCCCCCCTGCCAGAGGAGAACCAGTCTGCTGATGGAAGAGCAGTCAGGAGGGTCCTCACCGTAGGCATCTTTGGACACTAAACCCAAACATTAATCACACAGACAATGCACGCATGCACACCACTGATGTCCCTAGATCACACACACCACATGCACATCACATTGGATTAGCCCAAGTCCAGCATGTAGGACTTGGGAGCAGCAACGCCAGCGTCAAGGCCCCAATGATGTCGCTGTCCATTCATACACCTTTCACACGTCATTCATACAGCCGTGGGGTTAACTTCACCACCACGGCCGAGGGTGACACCCCTTACTGGCAGGAGTGCCACCCCCTCACATTCACACACCATTCACACTGCAACGTGTGCAGTATCAAAAAATAAAAATCTCATAACCTGAGCATAATCACAAATAAAATAACTCATAACTTGAGTATTAATAATAAAATAAAAAACTCATAACCTGAGAATTCCCCAAAAAAACTAAAAAAAACTCATGTCCTGAGCATCAATCAAAAAAATAAAAATAAAAATTATCTGGGATGCCGGGGGCTTCTTCTGGCGGCCCCTCTCTGGCTCCTCAGCTGCCTGGATGGAGTGGGTGGGGGTGGGGGGGCATCTGGAGGTGGCTGATCCCCGGGTGGGCCACTCCTGGCAGGTGTGGCCTGCCTGCCCTCCAAGGCCACGGCAATTCTGCCGAGGTACGCACTGGTCTGGGCCTGCACCCTGAGCTGCTGGGCCTGCATCCTGAGCTGCCGGGTGACCTGATAATGCTGGGCCGCCGACTCAGCCTCCCCTGGTCCCGGATGGCAGCACTGTTTCCCTGGATGGCAGCAGTGTTTGCCTGGACGGCTGCAGTGAGGTCCCTTATCTCACCCTGCACCTCCCCCAGGCTGGTCACCACTGCAGCGCAGTTACAGCTCACATCCTGCACTGCTGAAGACATCTGGGCCACGGAGCACAGGCTGTCAGCCACTCTGTCCAGGTGCCCAGCAATCTCCCCCATTTGCTGGGTCTGCCTGGCGTGATCCCTCGCCACCTGGTCCTGGACCAGATCAGACACCCCCCTGGTCTTATGGGTGGCCTTCCTGGGGCCAGTAGATGTTTGTCCCCGGGGGGATGGAGTCGCCCTTGAGGGGCTTCCTATAATGGGGGAGGGGATCTGAGAGGGTCCTGCAGAAGAGGAGGATTCCTCTAACAATAAAACAAAGTCCTGCTCTGCCCCAACAGGCTCCTCCTCAACGACCTCTGCATGTGTGGTGTGGGCACTCTCCTCCTCCACCTCGGTGTCTTCACCACCCAGGGGCACAGGCACTGGGTGCCGATGGGGGGATGGGGTGGACTGGCCGCCGACAGATGATGGCCCAGCTCCGTCATCTGTGGATGACACAAAGCAGATGACACATGTTGGTGGTCCCACACACTTGGCACATGTACCCTCCTCCCCACCCCACATGCAAAACACCAAACAGGGGATAAAAAACACTTACCTGTCCTGGAGCCTTCCTCCACAGAATCATAGCCTGGTACCCCCTCCAATTGCTCCCTCTCCAGGCAGCGGGCGACCACCTCCTCCTCTGTGGTCAGGCTGACCGGACATGGGGGTCCACCACCTGTGCCCCTCTCATGCCTCCTGATGGTGGCCACCTTGCCACGGACCTTGCGCCGCAGATCATTTTTTTTTTTTTTGGATATCCCCAGCAGTCCGGGTGGAGTACCCCAAGACATTAACCCGGCCAGCAATGGTGTCCAGGATGGCCTGCTTCCTCTCCCTGCTGGTTTTCCTACTTTGTTTCCCATGCAGGAAATCATTATAACTCTCCATAGCGGAGATGACCACAGAGACCTCCTGGGCATTAAAATTGAGGTTCCTCCTCTCTTTGGGGGTAGCGGGAGCAGCCATAATCGAGCAAAAGTAAATTCCCTGGGGTGGGGGGAAACGGAAATACTTTTGCGCCGGAATGCCGCTTCCGCTGGCGCTTTTATACGCGCAACGGAACACATAGCGCTGGCGTTTCCCGTGAAGTGGTGCCGACGGAAGTTGTGAGCATGCGCACAGGGGGCCGAGTGAAGCCTCACTTACTGCGCATGCTCCGTGGATGATGCGCTGAACGTAATCCTCTGCGCTGGGCTCCGCCCATCATTTACATATGATCACACCCACTTCCACTTGCGTCGGATTACGCCAGCGCATTATCTTTACAGCATATTATCGTTACTCTGGCGCAAGTTTACGCGCAACTGCTATGTGAATAACAGTACTTGCGCCGAAAGTGTCGGCGGAGTAACGTAAATGAGAAACGTTACTCCAAAGTAAAGAAGCGCCCATCTACCTGAATCTGGCCCATAATGTGGGATCAAACCACAACCTAGCTTGAAAATGAAAATTGCATTATTTTAAATAAAACTGTAAAGCCTCAAATGGACTCGTTGTGTCGGATAATCCGACCGGGTGTATGCTCCATCAGACAATTATTGGCAGAATTAATGACAACAAAGGTTGGCTGTTCATGCTCACCAACTGTTGGACAATAAATCTGTTACGTCGGTTTATCCGATTGTGAGTACACAAGTCTGCCCAACTTAAATCCAAAGTACAAACATGCATGCTTGGAACCAATGCTAAACATTAGGTAGCAATAGCAGAAGTGGCCCAAAGGGTGGCGGTAAAGAGCTGAAAAACCAAGTGGTTTGGTGAATGTTGGCTGAAAATGTTGGGCCATGTGTATGCAGAACAAGTTCACGGCCAACGTCCTTCAAACCAGAATCCACGAAAAAGTCAGCTAGAAGTCCTGATCATGTGTACGAGATTACATTCTGGTCTAGTAATTCAAATTTGGAATAACTTAATTTTAAATTATTATTTCCAGTTAGCTTTAAAAATAGCCTATTTGTATTTTGTGAAACACAAGTGTTTCAACAGCAAATTGAAATATAAAAGCATTCAATAACTATGGGGTTTATTTACTAAAACTGTAGAATGTAAAACCTGGTGCAGCACTGTATGGTTTCTAATCATTTTCTAACTTTAGCTTGTTCAAATAAAACCCTGGAAGTCGACTGTTTTCTTTGCAGAGCTGCACCAGATTTAGCATTTTATGTGTTTAGTAAAGTAACCCCTATGCTTATTTCTAGCAACATTTGCTTTGTGTCTTGGAGGAAAATGTGTACCATGGTGGAAGGAATTGAAGCATATGCAGGTTATTCTACAATGAAAACCTTATGGTAATACTCTAAGGCCGCGTACACACCACTAAATTAATCCGATCAAATCGGTCTGACAGACCGTTATGATCAGATTTGTCTGCTGGGATATATTGGTTTGATTGTGTACACACGATCAAACCAAAATCCGCGCCGGCAGACATCGCGGTGATGTGGCGGTGACATTGGCGCCGCCACGTCACCGAGCCAGGAAGTAAAATACTTCCATGCATGCATCGAATCCACAAATAAACATTTTCTCTATATGTTTCACTTTGTGACATTTGAAGAGACAGTTCTGGTAGCCAACCAAGACAACAGACAAAATCCATTTTCTTCTAATGCCTTGTACACAAGGATATTCTGATCGTGTGTAGCTCCATCAGAGTTTTTTCATCGAATATTCCGATAAATTCCATCTGAGTTTAGATATAGAACATGTTCTATTTTACTCTGATGGAATTCCGTCGGGATTCCGATGTGATTTGGCCGCATAAAAGCCTGATTGTGTGTACAAGGCATTAGACTAGTATATATATTGTCATTAATTGTACTGTGTTAACAAATAAAGCCCATTTTTATTGCCAGCTTGAAAAAAATGTTGTGCCGCCTAATTTCACATACAGTAGCATCTTTTAGGGTTGTCTTATGATTTGGTTAAAATATGCACAGAATACAGAAAAACAAAATGATGCCTCTATTAAATGGGTGCCCAAACCCATGCAACATAAATTCCAGCATATTTTCTCTACCTAGAAAGTTGCTACATATAGCCACCCATAAATATTTGAGAAGGTAAACTTTAGAACTTTACTTAAACGGAGCTGATGGATAAATGTTATAGACATGTAAAAAATGCTCAAAAATGTGCCTTTTCAATTACGGTATTTTTTCAACAAACAACCCAATAGATGTAATGGTGTACTATGAAAATGGTAAGTACACCATTGGCATCAGAAGCTGGCATTAAACTCTTTAAGGGCTATATTTTAGCCATTTTGTATATACTGCTTACCAGTCTTTGATAATAACATCAACATTTTTAAACACTTCTCAATGCAAAATCCCTTTAGCTGCAATATCTTTGTGGGTGTCATTGCATGAACTACCCATTTTTTTCTACAACATTTTATTGAAGATAAATCAGAGCTTTGACTGGGGCAATCATTGACCATCTATTTCTTCTTTTTAACCAATTTGTTTGTGTGTTTGACAGCTGCTATGAGTTTCTTTTCTTGAAATGTTGTCTTTGATTTGTGTCAAATACTGTTGACAAACAACTCTATCTTTTTTTTTTTTAATCGAGAAAAAAAATGTTCCTTATAAATATATCACATATTTTAAGCATTGATATACAATATAATATAATAAATCTTAATTTACTATACTGGGAGGTAGATACTCTCTTAATTATGGAGACACCCGGACTGTTAGTTCTAACTAATATTATCATATTTGCTCTTTGGCCACTCTCCGTTTAGTTATTCTCAGCTATCATTCTTATCCCCTCGGGGGGAAGCGCCCTTTTTCTCCAGCCATGGTTTCTACATTTCCTCAAAGTCCCTAAGGTTTCCTCTTTTTATATAGGCTGCTCTTTCTTTACAAATGGACTCATTTATTGCCCTAATCCATTCACTTACTGCCGAACAACTCTATCTTTGATTGATCAGTCTGAAGCACATTGTTCCAGATGGCCTGGTGTTTGACTATATGTTCATTGACAAACTGTACTTCTGATCTAATGTTCTTTCTGTACGTAGGAAGAAAAAGATGTTATTAGAGGTCACACCATATACTAAATTATTTATTGATAAATGTATTATGCAATCCAAAAAGGATATTTGGTGATAACAACCTCACGACAGTACATTTGTATAAAAGCTAATACATATGACTTTATTAATATACAGTATAAACCTCTAAAGACATTGATTACACCAGTATCAACGTAAATTAAAGGGGTTCAATCATAATGTATAGCACATCATCCTACAATGAGGACTGATGATTACACATACAACATTACATTAACAAAAGACATTTGGTAAAATGTTATCACTCAAAGCATGTACTTCAATTACATCAATATGATTGTTTATCCAAAATACATATTGAAATTGTGCACATATGGCTGTCCATCTAATGCATTTTGTGGAGCAATGTCAACTTTATCAATGATGTACTGTATATGCATCCTGAAACATACCCTTAATGCGGATGTAAACCCTCAGACCCTGTACACACTATCAGACCAGTCTGATGAGACTGGTCCGACGGACCGTTTTCATCAGACAACTCTGAACTTGTCTGATGGTCTGATGTGCGTACACACCATCTGACCAAAATCTGATCGGGTCAGATCGCGGTGACGTAGAACACAACAACATGCTGAAAAAACGAAGTTCAATGCTTCCAAGCATGCATCGACTTGATTCTGAGCAAGCGCGGGTTTTTGGTCTGATGCTTTTGTGTACTAACCATCGAATCTGTCCGACGGACAGGCGTCCATCGGACAGGTTTTAAAGCATGTTTTAAAACTTTGGTCCGACGGACAACGGTCCGATAGGCCATACACGCCATCGAACTGGTCCGATGAAACTGGTCTTAAGACCAGTTTCATCAGACCGGTCTGATCGTGTGTACAAGGCCTCACACATACCCAGTGAAGTGAACAGACTCAGATGATCCACAGAGATTAAATATATCTTCCTACATAAGTTTTACATGTATATCTGCTGTCTTCACATTTATATACTGTTTAGAAAGTCTACGTCCTGTTAAAATGTTCTCTTCTTGGTTCCCATGTAGGAGTGGATTGTTGCTAAACACTGAGACAGCTGATTAGAGTAAAGACAAACACACCCTCCCCACACATGCAGAGGTTGCCTGTAAATAGTTTAGCAGCCTGTTAAACTATTTATAGCAACCTCCCCTGACACACACGTCAGGCTCCCATCTCGGAGAGCTCGTCAAAAGTTATCAGGCTGATAACAGAGGAACAGACCAAGACAAAGCTACGGGACATTGAAGAGAGATAAAAAAAAAAAAAAAAACACTGCAGATATACAGTATCTCACAAAAGTGGTACACCCCTCACATGTTTGTAAATATTTCATTATATCTTTACATGTGACAACACTGAAGAAATAACACTTTGCTGCAATGTAAAGTAGTGAGTGTACAACTTGTACAACAGTGTAAATTTGCAGTCCCCTCTAGATGACTCAACACATAAATGGCTAAACCGCTGGCAACAAAAGTAAGTACACCCCTAAGTGAAAATTTCTAAATTGGGCCCAAAGTGTCAATATTTTGTGTGGACACCATTATTTTCCAGCACTGCCTTAACCATTTTGGGCATGGAGTTCACCAGAGCTTCTCAGGTTTACTCTGGAGTCCTCTTCTACTCCTCCATGATGACATCACAGAGCTGGTGGATGTTAGAGACCTTGCGCTCCTCCACTTTCCATTTTTAGGATGCCCCACAGATGCTCAATAGGGTTTAGGTCTGAAGACATGATTGGCCAGTCCATCCCGTTTACCCTCAACTTCTTTAGCAAGGCAGTGGTCATCTTGGAGGTGTGTTTGGGGTCATTATCATGTTGCAATACTGCCCTGTTGTCCAGTTTCTGAAGGGAGGGGATCAATGAACTGTAGCACCCCAGTGGGGCAGTACTCATGCAGCCCCAGACCATGACACTCCCACCACAATGTCCACATGGGAAAGAAGACCTTTCATATAGGAAACCCTAGCAAGATCACCCCCTATGAGATACATCCAAATTACAGGTCCCATAAGATGCCTACAATCAACCATGTCATGATTGAGAAAAAAACTCCCAGCCTTGAATAACACAGCATGTAAAGGTAGGGTGAACTGCCCCCTTAAATACCCTGCCAAGCCTCCATGTGTGCACTTTATGTGAAGCAATGATGTCATGATGCGCCCAGAAGTGACATGAAAGTGTAATTTTGCACCCCCCATGTGATGACATGGTGTCAAGATGCACACCAGAAATGGCACGGCATGTCCAGATGCACACCAATTTGGGAACCTATTTGGAACCATCCTACCTTGAACCCTCTAACCAAACTTCCACCCTAGAGGCCTACTAAACTGCCACACGAGGGCAATGTGGCTACATATGAAAAATAGGAGTGAATAGGGAGATATAGATATGGCTGAGGCATTAAGGGGAAGAAAGAGGTAATTAAGGGGAATTACAGGGCACCACCACAATTTTAAACATCAAATATAATATTTAACAATTACATCAGTATCACTCACCAAAGTATACTGCATAAAAAGTATGCAATTCACAATATATATATATATATATATATATATATATATATATATATATATATATATATATATATATATATATATATATATATGTAAAAAGCATAAAATGATTCTTATCATTTAGCCCTGAGGTATAGTTGCTTTAAGTTTGTAGGTCCACCTACAATCACCTTGCAACAATTATCTTTCAAGATCTCTACAAGGAAACTTGATCTAAAACTATGAATCTTGAATCTGAATATGAATCATACCCATGATTCATGAAAAAATATCAAGCAATGGATGAATATAAATCCCAGTATTTGTTGTCTCCAATATGATCATAACTTCCTTTTTTTACTGTGCGTTTTTTTGTTTTACCAGTGCAAAATGAGTTAGCAAAATAACTCCCACAATAGAACTGTTAACAAAATATTTTGGCACCATTGGGTAATCTAAATTCTCTAGTTGTAAAGACTTTACTACATTGATACGCAGGATAATCAGGATGATGCTTCTAATATCACCATGTTTTTTTATTGTATCTTTTAATTAGGCTGATTAGTGGGGTGCCATTTTATGTTTGGAAATTAAGTCTTCTATTTTTTATACTTTGGCACGTGGATAGGCTTTCTTGAGGGTTCTAGTTATGTACCCCCCTCTGTTCAGTCTATCAAATAGCTTATCAGATTTTACTTTAAAACCCAACCAGGCAATCTTTGTGATGTAGGAGTGCTGAATCTTATGCGGATGTGTTTTAAATGCAATGGGGGGTTTGTGATCCTAGAGGTTGCTTACCAGCGGAGTTTGTGGAAGTTTTGAAAGGATGGGAGTGCCACACAAGCTTGTACAAACTTTTTAAAAGATTTTTATTTTGTAGCAGCTAACACGTTTTGGGGGCTCAGCACCCCCCCCCCCCCCTTCATCAGGGCTAAAAATTAAAAAAATACCAAAAAAAATTCAAGCATAAAAGTACAAATACTTTAATGCAGTAAAATAAAATATTGAAGCGCAACACGTGCATTAACCACTTCAGCTCCGGAAGATTTGGCTGCTCAATGACCAGGCCATTTTTTTGCGATACAGCACTGTGTCGATTTAACTGATAATTGCATACGATGTTGTACCCAAACAAAATTGATGTCCTTTTTCCCCCACAAATAGAGCTTTCTTTTAGTGTTATTTTATCACCTTTGTGGTTTTTATTTTTTGCGCTATAAACAACAGAAGAGCGACAATTTAAAAAAAAACACAAAGGGCCAGATCCACAAAACTTTTACGTAATTTAAATCTCCGCCGTCGCATCTTTACGGCGATTCTGAAAGGCAGTTACGCCTACATTTTACCAAGATACGACCGGCGTAAGTCTCTTACACTGTCGTATCTTGGTTGCATATTTACGCTGGCCGCTAGGGGCGCTTCCGTATATTTTCTGCATCGAATATGCAAATGATACACCGATTCAGGAACGTACTTGCGCATTTTTTTTACGTCGTTTGCGTAAGGCTTTTTCCGGCGTAAAGTTACCCCTGCTATATAGAAGCGTACGCAATGTTAAGTACGGACGTCAGGACAGCGTCACATTTTCCATTGTTTACGTTGTTTGCGTAAAACGTTCGTGAATAGGGTTTTGCGTAAGTTACGTTCACGTTGAAACCAATGAGTATTTGCGGCGTAATTTTGCGCATGCTCACTGGGATACGTCCATGGACAGCGCATGCCCCTTTCGTTAGAAACTTCTTTTACGTGGGGTCAGGGTTAATTACCATACTACACGCCCACTGCAAGTCTACTTTGAATTACGCCGGCTTACGCCGGCTCATTTACGCTATGCTGCTGTAACTTAGGATGCAAGTGCTTTGTGAATACGGCACTTACCTCTCTAATTTGCGGCAGAGTAGCGTAAACAAAATACGCTACACCCGCACAAAGATACCCCGATCTTTGTGGATCTGGCCCAATATCTTTTAATTTTTGCTATACTAAATATCGCAATTTAGGCCGATATGTATTCTTCAACATATTTTTGGGGGAAAAAATCACAATAAGCGTATATTGATCGGTTTGTAAAAAAGTATAGCTTCTACAAACTATGGGAAATATTTATGGCAATTATATGGTGTTTTTATTATTATTATTTTTTCACTAGTAATGGCGGTGATCTGTGATTTTTAGCAGGATTGTGACATTGCGTTGGACACTTTTGACACATTTTGGGACCATTGACACTTAGCGATCAGTGCTATAATAAAAAACTATAACAATAGGGACGATCAAGGGTTTAACTGTGTTCCAAATTTGTGTATTCTAACTGTGGGGGGATGGGACTAACTAGGAGAGATGACAGATCATGGTTTTTACTTTGTAGAAACACACAATCTGTCTTCTCTCCTCTGACAGCTCAAGGATTTGTGTGTTTACACACAAAAACCTTGTGCTGCCACTCATGCATGCGATCGCACATGGCAGGCATTGATTTCCCCCGCCGACCACGCGTATCGGGTTCCTTTTTTTCCCTAAATGGCTTCCTTTACCTTAGTGCAGTCCTCCTTCACTTACCTCATCCTTTGATTTTGCTTTTAAATGTCCTTATTTCTTCTGAGAAATCCTCACTTCCTGTTCTTCTGTCTGCAACTCCACACAGTAATACAAGGCTTTCTCCCTGGTGTGGAGTGATTTGCTCGCCCCTCCCTTGGACTACAGGAGAGTCAGGATGCTCTCTACATTACAGATAGAGAAACTAGATGTGTGTTAGTGGGCGTCCTGACTCTCCTGTAGTCCAAGGGAGGGGCGAGCATGACACTCCACACCAGGGAGAAAGCCTTGAATTACTATGTGGAGAGCTGTATATGCCTCAACAAAACATCTACATAGGTGAGTCCCTCATTAATTTTTTGGCCGCCCTGCATTCAAGCAGTATCTGCCTGGAAAGCATGCCAGATATGGGATCAAACTGTATATGCTCTGTGAGAGGGCAACAGGCTATACATATCATTTTAGAATTTATGACAGTCATGTTGAGCCTCGTGGAAGCCAAGACTATATGGAGAGCAGTGGCAAGATAGCATGGGACTTGGTGTCACCCTTTTTCCTTATGGGGTACCATTTATATGTGAACAACTTCTACACAAGCGTAATCATTTTTTAAAACCCTTATTGAATCATAGAATTAGCTTCTGTGGCACCATGTGACCTAAACACCGGGGCTACCCCTCAGGGCTTGTAAACACCTGACTTAGAAAGTCGGAGAAAGCCTTATTAAGGAATGGTGAATCACTCGCAGTAAAGTGGAAGGACAAAGGGGATGTATTTATCCTGTCTTCCATTCACACACACACACACACAACAGTTCAAATTTGCACAGCTTCTGGTGTTGTCAAAAAAAATTCTCTGTGTCCACAATAACAATCTTAATATGGGGGGGGGGGGGGTGCAGACTTCAATGATTAAATGATGAAGATGTACTTCCAACAAAGCCACACACAAATTCAAAAAAGTGTTTATTTATTTCAATTGGCTATATACAATGCTTTCTCACTTTACAAAGCAACAGGGAGAAGTGGATCATTCAAAAAATCCAGTGAGCCAGCTGCATGAAAGGCATTTTCCTAATCCCATTCCTGGTACCTCAACCCAAACCCATTTTTTATGTCCCTTCTGTCCTGGCCAACCTGATCTCTGCCTCAATGACTGCTTCCATTGCTACCACACACTAGTGGAGTATTCATTTAGGGTAAAGCATGGCACAGTTTAGAGTACACAATTCACACACAAGAGTCTCGAAAGATGTTAGGTAGTCAGAAAACTGTCTATAGCATTTTGGGAGACCCTAACATCAAAGACTGGAAAGTAAAATAAAATAGAAAATAAAACATTTTTTTTTTCATTTATAGGGCAAAAATAAAAACCTAGTACTGATGAAATACCACCAAAAGAAAGCATTATTTTTGTGATATAAATTTAATATGGGTACAGTGTTGCATGACCAAGCAATTGCCGGCTAAAATAGTGCAGTTGCCACGTACCTGAGTGGAAACTGAAATGTTGAGGTCGGCCTGTCTTGTATCTCCAGCCCAGGTCCAACTGGGAATGAAACAGGGCACACCAATGGACAGGAGGAACATGAGTGCCTGTATATGTAGGTCAGGGAACATTCAGCAGGAGATGTGGTTTCAAGGCAGCAGGAGAATCATCAGATCTGGAACTGTAGCAGTGCACAGTAGTGTTGCTCACGAATATTCGCATTGCGAATATTCGCTACGAATATTGCATATTCGAGTATTCGCGAATATCTCGAATATCGCGGCGAATATTCGCTATTTCGAATATTCGATATTTTTCAAATTTCGCAAAAAAATTCGCAATAAAATTCGCAATAGCGAAAATTCGCAATTTTTTTTTTTATCAAATATCACGAATATTCGATATTAACGAATATTCACAACCGCATATGTGAAATTTCGCTTTTTTTATATATAAAATATACCGAATATTCGTAAATATCGAATATTCGTGATATTTTATAAAAAAAAAAAAAAAAAAATCGCGAAATTTCACATTAGCGAAAATTCGCATTAACGAAAATTCGCATTGGCGAAAATTCGCAATTTTTTTTTTTTTTTTATAAAATATCACGAATATTCGATATTAACGAATATTCGCGAATATTCTTCGAAATATTCGTGAAATATCGCGAAATCGAATATGGCGTATTCCGCTCATCACTAGTGCACAGCAGTTTAGCTTGGGTTAAGGAAGCACTCCACTTGCGCTGCGGGGCCAGGGTATGTGGCTGGTCAGAGCTCTCAGCAGATTTGAAGCAGAAACGTTCAGTATGGTGTGGAACTGAAGCAGCAGACAGCCAGGCAGACACTCAAGTGGGACAGTAAGTCACTATCTGAGACAGGAACGTGGTCATGGGTCATCAACAGGTGGGCAACAAGGTTCCAAATCAGGAGTAGAGCTAAAGTCGGGAACGAGCTGTGTCAGTAACTAATGACAACACAGAAGCAGAATCCGTTCTCAGGTCAGGAGTAAGCCGGGTCAGCAACCAAGGATAACACACACTGGAGGACACAGGGAAAGCTGAAAACCAGACAGCATAGAGCACAGGCAGAAGCATCCTTAAATAGCCCGTCTGGCACCAATATACATTGCATGCATGCGCATTCATGTAAGCCGTTCTGTGAACAGTCATGCACGTATGCTTATTTCTATTAGCCAAACGTCTTCTGACATGCACATTTCTAATAGTCAAATGTATTTTTACTTGCAAATTTCTATTAGCCAAACAGCTGGTTGGTATTCTCTGACAGCAGTGCTGAATAGCAAAAAATTCTCTCATCACGAAAGGGGAAAATCTTTCCGAGGGGGAGTTGTTAAATTTGTTTTCCCCTTTAATTGATTTAATATTTTTTTGTAATTCAATTATAACATTAATGATTATATAATACAGATAATCTTGTTGCTCCCTGATTTCCATTTACCTTACTGTATCTAAAAAACAAGTACAATAAATGTTTTATACAGCTTCTGTATAGTAGCTAGCCATGGTCCTGAAACGTGTTACATGTACAGTAAATAAAATATAAAGACTAAATAGAATAATTTGTGTGTGTGTGTAAAAATCTCCATTTAAAGATATTACTTATTTTACAGCTCCTTGTTTACAAAGCTTGTAGAGTGGCTGTAGTCACAGGATCATTTTAATATTCATGGTGTTTGCTTTTCTCAGGTATGAAGCACATATGTTTACTGCTGCTTGTTAACTTAGGAAGCCCATCAGACTAATTATGGCTTACATATGAACAATCACATGTGAATATAGCATAAATATATATATATATATATATATATATATATATATATATATATATATATATATATATATATATATATATATATATATATATATATATATATATATATATATATCATTTTTTTTTAAATAGAATCAGTGCCTCTTCAGTGCCTTTCAGAAAGGACGCAGTATGACACAGCATCCATGCTATGCATTCAATTGCTGTAATGCAGTGAGAGAAAAAGGTTACAAATGCCCTTCAGCATAAACTTTAAGGGGAGGGAGAATGTTTTTCTTTCATCTTTTCTGTAAGACGTCTAAGTACTTTATCGCTTTCCCATAGCTGTCAATGTCAACTTTGATCATTTGTATATTACCTTGACATACGGATAATCTAGTCAA
Source organism: Rana kukunoris (assembly GCA_029574335.1). Classification (NCBI taxonomy): domain Eukaryota; kingdom Metazoa; phylum Chordata; class Amphibia; order Anura; family Ranidae; genus Rana; species Rana kukunoris. The sequence continues at coordinate 304,463,922 of CM056049.1, forward strand.
GATCCTTGAAACCTTTGTGTGTATGCTGTCATTTTCAATAAAGAGTTGGTGCTGGTTCCTTACAGTTTCAGACTGTGTTTTAGCAAAGCTAAATAACACTAAAAATTTGAAATGATTTTTATACATTAGACAGTTTTTTTTTTTTTTTTCAAATTGTTTTTATTAAAGGTTTTACCCAAAACATATACAAACAAGAAGATAGACAAGACACACATCATACAGTGTTCGGGGTGAAAATGCTCATATAACACAATAGCAACTGCAGTACATGCAACCTGACACGCTGAAACATACAAAGTGAGTGTTTGATATGCCATGGGAAAATAAGGGAGAGATGGGAGGTATCTACTCAACAACCGTGCCTTAACCAGCAGTTTTAACCTCATCCAGTCAGACCCGCCAGACCCTTTCGTATTTTCGCGGGCACCCTCGGTTAGCATATGTGTCTCTGTACAGCGGAAGGCTGGTGTTCACTAGTCGCCTCCGCTGCGTCAGAGAGAGGGGGTGTTGGTGTTTTCCAGTGCATGGCAATGTTTTTGCGAGCGTAGAAAAGCAGTAAGCTAACTAGAGTGCGTTTCGCTGAAGTGGGGACAACATTCTCTATTATCCCTAAGAGACAAATCTCCATGCTCAAAGGCAATTGCGTCTCCGCAATTTTGTTAGTCATTTCCATCACCTCCTCCCAGTAGTGTATCACCGCCGGGCACCGCCAGAAGATGTGGGCGAAATCTCCGGGGGAGGCGCCGCACCTCCAACACTCCTGGGAGTGCGTGGGGTTCATCTTGTGTAGCCTGTATGGGGTGAAGTATGCCCTATGTACAATTTTAAATTGAACCAGCCTATCTCGGATTGATACTAAAGTAGTGAAGGGGAGGTCCCATATCTCATCCCAATCGTCCGTGTCTAGAGTAGGAATGTCATTCTGCCACCTGGATCGTAGCCCGTCAAGGGGAGGAAGGGACACAAGGAGTAAGTAGGAGTAAAGACGCGAGATGGGTTTCACATCACAGTCAAATCTAAGCGTCCTCTCTAACTCCGATTGAGCCACGACACAGGACGAGAACGAAAATTGGGCTGAAAAGGCATGCGACAACTGAAGGCATCTGAAAAGGTAGTAGGAGGGTATATTAAACTCAGACGAGAGCTCAGTGAAGAGCTTCAGCACATTCTGTGAAATGATATGGGAGATTAGTTTAACGCCATATCTCGACCACGCGGAAGGGTCCAACAACCGATAGAAATGGGCTAGGCTTGGGTTTATCCAGATCGGGGCGTTAGGTGAGATTTCAGTGGGTTTGCATTTTTCAATGGCAAGGCCAGTTCGCCACGCCCGCAGGGTGGTAAGCATGGAGGGGGTCAGAGGGTACGGCGCACGGGGGCCCCGAAATAATAAAAGCTGGAGGGCCTCCAGCGAGCCAACCACTGAGGCCTCAAGGGCAGTGGAGGCATTCATACCATCCGGCCTCAACCACCAAGCCGCCGTCACCAATTGGGAGGCAAGGTAATACCTGTAGCAGTCTGGGAACGCCATCCCACCCTGCGTCCGCGGCCTCATTAACCTAGTGAGTTTGTATCTAGGTGGGGAGGGGCCCCAAATAAAGGAGGAAAAATTTGGTTTAACTTAAAGCGGATGGCCCATTAAAAACAATATATTAAAAGCCAGCAGCTACAAATACTGCAGCTGCTGACTTTTAATATTAGGACACTTACCCGTCCTGGACTCCAGCGGTGTCCACAGCAGAGGACGAGCGATCGCTCGTCTCTCTGCTGTTCCCCCCTCCATCCACAGTGAGGGAACCAGGAAGTGAAGCGCTCCGGCTTCACTGCCCGGTTCCCTACGGCGCATGCACGAGTCGCGCTGCGCCCGCCGATTGGTTCCCACTGTGTGCTGGGAGCCGAGAGTTCCCAGCACACAACGGGGGGGCGACGGGATGTCACCAAAAAACCCGACTTTTGCCCGAGACTGCGGGCCGGAAGTGGTTGCAGATACCTGTCTTTAGACAGGTATCTGCACCCCCCTCCCCCCTGAAAGGTGTCAATTGTGACACCGGAGGGGGGGAGGGTTCCGATCAGCGGATCTTCACTTTAGGGTGGAGATCCGCTTTAATGAAAAAGGACCTGGGCACCCACTGCAGGGAGTGGCGAAAGAGATAGATAAGCTTGGGGATAGTTTTCATTTTGAGAAGATTCACCCTCCCCCAGACCGACAGAGGGAGGTTACTCCATGTCTTAAATTTAGATTGGGCCTCCACCAGGACCGGAGAGAGATTAAGTGGGATAAAGTCAGAGGCCAAAGGTGATACATGTACGCCCAGGTATTTAAAGGTATCAACCCAGCATAGGGGGTTATCGGGGGGGAGGTGGACCTGGCCGCCCGGTCTATCGGGAACAAGAGAGATTGTGACCAGTTCACCCTGAGTCCGGTGACCAGGGCGAACGTGTTCAAAACGGTCAGCGCGCAGTGCAGCGAGGGACCCGCATCGATCAGGAAGAGCAACATGTCGTCCGCATACAAGGCCACCCTCTCCTTCAGCAGACCCACCCGGAGACCCCTGATATGTGGCGATATGCGGAGAGCCTCCGCCACTGGTTTAATGGCAAGAGCGAATAAGGCCGGAGAGAGAGGGCAACCCTGTCTAGTGCCGCGAGAGAGCCGAAAGGGGACGGATAAGCCACCACCCAAGCGCACTGACGAGGTGGAGGCCTTGTAGATCACTTTATGAAGAGTAGGGGAAACCCCATCCTGCGCAAAATCTCCCCTACTAATGGGTCAAGTAACTCATTGAGCATCTCAGGACGAAAGTCAGCAGGTAGCCCAGAAGAATACAGGGTCCCGTAGAAGTCGTTGAAAGTCTGTAGAATGTCTCGAGGGGAGGACACATCCCCCCCCCCGAGACCTGAAGGAGAGATATTGTCGTAAGGGGTTGGTCGTGTTGGGCCATCATGGCCAACAAACGGCCGTTCCGGTCACCCTGCTCAAAGGCTCTCTGTTTGCCTCTATGGGTTTCTAGACGCGTCGCCTCCGACATGTGTAGGTGCAAGTCACGTTGAGCCACCATCAGCAGATCAAAATGATCCGAGGAGAGGTCAGAGTTGTATGCGTCAGAACAGTCAGTGACCAATTGTTCCAATTCACTGATCTGTTCTAAGTGTTGTCTTTTGACACTAGCTATGGAGGATATGTACTGCCCTCTAGTAAATGCCTTAAAGGCGTCCCAAACAACGTCAGGGGAGGACGTGCTAGCATTCCGGTCCCAGAATTCAGTCAGTAAGGGGGGTAGAGCAACTGCTACGTCAGGATGAGTAACCCATTGCACACCCAATCGCCAAAGCGCAGCACATCGCGTTGCCGGGGAGCGGAGCACCACCTTCAGTGGGCTGTGATCCGACAGACCGCTTGGAAGATAGTCCGCCTCCAACACATCTGCTAACAGTGCAGGGTTGGAGAAGGCCAAATCTACCCGGGAGACGGTCTTGTAGGAGGACGAGAAGCAGGAGTAAGCTCTGACATCAGGGTGCTTCCACCTCCAGACCTCCTCCAGACCCACCGCCCGAGCCCAGGCCAGCAAATCCGTACTCTGGGACTTCGGTGGGGCGGGCCTGTCTAGCTCAGGGGACAAAATAGCATTGAAATCTCCCATCGCCAGAACTTTTCCAGGGCAGAAGGGGGTGATTTTATCCAGAACCTCATACAGCAGGGTGGAAGAAAAGGGGGGAGGGATGTACAAGTTGACAACAATATACCTTTGAGACCAGAGAGTAAAGACAAGTATCACATATTTACCCAAGGGGTCCGTACGGACTTCTTCAATCACACAGGGAAAGTTCTTGTGAATGAGAATCGATACACCCCAGGCATATGTGGAATACGTGGCATGTATCGCCCGCTGCACCCAGGGCTTCTCAAGAGTAAGGATCTTGCTGCCCATAAGATGAGTCTCCTGAAGCAAAATTAATTGGGCCGAGTGAGACTTTAGGTATTGAAAGAGGGTGGCACGCTTGAAATTTGAGTTGAGACCTCTGACATTCCATGAAAGGATGGTAAAGGAGTCAGGTAAACTGTCAGCCATTAGGCAGGTGGGGTGGGAAGGGGGCAAAGTAATTACATGGGTGTATCATGAGACACCTCAGGAGCAGCAAGATCCCAGGCACACTACATGGCATGCAATTAACAATAGAGCATAACAGCATCAAAGGGAAGTACAAGATATTGAGCTTAGCAAACACACTTAACAAAAAAAACATCAACAACATTCCCAGGCACCAGGTGCCTATCTTATCCCTCCGGCAACAGACAGGGGGGGTGGGAATAGTTTTGCCCCAAAAACAGTCAAAAAATAAGGGTGTAAATGAGCCCCTAAAACTGGGGGCACTACACTGCAGCCACCAGGTTGTCCACACTCAGTGTGGACCTGCGGCCGGTGGCCAGTTCAGGAAGAGATCTAGTAAAGCAAAACAAAACAGCAAAAAAGAAAAAAAATGGGAAAAAAGGGGAAAAAATGCGGGAGGGGGGGTAGCAATCCTGAGTGCTACTGCAACTGTTTGCCGTGACTGGAGTAGTACGTTACTTATTCGTGTGTTGAGCATCCAGTCTCCCATTAGGAGTAGCGGGGCAGATTCCTGATGCGGGCATGGTAGGGTGGGCAGTCAAAAAAGAGAGAGAGAAAGCAGAGCTTGGGGGACAGGAGGCCGTAACTTAGGGTGAACCATCGAAGGGGAAGAGGGGAGAGGAGGGGAGGGGGGTGAGCGGATCTCAGTTCTCAGTCTAAGGAAATCAACAGCTTGGCAGACGTATGCTCACCTGACCCCCTCCAGCAGGGACTAGGAGCCAAAGGCCCCAGCGGCCATCTTGACAAAAGGGAAGAGCTCCACTGAACCGCAGCAATAAAAAGGGATCGGTTCCCACCCCACATCAAAAAAAAAAGGGCCTCGGTCCATCCATCCCAATAGTAGAAAGGGAGAAAAGAAACACAGGATGAGGGGGTGAGGGCAGCTCAAGGGGGTGATCGATGCCTCGAAGCGTGGTCCATCAGCGGGCCTCCAGCCATGCCATAGCCGCCTCTGGGTCAGTGAAGAAGCGCGTGCGATCTCCGTCTATCACCCTCAGCTTGCTGGGATACAGGAGGCTAAACTTGAGGCCTTGATCATGCAGGCATCTCCTCACATCCGTGAAGGATCGACGTTGGCGTTGCACCTCAGGGGAATAGTCTGGGAACAGCATGATCCTGGCACCCTCGTAGGTTAAATCCCTCTTCTCTCTGGCAGCCATCAGGATCCGGTCCCTGTCTCTATAATTCAGCAGGCGTAGCAGAAAAGGCCTCGGAGGGGCACCTGGAACCGGAGGCTTGGGAGGAACCCTGTGAGCCCGCTCGACCACAAACGTAGGTGGCATTGCAGGCAAACCCAGGAGGGAGATCAGAAAGGCCTCTGTAAATTCTGCAGGCCTGGGACCTTCCGCCCTCTCAGGGAGGCCCAGGACCCTGATATTATTTCTCCTGAGCCTGTTTTCGGTGTCTATGGACTTCTCCTGTAGGGCTCTGACCTGCAGTTGTAGAGCATGGAGATCCCTGGAGTCAGCTCTGGTGGAATCCTCCAGCTGCAAGATGCGGCCTTCCACCTCAGAGAACCGGTCCCTAAATTTGTCCATGTCATGCCTAATAAGGCTCACGTCTGCCGCAAGGTGATCTATCTTCACCATGACGGAGTCTCGGCCTTCCTTGATAGCCGTCAGGAGCTCTGCATGCGAGGCGGCCACGGATGCCGACGGATAAGGGAGGGGTGGAAAGTTGACCCACATCTCAAGTACAGGGAGCCTCGTGGGTAAGATGGCCGCCGCGGCATGGGCACCGGCCGCCGAGGACGAACGGAGCTTACCTGGCGACAGCGGAGGGGGGTTTGGGGTACCGGGAGCCTTCTTCCGCCCTAGGGTGCCTGACAGAGGGTCGCTGGAAGGAGGAATCCGCGCTGAAAACAGGTCAGGATCAAGGTAGGAGCGGAGCTCAGCTAACACACGTCCGTTCCCTTTCACATCCCGGCCACGCCCCCCATACATTAGACAGTTTACCTTGATTAATATTTGTCTGCAAAACCTGGAAGTGTTAATATCATATAAACAGTGAACATGCACACACTATCTAACTTTAATGCCAATGCAAGAATTAAAATATGCAGTTATTACTTCCAGAAAATACTTTAAGTATAGACATGGAAATTTTCTAGAAAATCAGTACTGCCAACAAACTATGAACAGCATTGTATTGAGACTGAGCTAGATCATTTTACATCTTAATCTGTTGCTTCATATTTACTTGTAAATAGTTATCATTTGTACATTAAATAAATGCAGTGCACTTTTGTAGTATCATATATTTATAATATATAGCAGGAGATACCAGCGTGCACTAACAATGATCTGTTCAAGACAGCTGGTTTGCAGGGAGTCCATGCGGTTAGCTGATAGCAGATCAGTATTCAGGCATACAGCAGTGTGAGTTCCCTGTTTCAGCTTGGCACTATCCAAGGATGAACATACTGGTCATACCTGAAAGTGGTTAGGTGCTTGGCCGTGTAGGTGGAACACCTATGTTTGGACTACAGCAAGTGTAGGGACTGATGTGAATGTGATCAAGGAAAAAATCCTGGATCGCCGCACTCCTCGGAAAACGATGTCTTTAATTAAGCATAAGCAAACAAAATTTCAATAGAAAAAAGCTACGAGTAAGCATCACATGATGTGAAACATGTCAGCCCTTTTCTCCTTGTCCACTCACCGTTTTTGACTGCATGCATTTTGGCTGTTTTTTTCTATTGAAATTTCGTTTGCTTATGCTTATGCTTAATAAAGACATTGTTTTCCGAGGAGTGCGGCGATCCAGGATTTTTTCCTTCATCCCATGCTAATTGTGCACAGCCAGCACCCTCTTGGTTTGATTGGGACGGAAGCAACGGGGATCATTTGTTTTATGGAGCGGTACACTTCTCTTTACTGATGTGAATGTACAATGCATACGTAACGCGCTGCGTACAATTGACGGCACTATATAAGTACCTTAAATAATAATAATAAACAAAATCATAGGAAATGTCATATTCTCTCCATTGGCCTTACACCTTCCACTAAACATCATATCATGACCGATGTGCCTTTTCACGCAGGCTCCCTTTTCCTCTCTACAATATTTAGGAATCCAATTAATCTCCCCCAGTTCTAAAATATTACATAATCATTTCTCCACCCTTGTCTCTAAAATAACTCAAGTTTTTCTTTCCAAAATGTATCAGCATTATGGGCAGGATGTATTGCTCCAGTTAGGATGTTTTTACTCCCTCATATCTTATATGTGTTCCAAGCCCTTCCGATACCCTTTCTTTCAGCTCACCTGCAGAAACTGCAATCCATTTTGAATAACCTAATCTGGCGAGGCAAACGCCCTTGGATCAAAGCCACAAGCCTCCTTCAGGCCTACTAAACTTACAGGCTTGGATGCTCCCAATATCTCACTGTACTCTAAAGCCACAATCTTAAATCAAATATGCACCTGGTGGAGACCCAGCCCTACAACATCCAGGATTCAGATCGAAAAAATCTGCCTTAAGCCCCATACACACCATCAGATTATCTGAAGATTTTTGTCTGCAGATTTACCAAAACCATCTAATATGAGGTCAAACCTTTAAGAGTTTCAATTTGTATGCAATCAAGCAGGCCCTTGTACTACATGATTTTGGTAAATCTGAAGACAAAAATCTGCAGATAATCTGATGGTGTATATGGGGCTTAAGGGAATAATCTTAAATCCTTTTTAAGAGCCATGATCCTTCATCCTCAACCCCAAAAGTACTTCCTGGACACTATCAATGTGGCATGCAGGGTCTGGTCAATCTCATTGTTTATCTATCGCAACCCTACAAAAAAAATGCCTATGAACTCCTTGGAATTCTTCATACGTGATCTGTCTACCCGCTCCTGGGAATCAGCTGGAATACTTACAGTTGGACAACTTTACTTCCAAAATCGCTTATGCTCTTTTCAAGAACTGTGCTCATCCTTTCCTATTCCATGCTCGTTTGTTTTGTTCTTTAAATACCTACAAATCTGTCATATCCTGAGAAACATTCAGATCGGCAGCTTGGTCCTTGTAGACTTTATCTTGGACATATTTGGATCTCCTCCAAAGCTACACAAAGGACTTTCCCCCCTATACCTACTGCTGTCTACTCCATCTGAACGAGACAAACTCAAGCCAATGTCAATCTGAAAACAAGCTCTATCCCCACTGTATTTCTCATTGGCAACCCTTACAAAAGCTAATCTACCACTGGTACCTCACTGCACAAAAATGTGCTATGATTTATCCTAACCAATCTCCCCTGTGCTGGAGACAATGTGGAACTTCAGGAACTTCTCTCCATATTTGGTGGCAATGTTCTATTCAATTAACCGTTCTGGGCCCAACTTTTTCAACTAATATCTGCTACCATCAAAATGGACTTACCTACAGACCCAAAACTGGCTTTACTTGGCATAGGTATGGACTCCTGGCCCTACAAATCTCATGCCCTACTCACCCACTTCTTTATAGCAATGAGGCTCTCCATTGCAAGCAACTGGAAATCATCAACACCACCGAACATCAACGGTCTAACTCATATAAGGCAGGAAGGAGTGGGGACAAGGGAGTAGTGGCTGAGACTAACCCTATGGCGTCTCCACCCAAAGGTTTTTTTCCTAGATTATCTCGGTACTGGTAATAACATAATACAGTGTAATATAAAAATAATTTATTATAATTAAAAAACATATATACAGTTAACATTCATGAAACAACACAAAAAAAACGACGCTCAGGGGTCACCCAAGTATATTTGTTTTTTAATTATAATAAATATTTTTTATATTACACTGTATTCTGTTATTACCAGTACCGAGATAGTCCAGGAAAAAAAACATTGGGCCAGATTCACAGAGCGATTACGCCGGCATAACAGGAGATGCGCTGCGTAAGTCTAATTGTGCACGTGCGTTTCGATGCAAGGCACTCCCAAAACGAGATACGCAAGAAATCTATTTTTTTTTGTCCAGCGTAATTTCATTAGACAGGCGCATCCGTCCGCCCAAAACTGCGCTAGACAAACCATTGATTTGCTATTCAAATATGCTAATGAGGGAGTTACGGGGATCCACAAAAGAACATTGGTGCAGCGCAGGCTACGCGCTGTGCGCAACAGCTAAATGTTCTGTCTAAAATTAGACCATATAAAAGCTGCTCTAAAATTAGACAATTCGTCTACATGTCAGATAAAGCAACACTGTTAGTGAGGAGCTGAGCAGTCACACATGTTGCCCAAAAAACTGTATGCCAACATGCCAGTGGCATCCATGCTCATAGCTACAGTATACTACTGACTTTAGATGAGCGAAGAAGGAGGAGGGCACTGAGGAGGGCACTGAGGAGGGCACAGGATTTTTTTTTTTAAACTTTTTTTTGGCTTATATAAACTTTACCATTTAATCTAATCTAATACAATATTCTTATCTGATACAAGCCCCTCACTCTTCACTCTTCACTCTTCACTGGAGAGGATATATGACACACGCATAGCCATCTATGGCATGAGTGATTCTGAGGTGTCTCGCATCTTCAGATTCACCCCTCATGCCATCATGGAATTAACCACAACCCTGCAGGAGGACATCACCAGCCCAACACATGACACTACCCATGACACCCATGACAGCTACATATACAATCAGAGCCCCATCCCCACAGATTTCGAACAGAACATGTATGGGGACAGCTGGCTGGTTGGTGAGTGACATGGGTGGCAGGCATGACTGCCCCCCCCCCATGATGCACACATCACAAGGGGCACATGCACGACTAACATCCTCCTGTCTTTTCCCTTCAAGGTGACTCTGCATATGCACTGGGACCCCATCTTATGACTCCTATACGGAACCCCCCAAACCAAGGCTACCCCGTCTTCTGAGGGAAGAGCAGCCAGGAGCCAGCTCACATTAGGCTTCTTTGCACGTTAAACACACACATTAATCATGGCACAATGAGAATGCATGCATGCACACCACTGTGGTCCCTAGCACCGACACATCACATCCTCATCACATTGGATTGGCACAAGCCTACCATGCAGGACTTGTGAGCAGCAACGCCATGCCACGGCTCCAATTATGTCACTGTACATTCATACACCATTCACACGGACCTGGGGATCACTTCTCCACCACAAATGAGGGTGACACCCCTTTTTTTCGGCAGGAATTTCACCCCCACATTCCCAAATCATACACAAACAGAACCCCAAAAAAAAATATTGACCAGCAAAAATAAAAAATGGCCAGCAAAAATATAATTTAAACAAAATAACAACAAAGAAAACACATAAAAGACAAAAATCACTCTCAAAGACACGTCACAAACAAACAAACAAACGCTAATAAACAACAGAACAAAAGCACCTTGCTGTATAGGGAGGGATACAAAGGGATGTACTTTTGCAAAAGAAGTGCGTTTGTCTCTGTCAATTTATGCTGTCTGCGTAATTTGCCCTAGTCCACTTTCAATTTCACTGATTGCGCCGTTCCTGAGTTGTGAGCATGTGCACAGAGGTGCTGACCATGGTGTGCTTCAAGTGCGCATGCGCGAGCCGGCCGGCCCTTCATTTGCATGGGGTCACGGCTCATTTCAATGTAACACGCCCACGTCCTTCCCAATTTGTATTACTCCGTCTTGCGCCTCTGAAATAACGTTGTGCAGGCGCAAATTTCTGTGTAAAACCGACGAGAATAGGGTGATTGCGCGGCTACATTGCGCCAGTCTAACGTAAAGGCGGTGCGCTACGCCGGTCCAATAATGCGCAGATGTACCTGAATCTGGCCCATTGTGTGGAGACGCCATAGGGTTAGTCTTAGCCACTACTCCCTTGCCCCCACTCCTCCCTGCCATAATAATTTGGATGATGGTACGTTGCTATCTATTATTATGTTTTCTTAAATAAAGCCATACTCCAATCTTTGCATCTAACTCATATCCCGAATGTACATGATTAATATGAATACTCCTTTGCCAAGGCTCACCTGTCACAGCCTAAGTTCTTATGGAAATGCCACCTATGGCTAAACCATTCACTCTGCACCCTACAACTTTGAACTCAAACAACTCCTGAACCACCCTAACTGAACCATGCTACACTATTTTCTTTGATGTATACTATGTAGGCTTTACTCCCCCCCACAAAATCTGTGGGATGGAAAATTTTGATAAAACTATATCGTACTCCCTGTACCTAGATATCATCCATTGCGGTACCAGCTCATGCTTTACTCTTCTATTCTATCTATCATAATGTGAAAGCTAGCTTTAATAAAAATGCATAGTTTTTCTTTTTTATGTATACGGATGTGATCAGTTTAATGCAAATCATCTCATTGGTGTATGTTAATTTGTTCCTTCCATTTGTCAATGAAAACAAATGTTAATACATTGTTGTATGAAAAAGGATCAACGGTAACAAGGCAGCCACTATCTTTCTATTATAGGCAAGAGAGTAAAAATCAAATTCCTACCTGTAGGTCCTGTCACACACTGTGGCCCGGATTCACGCAGCACTTACGCCGACTTCCACCTACTTTGAATTACGTCTGCTTACGCCGACGAATATACGCTACGCCAGTGCAACGTTGGGCGCATTTTCTTTGTGAATTTCATACTTGCGCTAAATAATATCTGGAGTGAAACCAAATATGTGATCAAGGTATTCAAATCAGGTGCCCCAATTAAGGAGCAAATATAAGAATATATACAATTGCACTAGACCAATACGTGTAAATATCAAATAATGTGCACATTTTTTTTTTTAAACTAAGAAATAAAAATAAAAATAAGTGAAATACCAAATGGTACCACCAGGGTACTTCACACTCAAGTGAAAATGGATATGTATCACAAATAAATATCCCGGAAAGATACGTCCAAAGATAAAAAATCAAATGCTAATATATGTTGTAAATAGCAATGTAAATAAAAAGCAAGAAATGGAAACTCTGGTGATGAAAAAGTCCCAATGTAAAATGAACAGAATCACATTAAGGCAAACGGAATTGCAAAAACGTGTAGAATAAGTCCATCAACACAGGAATCGGATACTTCAGTGATTTAAACAGGTAGTAAAAACCCCATCGGCGGTCAATCTCATATGATCTACAGCAACATCCAATCAGTACAGATAAAAGTTGGGTACTCTTACCGGATGGCATGGACACACACGTCAGCGACGGTGTGTCGATCAAGCGTGTACGAACTCCTGGAAAGGGATGATGTCAATGGGAGACCATTGAGCCAATAGACAATCGATCATCAGAAGTCGAGTGGATCCAAATGTGAGGGAAAATCCTTCAGGGGAAACTTATGGATAATGGCATTGTGGCAGGTAGACCCATCATAGAATCATGTAGGGAAAAATCACACACACACAACTACGCATAGTGTGGTTACTTCCAGTAAAAAAGGCCTTTATTAGGCATAAAATGGTATACAGAAAAATAGGCAATAAAAAAAAAAAAATAGGCTAAAAAGTACAAGACTGCGGAAAGACCAGTACAGGTGATCACATGGATAAGTAGCGTGGTAGGCAAATAGCGTATGGGCTTATGTACCCGACATGTTTCGAGCCATAAGCTCTTCAACTGGGGCATGAGTTGAAGAGCTCCAGTTGAGTGTTGTGTGTCTCAATGATAGTGAGATCAGGAGACTGAGATGGCCACTCCAGAATATTCACTTTATTCTGCTGTAGCAGGTGACAGGTAAACTTGGCCTTTTGCTTTGGATCATTGTCATGTTAAAATGTCCAAGTAAGTTCCATGCGCAGCTTCCTGGCTGATGAATGCAAATCTTCCTCCAGTATTTTTTGATAACATACTGCATTCATCTTGCCATCAATTTTGACCAAATATCCAAAAAAGTCATCTCCTCATTTCTGCCTAGTTAGACATATCAATGGGTTATAAATATTTGGAAAACCATAATTATCCCCCTTGAACTCAGTCAAGTGTGACCAGAATGATCTAACTTTGAGGCACCCCCAAAACATATGCAAGATGGTCCCTTCTGATACCCGACACTTATGACATATTGCAGTATCTCTTTTCTACATCTCTTCATCACAGTTGGATCCTCCTATTAGTACATGCAATAACTATGGGTAAATATGTACATAAGACTGTCAGCTACATCTAATCAGGTAATTCTGGTACAATTTTTAGCTACCTGTCATAAGCTCACTCCACCGGTTTCTATTTGTGTATTTTATTTTACATCATACATTTGCCATAGGAGGAGTAAGGCTTCTGATGTCAGTAAATATTTAATGCCAATGCTGGCACATCCAAATATATGCCAGTATTTATTTTTAATAAAGATGGCCAGCAACCCTCATATACATTAGCTAGCTGTTAACAAGCTCCTGTCTGTACTAAACAGTGCAGAAAGGGTGAAACTTCACTATGATGGCTGACCTCATTTTTACAGCCTATCACTCCAAAATATGTGTTTTGTTTGCTGGCTTAAGTGGCTAACTTTAGTTTGCATTCTGGTAACATGGCCCGGCAAAAAATGGTACTGGAAGAATGTGCTTTTTTGATATAATAAGAGTGTAAAAAGAGACAAAAAGAATTAATAAATAGCTTGTCTCACATAAGGCTTTTCATTTTATGTTCACGTCTTAAGCGAATGTGTGAATGGACAGATCAGTCACCTTGAGGAAATTTTCCTCAATTATCAAATAGCCAGCCTGAATAGGGTCTCCATTATCCCTAATAACCTTGACTAGTATTATTGACTGACAGATATTTTGAGAGCCACAGTAGCAGATACTTTACTCTCTGTCATGCACAATGTTATTCTGAAAGAATAAGGAAAGTCTTATATTTAATGTTGAAAAATTAGGAGGTATCCAAATGTACAGTATGTACTTTTTCAACATTGCAATTTTTTTTTATTGGAATGCCAAGCTGCTGCTAACAAAGCAAACGGAATATTGGCATGCATTAAAAAAGGGGATTCAAAAAGGGGATTAACTCCAGAGATTAAGTGATAATTCTCCCATTTTACAAAACTTGGAGTATGCTATCCCCGCATCCTATGCCCACAGTGTGGGTGCACTGAATGACAAAGAATCTGCTATTTAAGCACTTCTGTGTCAAGATAGCAGCCCAAACTCACCTCAATTTCAGCATCCAATAAGAGATGACTTCCTACTCAAGGTGGTTATCTGGAGCTCATAGTGGGGGACAATTTAGTCCTCAATGGTCTCTTGCCAACCTAAGGAAAAGGCTCAGCCCTGTATTTTAAGGACTGCTAGAGCCATGTAAATGTTTTTACCCCGATAAACGTATTTCCCTAAATCTGTGAATAGGACAGTTAACAAATAAAAAAACAACTTCCTAGAGTTCTCTAGCTTATAGAGGAAAATTAGGCAAATGCAATATTCACCAAACTGGTAACATTTTACAGCATTAGAGGTTTATATACTAATACAATTTTACTGAATTAAAGAAAAATAGGCAGATATGTGTTTCTCAGAATGTAAACCCTCATCATTCACAGTTATGTGTCACTAACTTTTAGTGCAGTAAAGCACATCATTCAATTTCTAACTCTGATCAGGGCACATTTCAACCTTTCCAACTTGGTTCTGAAATAAATAGTTTAAATGATTGAAATAAAGAGATCAAATACCTTGATAGAAAACCACAAGAGGACAAAATACACCAGACAATGCAAAGACATCTTGAAGCTTTTGGTTATCTTTGCTTTGTTTTATGCATTTTGTTGAAAGCAAAGTGTACTTCTACCTATGTCCAACTTTTTAAAGTGTCCAGAAAATTCAAAATCTCAACAACTTTCCTTACTGCAATGCCCATCAGACAATCAGTTTAGTGAAAGTGCTCTTATTCCCTATTTCATCATAATTGACCTCCTGTTAAATATACTACCATATTTTCCGGCGTATAAGACAACCTTTTGTATGCAAAAAAATTCCTCAAAACTCGGAGGTCGTCTTATACGCTGGTATCTGTCTGTCAGACTGCGGGCATCCATTATTCAAAAACCGCGCCTCCTCCTCAGGCTGTTCCGTGATAGGAGAAACACTCATTTTCCCAGCAGAGCCTCTGTTCAGTGTTCCGCCTATCATGGATGCCTTCTCATTCTCGGCCTCGGATGAGAGGACATCCGTGATAGGCGGAACACTGAACAGAGGCTCTGCTGGGAAAATTAGTGTTTCGTCCATCACAGAACAGCCTGAGGAGGAGGCGCGGCTTTTGAATAATGGATGCCAGCAGCCTGACAAACTCTGCAAACAGGATAAGGTAGGGAGATCGTCGAGGCAGGCAAGGTACAGTGAGGTCGGCAATGGTACAGTGAGGTCGGCAATGGCACAGTGAGGTCGGCAATGGCACAGTGAGGTCAGCAATGGCACAGTGAGGTCGGCAAAGGCACAGTGAGGCCGGCAATGGCACAGTGAGGCTGGCATTGGCACAGTGAGGCTGTCATTGGCACAGTGAGGCAGGCATAATGGCACAATGGGGTAGGCAATGGCACAGTGAAGCATGTAATGAAATGGCACAGTGAGGCATGTAATGTAATGTAATGGCACAGTGAGGCACGTAATGTAATGTAATGGCACAGTGAGGCATGTAATGTAATGGCATAGTGAGATTTGAAAAAAGCTCAGCGGTTGTTCCTGTCAGTGGTTGTTCTGGCAACCCCTCAGCTTCCAGACAGACTAGTAGGAAGAGGGTCATCTTATACGGCGAGTATATCCCAAAACCAAAATTCTCCTGGAAAAATAGGGGGTCGTCTTATACGTCTTATACGCCCAGTTGTCTTATATGCCGGCAAATATGGTTATTGCCACAAAGAGTTGACAAGGTGAAGTTAGAAGCTGATTGGCTACCATACACAGCTGCACTAGATTCTGAGTGTTTCAGTAAGTCTACCCTTTTTAACCACTTGCCTACTGTGCACCTACACCTCCTTCCTGCCTAGACAAAATTTTAGCTTCCGGCACTGCGTCGCTTTAACTGACAATTGCGCGGTCGTGCAATGTTGCTCCCAAACAAAATTGACGTCCTTTTTTTCCCCACAAATAGAGCTTTCTTTTGGTGGTATTTGATCGCCCGTGCGTTTTTTTGCTTTTTGCTATAATAAATATCCCATTAAAAAAAAAAAAAATGTTTTATCTCAGTTTAGGCAGATACGTATTCTTCTACTTATTTTTGGTAAAAAAAAATCGCAATAACCGTATAGTGACTGGTTTGCGCAAAAGTTATATTGCCTACAAAATAGGGGACATACAGTGCAGAAAATAAGTATTTGAACACCGTGCTATTTTGCAAGTTCTCCCACTTGGAAATCATGGAGGGGTCTGAAATTGTCATCGTAGGTGCATGTCCACCGTGAGAGGCATAATCAAAAATAAAAATTCCAGAAATCACAATGTATGATTTTTTTAACTATTTATTTGTATGATACAGCTGCAAATAAGTATTTGAACACCTGAGAAAATCAATGTTAATATTTGGTACAGTAGCCTTTGTTTGCAATTACAGAGGTCAAACGTTTCTTGTAGTTTTTCACCAGGTTTGCACACACTGGAGGAGGGATTTTGGCCCACTCCTCCACACAGATCTTCTCTAGATCAGTCAGGTTTCTGGGCTGTCGCTGAGAAACACAGAGTTTGAGCTCCCTCCAAAGATTCTCTATTGGGTTTAGGTCTGGAGACTGGCTAGGCCACGCCAAAACCTTGATATGCTTCTTACAGAGCCACTCCTTGGTTATCCTGGCTGTGTGCTTCGGGTCATTGTCATGTTGGAAGACCCAGCCTCGACCCATCTTCAAAGCTCTAACTGAGGGAAGGAGGTTTGTTGCCCAAAATCTCCCAATACATGGCCCCGGTCATCCTCTCCTTAATACAGTGCAGTCGCCCTGTCCCATGTGCAGAAAAACACCCCCAAAGCATGATGCTACCACCCCCATGCTTCACAGTAGGGATGGTGTTCTTGGGATGGTACTCATCATTCTTCTTCCTCCAAACACGGTTAGTGGAATTATGACCAAAAAGTTCTATTTTGGTCTCATCTGACCACATGACTTTCTCCCATGACTCCTCTGGATCATCCAAATGGTCATTGGCAAACTTAAGACGGGCCTTGACATGTGCTGGTTTAAGCAGGGGAACCTTCCGTGCCATGCATGATTTCAAACCATGACGTCTTGGTGTATTACCAACAGTAACCTTGGAAACGGTGGTCCCAGCTCTTTTCAGGTCATTGACCAGCTCCTCCCGTGTAGTCCTGGGCTGATTTCTCACCTTTCTTAGGATCATTGAGACCCCACGAGGTGAGATTTTGCATGAAGCCCCAGTCCGAGGGAGATTGACAGTCATGTTTAGCTTCTTCCATTTTCTAATGATTGCTCCAACAGTGGACCTTTTTTCACCAAGCTGCTTGGCAATTTCCCCGTAGCCCTTTCCAGCCTTGTGGAGGTGTACAATTTTGTCTCTAGTGTCTTTGGACAGCTCTTTGGTCTTGGCCATGTTAGTAGTTGGATTCTTACTGATTGTATGGGGTGGACAGGTGTCTTTATGCAGCTAATGACCTCAAACAGGTGCATCTAATTTAGGATAATAAATGGAGTGGAGGTGGACATTTTAAAGGCAGACTAACAGGTCTTTGAGGGTCAGAATTCTAGCTGATAGACAGGTGTTCAAATACTTATTTGCAGCTGTATCATACAAATAAATAGTTAAAAATTCATAAACTGTGATTTCTGGAATTTTTCTTTTTGATTATGTCTCTCACAGTGGACATGCACCTACGATGACAATTTCAGACCCCTCCATGATTTCCAAGTGGGAGAACTTGCAAAATAGCAGGGTGTTCAAATACTTATTTTCTGCACTGTAATTATGATTTATTTTTTATTTATTTATTACTAGGAATGGCGGTGGTCTGCGATTTTTTTTTCGGGACTGGGACATTATAGCGGACACATCGGACACTTTTGACACATTTTTGGGACCATTTACATTTATACAGTGAACAATGCTATAAATATGCATTGATAACTGTATAAATGTAACTGTCAGGGAAGGGGTTAACCACTAGGGGCGGGGAAGGGGTTATATGTATATCCTAGGTGTGTTCTAACTGCAGGGGGAAGGGGGGTGACTGGGGGAGGTGACCGATTGTGTCCCTATGTACAAGGGACACAATTGGTCTCCTCTCTCCCTGACAGGGACGTGCAGCTCTGTGTTTACACACAGAGCTCCACGTCCCAGCTCAATTATCGGCAATCGCGTGTGCCTGGCGGCCATCGCGGCCGCCGGGCACACGCACAGGCTTCTCAGTGACGCGACGGGTGCGCGCGTCCCTAGCCGATTTAAATGACATGACGTCATATAACGTGCAGTCAGGAACAGAGAGTTACCTGCCCGCCGTCATTTGATGGCGTGCGGGTAGCAAGTGGTTAATAAATGTATATGTTATTCATAACCATAAACTCTGTTAATTATGTGCATAAAATAAGATGCACAGTGCAAACAAATATCTATATATAAATATATTCCAAAAAAGGTGAAATCGTGTAAATAGTGCATACTGTATTTGCTGGCGTATAAGACTACCTTTTACACTTAAAAAACTGTCCAAAAAGCAGGGGTCGTCTTATACACCGGGTCAGCTGCTCGGATGCCTGCTGGATGTGCGGTAATACTGTTTGTAGCTTCGGCTACATACAGTATATAACACTTAGCCAATCCCGGTGACCAATGTATTCAAATGAATACAGAGCCTGCTCGGATTGGGGTAACAACCTCTGCCAATCCGAGCAGGCTACATACAGTAGCCTGCTCAGATTGGCTTTGAGAGTCAGAGAGGCGTGAGCTGATGATGTTACAGCCTCTGCCAATCCAAGCAGGCTTTGTATTCATTAATAGAATACATCGCTCATCGTGATTGGCTCCAGCTCCAGCAAGAAGAAAGAAGAATATGGCTCCAGCTCCAGCAAGAATGAAGAAGAATATGGCTCCAGAAGGAAGAAATATGAAGCGTCAGAAGCCAAGGCAAAAAATCTTAAAAAAACTGTAAAATTAGGTGGCCGTCTTATACGACCGGTCGCCTTATACACCGGCAAATATGGTATATTTTTTGGATACACTTTTTTTTTTAGGGGGGGGGGGGGAATATATAATTTTGTATGTATTTATGGACTTTTAACCACTTAAGACCCGGACACATATGCTGCTAAATGACCCAAGGTGTTTTTACAATTCGGCGCTGCGTCGCTTTAACAGACAATTGCGCGGTCGTGCGACGTGGCTCCCAAACAAAATGTGCGTCCTTCTCTTCCCACAAATAGAGCTTTCTTTTGGTGGTATTTGATCGCCTCTGCGATTTTTATTTTTTGCGCTATAAACTAAAATAGAGCGACAATTTTGAAAAAAAACACTATTTTTTAATTTTGTTATAAAAAAAATCAAATAAATTAAATTTTAGTAAAACATTTAGGCCAAAATTAATTCAGCCACATGTCTTTAGTAAAAAAAAAAAATCGCAATAAAAAAAAAAAATAGCTACCTAGCGGGAACAGAAAAATGATCGCTTAGTGACGCTGGCAATAGGGAGTGAAAGGGTTAACTAGGGCAGTGATCAGGGGGTTAAAACTTTATTAGGGGGGTACAGGGGCTATCTTGAACCTAACACTAACTAACTTTCACACTGCCTGTCACACTGACACTAAATGCAGTGATTAGATCACTGTATTCAGTGACACTGTGACAGGGGGGTGGGGGGGGGTGATCACAAGGGGTTAATGTGCCTATGTGTATGTGTGTCAGTGTTGTGTTGGTGCACACTTACTGTGGATGTCTTCTCTCATCAGCAGCGGTGGGAAACACTGCTGCGATGAGAGATGACATCATTTCCTCCTCCTGTGTAAACACAGGAGGAGGAAGTGACACGAAGGGGGAGCACTCCCATTGACTGGGAGCGATCGCGGGGGGGGGGACGGACATCCGCCCGCTCGTCGGCGATCGCTCCCAGAGCCAGGGGGACCGCCGCACGCCGCGGAGGGGGTCCCAATCGGACCCCCGAACCGCACAAAAGCGAGGACGTAAATGTACGCCCTTGTGCCTGTACGAGCCATGTTGTGGACGTACATAGGCGTGCGGCGGTCCTTAAGTGGTTAAATATATGCACCATTTATTTGAATTAGTTGGACTGATGATTACATTGAAAATATAGATTATTTTACTTATATATATATATATATATTTGTTTGCACTATGCACCTTATTTTATGCACATAATTAATAGAGTTTATGGATTATGAATTACATGTATATTTTTTAAAACAGAGTAGCTTTACGTCTTTTTAAAGTTTATTACATTTTTTTGCATATACCACAGATTGGTGAATACAATTTTGATGTAAGCAGCTTCCTTTTTTTTCTACTTTGTTTTTATTTAATTTCACATTAGTATTTTTGGTGTTTTGGGAATAAGTTTATTATTGTGATTGATTTGCACAGAAGGAGTTTCTATTTGTTTTAACTTTCCCCCATAGGCTCTAGCTTCAATGCTTTCTGACTATGCTTCAAAACAATTCAAAGCCATTTTCAAAAAGTATTAAAGGGGTTGTAAAGCTTCAATTTTAATTTTTTTTAAATAACAAACATTGTATACTTACCTCCACTGTGCAGCTTGTTTTGCACAGAGTGGCCCCAATCCTCATCTTCTGGGGTCCCTTGGCGGTTGTCTCGGCTCCTCCCCACTTCTGATAACCCCCTGCCAAGGGGATTACCTTGCGGGTGCGCTCCCGAGTCCTGTATCTGGCGTCCATAGCCGCCGACTACAGGACTCGGCCCCGCCCCCCGGTCCTTGCGTCATTGGAGTTAATTGACAGCAGCGCAAGCCAATGGCTGCGCTGCTAATAATCTATCCAATGAAGAGCCGAGAAGACCGGGCTGAGATCAAGCTCATTATCGACGTGGGACTTTTGAGGGCTCGGGTAAGATGCTTTTTCACCTTAATGCATAGGATGCATTAAGGTGAAAAAACATGAACCTTTACAACCCCTTTAACAAGACACCAGGCATAATTTCACAAGTAGGTCACAATGGAAGCTTACATATCTTCTCAAGTTTCTTTTTAAGATAGCCTATACTTCGCCAATGCAGGGAAAAGCAGTAGGCTTATTTTTATTGTCCCCTTCCCCAGTATTGTTAAGTCATATGAACGCTTTTACTTTTTCTGTGGAAGATGCATAGATAGATAGATAGATTTATAGACAGTCTGGTTCTGCCCCATTCTTTGACTTAAGTGATAATAATCCATATCATCTGTTACGTTTATGTTACATAACATAGAAAACTCTAGTGTATTGTCTTAATAGGAACCTCTTCATGAATTTGACAGTATTTCTGTCAATGTATTTGCCCTTAAAATGACACATGGAATATTGCATGCATGACCTCCTTGTCTGAACATGTAGCAGGAATCTTATGGCCTGCAGGAAGTGTACTTGTATTATAGGTTCATTGCTGACCTTGAAGGAGTTTGTTAATGTTGTGTTATTTTCCTAGATTAAATGGTACATCATACACAAAAGGGATTTTTCTCTATGACCAGAATACTATTATGTCCAACAGGGAACCTCCACTCTCGCCTGCCCAACAGGCAACCTCCGCTCTCGATGATCTGGCAGAAATCACCATTCCACTCCATGAAAAACTCTTGGTCGCCCTGAAAGTTTGGATGTTAGGTCACTGGCCTGTTCTTTGCTGTGGCCTGATTGGGGAACCTTTGTTTTGTGCTTTAGTTTTGATTGCGATTCCCAAACTTGCTGTGGGCCCTTCTCTTGGAGCATCATGTTGATGTACCTGTATGACATTTCCGGTTTCATTGACCTATTTCTCTCTGCCATATGTCTATCGTCTATGGTTAGTTTTTCCTCGCTTTTCATGTAGCTCTCTTTTGAGTTTTGTTTGAGTGTTCTGAGGCGGGTGAGCCTTGACATTGTTTCCAATGCCGCGTACACACGATCACTTTTTGTGATGAAAAAAAACAACGTTTTATGTGACGAAACAAAACAAAGTTTTTCAAACTTCATTTTCCAAAACGACGTTGCATACACACCATCGTTTTTTCCAAAATGCTCTAGCAAAGCGTGGTGACGTACACCACGTTCGACGGCACTCTGTTCCATTGAACCTCCGTCTCATAACTTGCTTCTGAGCATGCGCGGGTTTAAAAACTTCGTTTTAAACGTCGTTTTGCCCACACACGATCACTTTTTATGACACAAAAAATGACATTTTGAAAAATGACACAAAAAATTCAAGCATGTTCGAATTTTTTTTTGCTCGTTGTTTTGAAGACATAAAACTACGCTTTGCCCACACACGATCATTTTAAATGACGTTTTTTAAAACAACTTTTTTTTCATCACAAAAAGTGATCATGTGTACGCGGCATTAGGCTCACTTTATTGCCTTTTTTTACTGCACCCTTTGGGTATTTGGTTCAATTGCATATCTATTGCATATCTCCTATTATGGGTAAAGGTGGTGTTTGAGTAGATGTTCTAGGTTCTTTATAATTGCCTGCTAACGGATTGGCTGGTTGTTGCTGGCTTTAGTTATCTTGCAATTTCCACTTGACCCAATGCTCAGATTGTTCCATGCCTCATTTCAGTTGAGTTCAGTGAATGGGCGGGTTCATGAACTTGTGGTACCTGTCCCATTTTGTATGCTTTGTATATTTTCTGAGTTTCTTCTTTTTCTTTCCCTGTTTCTTATTCTCTCTTGCTCTCATTAGACCCAGGGTATTTCCACCTCCTTGTATAGATATGTGGTCCACGGGAGTGTCCATTTAGCATTGGTCCTTCTTTTCTGCCTGGGGTTTGGTAAGTGGCAGACTGTTGACAGACCGTTGACTGTGAGCTTTTTCTGCTCTTTACTTCAGAATGGCTAATCCCACACGTTTGTTCTGAAATGTTTTCCACAATGTGATTGTCTTTTACCTGGAAGTTGAACATAGGGATCCTAAGGGATGCTAAGCTCCTCCAATTGCTTGACCTGGTTGATGCCTGGAGGGAATTTAACCCAACTACAAGGGACTACACCTATTACTCTGCACCCCATTCTGCTAATTCCAGAATAAACCATATTTTTCTTTCATCTGCAGGAACTTCTTTTTCTCAGACACGCCACTATACAAGAATATAAAGAGACAGAAATTGCAGGGAGGTCTTGTTGGGTGCAAATCTTCTTCTCAGGAACTGAGGGTGCTAGCAATGCACATGGCAAATAAGAACAAAAGATGATCAGGACAGCCGCATTCCAATCCAACGTAACTTTAATGTAAAAAACTGGAAACAGGCACTACAAATCACAGCAACGGAATCTAGGACAGATAATCAGCTATGAGTAAACACTGAAGTTAGTGTGAAATGCTTTAGCTGTCCTAGGTTCCATTGCTGTGATTTGTAGTCCCTGTTTCCATTATTTTTCATAATAAGCATCCTTTACCTGCAGACATTCCTCTTTTTACTTCCCCATTGTTCGTTTTTGCTCAGAAGTTGCTCTATTTCTTCTCTGTTCTGTTCACTTCCTGCTTGTCTGATTGTTACTCACCACCGTGAAGGGAGGCTTTACTGCGGTGGTCAGTGACGTGCTCGCCCGCTCCTGGGAACTACATCTGTGCGGCAGGATGCTCTCTACGTGTTAGAGACTTCAAGGAGGTGTAAATTACTGGGCGTGCCACAATGCATACTGGGAAATGTAGTTCTTACATGAACGAGTGTCGCAAACCAGTGAATGAGAGAACAGAAACTAGAACGCTGGAGGTGATATAGATGAAGGAATTTAATAGTTATTTACTTATTACACTTTTCTGTCTGTCTACCTTGCAGACAATAATTTTAGGCAAACATTTTTTTTCCTTTACAACTTCTTTAAAGTTACGTTGGATTGAAGTGCGGCTGTCCTGATCATCTTTTGTTCTTACTATACAAGAATAGGTTGGTCTGTTCACTCAATAGTTTTGGTCACTTTGTCATTAACATTTTATGTACCTGGCTCTCGTCAGTGGCATTTGAACAAATCCATTTTTAGTGACCTCTATTAGTCTATAGCTATAGCTATCCTAGATTACTTTAAGCTCCCTAGTCATATTGCTTCAGTAAACATTGCTGGTATGGTAAATTTTGAAACATGGGATAGCACAAAGTCCGACTTCACAATCAGGACAATAGAATCAGGTTTCTTTTCTGATTTTCCTTCCAGTGTCATCACGCTTAGAGCAGCAAACCACACACATCCTTGTGGGTGCAGACTTATTTTCCATTGGTGGGATGTGGTCCATAAAGTGACAACCAGTCAGGCGTTCTGGGTTCACAACGCCAGCAGCACGATGTCCAGATCTATTTACAGTAGTTGGTGTTTGGTGCTTGAGAACATCTAAGTTCAGCAACTTTCCGAACAAAGGCCCAGATTTACGTACATCTGCGCATTATTGGACCGGCGTAGCGCACCGCCTTTACATTAGACTTGCGCCATTTTGCCGCGTAATCACCCTATTCTCGCAGCTTTTGCGCAGAAAATTGCGCATGCGTAACATTTTTTTAAAGGCGTAAGGTGGAGTAATACAAATTGGGAAGGACGTGGGCGTGTTACATTGAAATGAGCCGTGACCCCATGCAAATGAAGGGCCGGCCGGCTCGCGCATGCGCGCTTGAAGGAGACCATGGTCAGCTCCGCTGTGCGCATGCTCACAACTCGGGAGCGGCGCAATCAGTGAAATTGGAAATGGACTAGGGCAACGTTGTGAACTACGCAGACAGCATACATAGACAGAGACAAACGCACTTGCATTGCAAAAGTACATCCCTTTGTCCCTTTCCATTTAACCAAGTGCTTTTGTCCTGTTGTTCGTTGCGTTGTGTTTTGTAGTTGTCAGATTAGTGTTCTGTGTGATCAAGTGTTTGTTAGTAGATCTTTGAAAGTGTTTTTTGATAAGTGTTTGAGTGACTGTTTGTTTGATATATTTCTGTTCGTTTGTTTTCTTGCTGTTTTTTTGCTGTTTGTTTTTGTGACTGTTTCTTGCTGAGTGCTAGTGTGATTTTTTGGGTGTTAGATTTGTGTGTGTTCTTGCTTGATTGGTTGTGCTTGTTTTTGTGAGTGATTTTTGCTGACTGGGAGTGAGTTTTTTGGGAAGTATGACAGAGAGAAAGAGAAAGCTCAATTTTACTGTGGGGGAAAAAAGAATTATTGCCCGGGCCATTAGCGATTATGGGCGTTTCCTCCACGGCCCGGACAGTGCCAACACCACCCCGGCCAGGAGGAGGGAGATTTTGGATATGATCACTGAGCAGGTCAATTCAGCGGGGGAGGGGGAGACACGGACCCGGTCTGGGATTGACAAAAAAATTAATGACCTCCGGCGTCTGGTCAAACAGAAGCTGGCCAGAATGCATGCCCATGCCAGGGGCACAGGAGGGGGCCCACCATGCCCTATTAGGCTGACAGCGGAGGAGCGTGCGGTGGCCCTGACCTTTCATCGGCATGAAGTTGATGGCCTGCCCGGCTTTGACTCAAGTCCGGAGCCCGTGGCGCCAGGTAAGTTTTTTTTTTTATATCAGGTGTGTAGCATGTGTGGGGGAGGGGGTGAAAGGGAATATGTGGCAAGTGTGTGGATCCTCCAACCTGTGAATGTTTTGTGTCATCCACAGATGTGCAGGAGGGTGCAGGGCCATCTGGCCTGACCGCACCATCCCCAGGACAGCAGCCTAATGAGGCCCCCCCAACAAGGCCGGAGTCCGCGGAGGAGGTTCAAGAGGAGGAGGAGGTTAAAGAGGAGGAGGAGAATCATGAGGAGGAGGAGTCCATGTCAGGCACTGGACGTTTGGTTTTTGAGGACTCTTCCCCTCTGGCTGGCAGCAGGCAGCCCTCCCTAAGGGGGAGCCCCCCCCCTCCTCCCCCAACATGGCTCCCCTCCCAAGGGCCTCCCCTTCTCCCCGGCCACAAGCATCAGCTGGAGGCAGGATTTCATCCCAGAACACCAGGGGGTTGGCCGATCTCCTGCCCGCCACTCTGAGAAGGGACCAGTTCCTCCAGACCCGCCATCTGGGACAGGTCAGCCAGACATTGGTGCGGATGGAGGACAGCCTGTCCTCCATCAAGGATACGCTGGGGAACCTGGACTCCCACTCCCGGGCTTTCACAACCTGCCTAAACAAACTGCAGACGACATCAGCAGGCGTTGGGCAGGATGTGAGGGCCCTTACCCAGGCTATCCAGGCCAACACGGCAACACTTGGTGCTGCCCTGGACAGAATAGCCGTGGCCTTGGAGGGCAGGCCGCCAGGTGGGCAGAGATCAGGGGCTGCTCCTCCTTCCCCGGTTTTCCCCCTTCCCATGAGTCTCCCCTGAGGAGCCGGGGCCAAGGCCGGGGGAGCCCCAGGTGTGGCTCACGTTAAGGGCAATAATTTTTTTCCCCTCTTTTTTTTTTTTGCTGGAAATTTTTTTGATTTTGCTGGGTATTTTTTTTTATTTTTTTTTGGGTTGTGAATGCTGTTTGAATGTGGGGCTGACATTCCTGCCGGAAAAGGGGTGTCACCCTCAATTTTGGTGGAGAAGGGTTCCCCAGGACCAGGGAGAAGTGATCCCCAGGTCCGTGTGAATGTACAATGACATAATTGGAGCCTTGGCGTGGCGTTGCTGCTCACAAGTCCAGCATGGTGGACTGGTGCCAATCCAATTTGATGTGGATGTGGGGTGTGTGTGCTAGGGACCACAGTGGTGTGCATGCATGCATTCTCATTGTGCCATGATTAATGTGTGTGTTTAACTTGCAAAGATGCCCAATGTGAGCTGTCTCCTGGCTGCTCTTCCCTCAGAAGACGGGGGACCCTCGGTTAGGGGGGGATTGTCTGGTTCAGGGGTCAGGTCATCACGTAGGTCAATCTGCAGGCCCTTTCTTTCTGCGAAGTTGTGCAGCATGCAACATGCACCGATGATCTGGCACACAAAGTTTGGGGAATACAAGAGGGTACCCCCAGACTTATCCAGGCATCAGAAACGTGACTTTAGGAGGCCAAAGGTGCGCTCCACCACTGCTCGTGTTTGGGCATGTGCTTGATCGTATCTTTCCTCTCCTGGGGTTTGGGGGTTCTGGATAGGAGTCATGAGATGGGGTCCCAGTGGATATGCAGAGTCACCTGTAAGGGAAAAGACAGGAGGATGTTAGTCATGCATGTGCCCCTTGTGATGTGTGCATCATGGGAGGGGATAGTCATGCCTGCCACCCATGTCACTCACCAACCAGCCAGGTGTCCCCATACACGTTCTGATCGAATTCCATTCGGATGTGGCTTTGATTGTATATGTAGCTGTCATGGCTGGACCCTGGGTGTTTGGCACGGACGTGACATATGAGGCCTTGGGCATCGACTATCACCTGTACGTTGATGGAATGCCAATGCTTCCGATTGCGGTATATGTGCTCTGTCTCCTGGGGGGGCTGGAGTGCCACATGTGTGCAATCAATGGCCCCCACGGTGCGTGGGAATCTGGCAATTCTGTAGAAATCTGTCATTGCCTTCAGCCGCAGGTCCTCAGTGGTGGGTTTGATGATTTGGTTGGCCATGCGTCTGAGGATTGCTGGGACAACCTGGTGCACACATCTGCTCATGGAGGAGTGTGACATCCCAGCCACCACTCCACTTGTACGCTGAAAAGAGCCACTGGCAAGGAAATGGAGTGTTGCCATGACCTTGACCAGTGGCTGCACTGCATGTGAGCGTTGTGTTGGGCTGGTGATGTCCTCCTGCAGGGTTGTGGTTAATTCCAGGATGGCATGAGGGGTGAATCTGAAGATGCGATACACCTCAGAATCACTCATGCCAAACAGGTCTATGCGGGTGCGGTATATCCTCTCCCGTGCCATCCTCCATGCCCTCCTCCTTCTTTGCTCATCTAAAGTCAATAGTATAGCTATGTGCGACGATGCCCCTGGCATGTTGGCATACAGATTGTTGTGCAACACGTGTGACTGCTGAGCTCCTCACTAACAGTGTTGCTTTATCTAACAAGTAGACTTTTTTTCTCTTTTTAGGCCAGCTTTTATATGCTCTAATTTTAGACAGGACATTTTGCTGTTGCGCACACTGCGTCACCTGCGCTGCCCCAACGTTCTTTTGTGGATCCCGTAAGTCCCTCATTAGCATATTTTACTAGCAAATCAATGGTCTGTCTAGCGCACTTTTGCGCGGACGGATGCGCCAGTCTAACGAAATTACGCGGGACCAAAAAAAGTAGATTTTTTGCGTATCTCGTTCTGGGGATGCCGTGCATCGAAACGCAGGTGTTGCGCAGGCGTAATCGCTCTGTGAATCTGGGCCAAAGTTCTCACGAACCACAGGCTAGTCATTCTTTTTTTTTTAGCAGAATGAAGGCATTCCACAAGCACTGTTCAAGAAGATGCCTAAAGATTTTATTGTATTTTTTTTTCTCATCGCTGGATAAAATGTCATGGCCTGGTCAGCTCTGTCAACACCTCCCATGGTGTTGTTGTAATCCATCACGATTTGTGGTTTCATTACGTCTTTGCCACGTTTTGTGTGTACCATGACAGTAGAGGTGTTGTGAATAGTACTTATTAGGCACACATCTTTTTTGTCGCGCCATCTCAGTGCCATCATTTTGCCTTTCTGCCAGGCAACTACTTCTCCTGCCTTGAGCTTTGTATTGCCAAAGGTTGGCGGCATGTCACACCGGTTAGCCCTAACGGTCCCATATGCATCCGTCTTGTTCTGTTCTGCGGTTGCCATTCCATAGTTACTGAATTGTTCATTGAATTTGGTTCCTTTCCTGATGTATAGGACCAAATTCTATATGTAACCAGTGCTTGATTCACATAGCATGAATGATTTTATGCCAAATTGTGCTCTCTTTTACGCCATATACTGTATCCAGCTGAGTCTTCCTTTGAAGGCCATTAGACTTTTGTCAATACTGATGTACATAGGTCTGTTGGAATTTTTTATGAATAATTTGATATACCTCCCAAATCTTCTTGTGTTTTGGTGCTGGATATTTCATATTATCAGAGAAAATTTGTACTCCGACATGACCGTGCCAAAAAAAGGAGTGGCTAGTAATTTGTTGATTTCCAATACCACTTCTGAAGGGGGTTTCCTCACCACTCCCTGAAGAATTATTAGGCCCAGAACCTTCTAGATGTCCTCTTTGGTCATTGGTTCCCACTTTCTGCTCCTTGAAAACCTCTGATGCGTAACAGTTTGTTCCTCCTGGTACCGATTTGTCTCCGTAACAATTTTTTCAATAACCTCATCGGTCAAAAAGAGTTGGAGGTATGCCAAAGGGTGGTCATCCTCAACATCTACTTTGATACCAGGTGCTCCAGTAAATGGGAATCTTGGGGGCACTACGTGCTCCGTACTGCAGTCAACTGAGCACCAATTTCGTGCATCACTGGGCACAGTCGCAGGATCATCGCTGAAATCGTTTTCCGTGTCTGATGATGAACTTTCCCACGAATGCCTATCACTCAATTCTGCAAGCGATTCCAGACACAAAGTACAGTAAAACTGCAGGCAAGGGCATGGGAGAAAGCACTGGGGGGCAAACTAAGGTCAATTTATTTTATTTTGTATTGTAATCCAAAAAGATTACAATGTATCAGTGTGTTTGTGCTTTAGGCTCCATTCACACCTGAGCGTTTTGTTGCCTGAAACGCGACGCTACAATACACTAGAGGGGAAAAAATACATTATTCTCTATGGAGATGGTTCACATCTCCACTACAAAACGCGTGACACCGAACGCCTGAAGCTCAAACAAGTTCCGGACCCTTTTTTTGTCGCGCGAATCGGGCCGTTTGGGCGTGCTTGAGCGTTTGTATTTCCCATAGAAAGTAATTGAAAACGCTTGAATCAAGCGTCTAGCGCGACAACGAGCATTTCTATGGGCGTTTCGTCGCTTTAGTCAATAAAACATTTCACCCAGGCAGAAGATAAAAAAATCTACAAACATAGCAACAAGTGATGAAAGAGATGATCATTTTTTCTATTGGCTAAAATAAAAAACGCTGTATGCAAACGCTCGAATACGCGTAAATACGTGCGACAAAACGCCTTAAAAAATTACCAAAAACGCTACGCTCAGGTGTGAATGCAGCCTTTATACATTTTGAATTTGGCACCGGTTCCGCCCCCCTACGTCGCGACAGGGAATGGAAGCCAGGGCACATAGAGCATTAGGCGGAAGATCCAGCCGCCGTACACTGTGGGAGAACATCGCGGAATCCTGGGGACAAGGTAAGTAACCTCTTCCAGGATCCAGCGATGCAATCCAAAGTGTGGCTCGGGGGTTACCGCTAATGGTACTGAAATTTCACCCGAGCCACACTCGGTAATACCTCCAGGGAGGTTAATAAAAATCTTAATGCTGATGCATCTCCTATCATGACATGGGCAGCCCATAAGGCAACGGTTCAAGGGCACCTCATCCACATCTCTTCTCAGCTCAAAAAAGAACGGTTAGCTAAAATTACTTGCTTGGATCAGGATTTACAATCCTTGCTTAAGGCTCATAAATGATCCCCTGCTCCAATGTTGCTTCATAAATTTGATGCTACCAGACTGGAACTTAATTTGACATTGATCACAAAAGCTGAGAAGAGTGTTTGATGGGATGCAGCCAGGTTTTATGTCCTTAGGGATAAACTACGTACTATGTTAGCGCATAAGCTGTCCCCTAGGACTAGAGGTCATGCTATACATAAAATAAGATTTCCTGGCGGTGCGTTGCCACAAAATCCACAAAAGGTCTTGGATGCCATTCACAAATTTTGCTTCTCCCTCTATTAGTATAGGACCTCTTCTTTTTTGGCTCCCGTTCTGCAGAGCATTGTGATATTTTGCGAGCCCCTGTTTCAGAAGGGGGAAATTGTAAAGACTGTTGCTCAGAGCAATCTGAGTTCATCTCCAGGGCTTGATGGGTTCCCAGGTGTTTACTACCGTATGTTAAGGACATATTGGGTCCTCATTGGAAACAGTTGTTTGATGCTTTTGGAAAGAGAGAGTGCCATTTCTTTAATTATTAATTTAAATTGCTGATTGAAATTATGGCCAATAGATTCTCCTACTTTATTAACCTCTACATCCACAACGATCAGGTAGGGTTCATACTGGCTAGGTAGGGTCCTGACCAGATTAGAAGGGCGGTGAAGATTATCTCACTTCTATATTCCTGATGGGATGGAGTATAAGCACAGAAGAGCCTTCTGCAATCTACTGATTTGCAGAAGGCGTTTGATTCAGTATCCTGACCCTATTCCTATCTGTTTGCTATCTTATGGGCCTTGGGGGTTTGTTCAGTATTTCTACATGTTCTGAGCTTTCTATATTCTTATCCCACATCCCAGTTTAAATTGATGGGATGTTTATCTGAGCCCCTCTCTATTGATAGGGGGACCTAACAGGGCTGCCCACTGTCCCTGCTCATATTTGCCATTGCGATTAAAACCTTTGCTAAAGCACTTTGGGATAATTCTGATGTTAAAGGGATACAATGCAGAGTGAAATGCAAAAATGTGCACTATTTGCAGATGATTTACTGTTGTTTGCCACTCATGCCTGAGGACCCTACCTACTGTTATGTGCATTTTGTATCGGTTTGGGGGGATCTCCAGTTTTCGGGAGAACTAAAATTTGTTTTTGGCTATGAGTTATACCACTTTAATTACCTGTCCCTATTCAGACAACTGGAGATAGAGCTCACTAAATGGTCCTTATTTGATCTCTCATGGCTGGAACGCTTTTATTGCGGTAAAAATCACAATCTTACCAAAGGTGTTGTCCCTTTTTCATTCTCTCCCTATAGCACTTAACTGGTCTAACCTGCTCCATTTTCCAGGCACATGTGATTATGTTTATATGGGGTCAGCGAGGACATAAATTTGGTCTTATATGTGCCTGGAACCTGGGGTGGGCCGTGCACTCCAAATTTCAAGCAAAAGCCTATCTGAGTATGCCAGGCAATTGATGTCCGCCAGCACCCACCGATCGTTGGGCACAGACACATTATGGAGCTCTGCCTATGTAAACAAGGCAAAGCTCCATTCTGACAGGGAATAAAATCCATCACTTCCCTTAGTAAAAGCAGTACACTGGCTAGATACACATTTAATACTTTGATCGTCCTAAATGTTTAAACCCTTCCCAGCCAGTGTCATTAGTACAGCGACAGGACATATTTTTAGCACTGATCACTGTATTAGTGTCATTGGTTCCCACAAAGGGCCAGATTCAGGTAGATGGGAGCATCTTTGCTGTGGAGTAACGCTTCTCATTTACGTTACGCTGCCGAAATTTTAGGAGCAAGTGCTGTTATTCATGAAGCACTTGCTCCTAAAGTTGCGGCAGCGCATCGCAAATGAGCCGGCGGAATTCAAATTGGGCGGGTACGGGGCGTGTATTATTTAAACGAAGCGCGATACCGTGGCGAACGTACTGTGCATGTGTCGAGTGGCAATGCATCCCAGTGCGCATGCTCTAAATTCTGTCAGTGAACGTCAATGACGTCACATCCCCATTCATGAAAGTTTTACGCAAACGACGCGATTTTTTTTTTTTCCGACGCGATGACGACGCCTATACTTAACATAGGATACTCCACTAGGGGGCTGCTTTATCTTTACGCCACGTATCGCTTACGGAAACGTTATATATATATATGTGTGTGTGTGTATATGATAATGCTATTAGTAGTATAAATTATACATGGCATGCTGCAACAACTTTAAAATAGCCTTTGATGCTGTAACTTAAAAAGGGCATAAATTTAACACTGGATGTAAGGGTTACGTTTTTTTGGTCTGACATCCTGGCCATGTTACCATTTTTTATTAGCTTGTGTTTACTGTTTCACTACAAGCTGCAACTTATCTGTGATGACACAGAGTGACATTTTACCAATCTCAATAACACCTGGTAAGTGCCTCCTGTTGACAGTAGTGCTGTGTTTTAATGAACAAATAAATGGCTTATATACCCTTCTTGGCAAGGAACCCTAGCTATTGAGGCAAAGCAGTAGCTTTCCCAGTGTTGCTTGGGCTAATTGACTCGTTGGATAAAGTTAAATCACATCATCCCCCGTGGGATGAATGTTTGCCAGTAATCAATAGCTCAACAAGATCCACATGGCAGGTAATTAACTGGAAAGTAATTAATACCCATTTAATGTTTTATTAACTGTTTACAAATCTTTATTTTAAAATGTTAGACTATTGAAAGGAACTAAATAAAAACAGAAAAGTCTGAATTTCTTGCTTTAAACACTTACAGTAAAAATATTTCAAAGGTATACATGATAAAGGTCACTAATACACTTCTTTCCCTCTTTTTTACAACTATTGATAATACAGAGTACAATTTTGCTAATGAACTCACAGAAATGCATGAACAAAAGAAACTACAGGCATAAACTAATTCTAGAGTACAAAAATTAATTATTTAAACTACATCTAATCAAAGGGAAACAAACATATAATTGTACTATGAGGGCTAGCATACATACATTTAATGGATCATTTTATACTATGACTTCTATGTACGCTTTTTAAACAGACAGTGTGGTTGATTTACTAGAGGAGTAGAGCATGTTTGCTTTGTAAAGTGAATTTTCAATTATTTAATTAGTGAAGTAAATCTAAGGCCCCTTTCACATTGGAGCGGGAGCCGCTCTGGCGGTACAGCACCGCTAAAAATAATGGCGCTATACCGTCATATTTTCCGACTGATTCGGCCGTTAGCGGGGCGGTATTAACCCCCGCTCGCGGCCAATAAAGGGTTAATACCGCCCGCAATGCGCCTCTGCAAAGGCGCATTGCGGGCGGTATTGCTGCGGTTTCCCATTGTTTTATACGCCGCTCCTCTCACCGCTCCAAAGATGCTGCTGACAGAAGATTTTTTTCTTTCCCGCCAGCCCATCGCCTCGGGCTTTCACATTGAGTAGGCAGTGAAGAAGTTTTTCAGGCGGTATAGCAGCGCTATTTCTAGCGCTGTACCGCCTGAAAAACTCCTCAATGTGAAAGGGGTCTAAGTGAAAATTCACTTTGCAAAGAATACCAAATCATGTGCAAAGAAAATTAAAATGGAATGATTCTTGCTTGCAAGTGACTGGATGATTGAATTTAGATCATCTCTTTTATAATGTATTATGTATAGATGAAATGCTTAAAAACCCCAACCCAGGGCACCACATTGGCCAGATTCTATTCAGAGGTATGCCTGGTTCAAACGTTTATCTCACTTAAAGGATGATAATATATATATATATATATATATATATATATATATATATACATATATATACTTTACTTATTTTGTATTATCACATTTTTAATTATTATTGCATCATCTTGATCAACAGATTATTTGGAGTAAAAATGTGGAAAAGGTTGCGCTACCAGTGATACAGTGAAGCAGCCAGCATCAACAATATGACAATATTGCATCAAAAATTAAAAACCAAGTCAGTTGAAGAGTTCTGACTCGAAACATGTCGGATACATAACCTGTTACAGCTTTTCACACCATGCTTTACCTTTTTATTTCTGTGATCACTTTGTACATGCATCCTCCAAGTTGCTTGTATTTGTTACCAATAATTTTTATCCTGATTTTATGCCAGTAAAGGCTTTTTTTTATACTCCTTACCTTGGAATCATCTGCATCATGTGGAGCTTTTCTTGTTTCTTTCCATGATATTTCTGTTTTTGGAATACCTCATGTCCTGGTTTGCGGAAACCCTGCTTGTTCCATCCTGGATTCCACACCAGTGATCTCATCGGATTGTGATGGCATTCTTTGAGATATCCAGCGTCCCTCTCTTAACACCATCCCTTGGAGGTCAAGCCCAGGAAAATTCTGTTTATGCATATTTGACACACTTTCGCGAGGCGTGTGTGTCCTCTACTCATGGTAAGAGTACTAATTTCTTACCTCTTTGTTTAGATGTTGGTTTCCATTCAAGTTCAAGCTCTACAGGTTGATGTAGTTCATCTAGTATGTTGGCTACAGCTGTATAACAAAGACTTTCTATCTTTGATGCCTCTTCTAAGGGAATCTATCATTTGACCAAATTCAGAACTGTAACTTACTGTATGTGCATCCCATGCCAATGATGTCATTTCACTGTCTTTTTTTATTTACTTTGTTTATTGGATCACTCAGTGCACATATCTTATTTTCACATGTTAATAGCACCGTATAGTGCCTTTTGGATTGTGACACTCACAGTTTTTGCTGGACACTCCCGTGTCCAACTTAATGTATTTGGGTCACCAGCAAATGTTCCATTGTCACTAGCGCCACATTTTTTGGTTTTTAATTTTAGATTATTTGGAGTGACCACTGTTTTATTGACATGGACATTTAATTGATACTTTATATTAACTTACATTACTGCATTGTTTACATAAGATAATTACAGTATGTTTTACGTTTTGTTTTTTGTACATTAGCCATGAAGTAGAGAGGAGACTTTTTCTCCACAAAACGTATTTGAGTTTTGTCACATATCTGATAGGAGACTGAAATGACAAGGTTGACCTTTATTGTATCTCCAGTCCAGGTCCCACTCAGGATTGAACAGAGGGACAGAAAGAACACAAGTGCCAGCAGGTGTTGAGGAGCGCTTACAGCAGGCGATGCATTCTAGATATGTGTGTTCCCGTTCGTAACAAATGTATTTTCATACGAATTTGTTAATATTCGTACCCGTGGAACAATGTGAACATATGAAAAACAGAAAGAACCGAAATACGAAAACAACGGGATTACGAATGAGCCAAATAACGAACAAGCGAAAATACGATCTTACGAAAATACGACAAAATGGAAATGGCCAAAGAACGAAAATGACATCTATAACAAATGATTTGGTTTGAAGCCCAAGTTGCTTAGGATTCTGACATGCTTGACAAACTAGCTGCCACTCAGGGAGCTGGTTTAGAAAGGGTAGCAACAAGCTACCATCAGATTGGCTGGGTAGATGGAGCAGTAGTCGGTCGAGCACCGTCACTGGGCGTCGGGCATTGTTAGTCTGAACCAGGTTGATGTCAACCCCCGGGGCTGGTTTGTTGCGTTTGCAGACTGAGGGCCAGATTCTCAGAGGCGCTACGACGGGGTATCTCAGATACCCCGTCGTATCGCCGTTGTTTTCCCCGTGTATCTATGCGAGTGATTCCTAGAATCACTTTGGCATAGATACGGGTGAAGATCCGACAAGTGTAATACAATTACACTTGCGGATCGTAGATGTAATGACAACTCCGGCCACTAGGTGGCCTTTACGTTGTTTTCTCATTTGCCTATGCAAATGAGGCTACTACTCAGATTCCCAAACGCTTTTAAGCCGCCCCGTCGTCGCTTACGTCGTTTTCGTCCGCGTAAGGTTACCCCTGCAAAGATGTGGAGTAACCTTACGCAGTACCGTCGGATGCCGTCGGGTGCCGTCGGATGCCATGTTAAGTATGGCGTCGGGTCAGCGTCGGCTTTTTCCATCGGTTACGTCGTTTTAATAAGTCGTTCGCGAATAGGGCATTGCGTAAGTGATGATCACGTCGTTTTGACGTCGGTTTCACCGACGCTTTCCGACGTGAGCTGGAGCATGCGCACTGGGCTTTTTGCCCGGTCGTTCGACGCAGGGGCGGGCTTAATTTAAATACAAGCCGCCCCTTTTGAATTACGCGGCCTTACGCTGGGCCATTTACTCTATGCATCCGCAAACTACAGAGCAAGTGCTTGGAGAATACGGCACTTGCTCTGTTAAGTTGCGGCAGCGTAGTGTAAATGGCTTACTCTACGCCAGGGCAAATCTATAAGAATCTGGCCCATAGAGTGTAGAGGTTCGAAAGCGAGTCGGGTGGTGTCGGAGCAGTGTCTGACTTCCGGAGCCACTGACTGTAAATTCACTAGGTCGTAGGGAACCGTAGAAGGCCTGGTAGATGGCTGCTTGGGTGACTATGCTGGGCAAGGCCCTAAATGGGGAACTAGTAAGGATTTCAGACATGTCCCTAAAGAGGGCACTCTTGAAAGGTAGGCGCTTGCCACTGACTACAGGTTGGTGCTTTTGTATGCCCTGTAGGAGGGACTTGACTGCATGGGCTTGAGAATACTGACAGTTTACTGGGGTCCTGCAGGGACAGGAAATGCTGGACGCCATCTAGATATGGCGTGATAGTATTGTGAGAAAGGGTCAGCTGCCTGTGGCAATACGATATGAAGGCTAGGACGTGTATAATGTTGCTTGTAGTCAGAGTCTACACCGAGGAATACGATACCCTAACTACCCAGGCCTGAGGTGTGCCATTAGCCTCGCTGGACAGTACGCCTATAAGTGGGCATACCCTGAAGTAATTATGAAGAAATGAATGAAGAAAATGATAACCTGAAAAAAGGGGGAACGGGTGGGTGGGTACCCAGAAACCCCACCGACGCCGGACATTAGAGGGGAGGAGGGATAAATAGCCCTCCGACTCCTCCTACAAACTCAGGCACGCCTGCGGCCCCGCCTTCCACTTGTAGTCAGAGTCTACACCGAGGAATACGATACCCTAACTACCCAGGCCTGAGGTGTGCCATTAGCCTCGCTGGACAGTACGCCTATAAGTGGGCAAAAAGACCCAGAAGTAGGTGTGATAAAAGAAATGGAAGGGCACGAATATCTGTCTGGCAGAGCAGCACGCCCTGACAGTTTCAAGAACGGCTCCGATAACCATCCGTTACTACAGCAGAAAACCAGCGTCCCAAGAACCGATGATTGGAAGGAACCCCGAAACCAAATGACTGTCCCGTGCCTGACCGACTAAGCTTTCCTCCAAAAGCACAGACATGGGAACCACTGCTGGTGGCGAGAGGATACATGGGGGAATGGAACAAGGGCCGCCCTGAGGAGCCCTGTGAAAGCAACACCATCCAACAGGAAGCAACCAGTGACCCATGTCAAACCCCACAACCACTGACCTAACTATCCATACCCGGTAAGGGGACGTGAGAAGGAGAGATGCAAAAAATGGACAACTGATAGGAGGGAAGGGGTATGAGAGCCGGGTACCCGAACGATGAGTCGCTGATGTTAATGGACGAGGCCACCACGCAGTAGCAATGCAACGATACAGAGACAGAACCAGACATGGAATGACCCGACCCACCCGAGAAACTGGGACCCCCCCCTATCAAAAGAGCCTGGCCTGATGGACCCGCCCCGACGATCTGGCAACCTATGAACCAGAGAACAGGCCCAAAGATAAGAAGCAACGACTTCATGGATGAGAACACTAATAAAATTGTCCTAGCAGGAACGGCCAGAACGCGCTCAATGCTGGTATGTGAAGCAGCCGGGATGGAACTGGACCCAACTGAAACGTACCGCCTACCCTGCTGCGGCCGGAAAAAAAGGAAAACTCCTTGTAGACTTACCCCCCTGCTGAGCCAAGTACGGGCCAACCCCTGAGTGCCGGCGTACTGCCATGCTCTGTACCCCCCACGTGGAGCAGGCGGGATGCACCCGAATGTGTCGCCCCCTAAACGCCCAACCCTAGAAAACCGAAAGAAAAGACAACAGACAACAAAACATGAGACACCCCCCCCCCCACTGTAGCTGCCTGGGCCAAAGATGTGAGCAGAAATGACCAGACCTCAGCGCGTGAATGAACCTGACGACAGATCCTACCCAAGTGTATGTGACAAGTGTAAGCAGTAAGCGAGCCTGAGTAACCTGCCGCGCAGACAGGTAATTAAAAACGACACACTCAAGGCGATGTACCCACAGACCGTGGTGGGTAGATGTATAGGCGTAAGAATGAACGTGCACGTATGACGTATGTTATACAGGCGAGAAGATTGTGGTCAACAATCATTTAAAAACGAAACCTCAGCCCGTATGGATCTGTAGACGTGACAGATCCTGAGATGCGCACCCTGGCTAACTATACCCGAAAGAACAGTATGACGAGACAAAGAAAACAAATAAAGCTACAAGGCTGTTTGTGTGCTGTGACTGCATGGCACCAACAAGCTATGTGCCCAACCCTGCTGGAGTAGGACCCCCAACAGAAACACAACCCCCTCTGCGCCTACCCAAGTATGAAGACCTGGCAGTGACGGAGGGACCCCAGCATGTCAAAGAACCCGACGACCCCCCCCCCGTGAATAACGTGCGTGAGTGCGAGTGCCCTGCTGCACAGCAGAACACTGAGGACCCGTGCACCCACAGACCGTGGTGGGTAGTCCTGCTCGTGAAATGAAACCCAATGCGTAGCCAGACGTGACATGACAGGCGAGAAGTTTGAGGTGAACAACCGTCTGGAAAACGCAAACCTCAGCCAGAATGGATCTGTAGACGTGACAGACCCCGAGATGCGAGCCCTAGCCAACCGGACCAGGAAAGCAACCTATGCAAAATAATGAGACATGGAAACGAACAAAGCTAGAACGGCCACTGGTGCAAGCTGAACCTGCGTGACGACAGAAACACGCCATGACAGAAACACGCCATGACAGAAACACGCCATGACAGAAACACGCCATGACAGAAACACGCCATGACAGAAACACGCCATGACAGAAACACGCCATGACAGAAACACGCCATGACAGAAACACGCCATGACAGAAACACGCCATGACAGAAACACGCCATGACAGAAACACGCCATGACACAGGAAACATACAGTGACTGCAACCGCTATGACAGAACATGCTAAGACAAAAACATACCACTGAGAACCACTGAGACAACACATACTGACAGAACCACTGAGACAAAACATACTGACAGAACCGCTGCGACAAAAAACATACTGACAGAACCGCTGAGACAAAAAACATACTGACAGAACCGCTGAGACAAAAAACATACTGACAGAAACCACTGAGACAAAAAACATACTGACAGAACCGCTGAGACCAAAACATACTGACAGAACCGCTGAGACAAAACATACTGACAGAACCGCTGAGACAAAACATACTGACAGAACCGCTGAGACAAAAAACATACCGACAGAAACGCTGAGACAAAAAACATACTGACAGAAACGCTGAGACAAAAAACATACTGACAGAAACGCTGAGACAAAACATACTGACAGAAACGCTGAGACAAAACATACTGACAGAACCGCTGAGACAAAAAACATACTGACAGAAACGCTGAGATAAAACATACTGACAGAACCACTGTGACAAATCATACTGACAGAACATACTGATAGAACCACTGAGACAAAAAACATACCGACAGAAACGCCGAGACAAAACATACTGACAGAACCGCTGAGACCGTGGCAGCATAACATACTACTGACAGAACCGCTACGACAGAAAACATACTACTGACAGAACCGCTATGACAGAAAACATACTACTGACAAACATGCCACTGACAGAACCGCCATGATGGAAACCTACTACCGTGAGAAACGCTAAGACAGAACACACAACTGACCGAAATGCTTAGGACATGAACTTGAGGCAAGAAAAACACTGACACTGCCACTGCTGTGCTGCACCCCCCCTCCCCTTGAACCGTGACCACCAAGGAGCTTGACTGTCCTGCAAGATGCTGCCCCCCCCCCCCCCTCCGGCCCAAACATGAGCTCCCTGGAATTCCTTGGGAATCTGGTCACAGGATGAACCTGGACCAAGGGTGTCCCCTTACTCCATGCCCCCGGAAGGATGCACCGCTGCAGACGCCAGCGATAGCATGGTAGGAGAAAGTGGATGTATGCCCCCCTCTCCCTGACACAAGCACCGGGCAGCTTCCCCCATGTTAGGAGCCCCAGCAGCATAAGCCTGGGAGGAAACAGGGGGGACGGGTGCCCTCCATCGGACGCACCGGCAGAAGCTCCCCCACCCAACCTGCCGACTGCGCACCGAAGAGACGTGGAGAGCGGGCAACCCTTCTCCCCTATGTGGATACACGGATGAGTGCCGTCAGCCATCCCTGCAGTGAGCAGGGATGAGCCGATGCATACCTGGCTACACAATCTCCCCCCCCCCACCAGGGTGTCCCCTTCCCCTAGGAAGGTCAGACAATTAGAGCGCCGACCCCCCCCCTGCCTGGCAAGGCACCCGATGCGTCTCCCCCCACCATCCAGCGCACTGGGAACCAGAGGTGACCATCCCAGTATCAGATTCCTGGCCGAGCGTGCTGCCACACAGAGCTCCGGGAGAACGGGCGGGGGGAGGAGCCTAGCCGACGCAGGACATAGCCCTAGCAGTAGCCAACAGGATAGGTGATGGACGGACGCCCCCCACCCCCCCCCCCGGCGCGGCCACCGGGAGAGGCGGGCGGGCAGCCCCCTCGCTAGGAGCAGCGGCAGCGTAGGTGGATGTGCGGCCCCCCTACCCCGGCGTGAGCACCGGGCGGCCTCCCTCAACCAGACGGAGCAATGGCACTGCTGCACTGAGCTCCGGCGGCCCATGCTACCAGATGGCGCCCAGGGAAAAGGATGTCTGCAGAACCCCCCTCCCCCCGGCACGAGCACCGGGAGAAGCAGCCGGCGGACGGATGCCCCCCCCTCTCACAGTGTATGCCCGAGGGAGCGGGAGGGTGGACGGAGGGGTGCCCCACATAGTGTGATCCCGGAAGGAGAAGCAAGCGGCCCCCACGATAGTCCACCCGCACTGTGGAAAGCCGCCAAACGGGAGAAGTGGGAGGACATGCACCCCCCCTCCCCGCAAGAATCAGGAGAAGGGGGGGGGGGCGGTCGGGTCAGCTAATGGAGGAGGATGGGGTACAACCAGGCGGGAACCCCCCCAGCAATACCACCTCTCCCGTGGGGAATCCGAGCAGCCATAAGACACCTGCAGCAGCCGCTGCTGCTCCACACGAAGACCGGAAGTGACGTGCACCACCCACCCAGAAACCCCACCGACGCCGGACATTAGAGGGGAGGAGGGATAAATAGCCCTCCGACTCCTCCTACAAACTCAGGCACGCCTGCGGCCCCGCCTTCCACCTATTGCTGCTCCGAGGCAAGTGGCCAAAAATTAGCGGTTAGTGTTTCAA
Source organism: Rana kukunoris (assembly GCA_029574335.1). Taxonomy (NCBI): domain Eukaryota; kingdom Metazoa; phylum Chordata; class Amphibia; order Anura; family Ranidae; genus Rana; species Rana kukunoris. The sequence goes on from CM056049.1 coordinate 304,506,103, forward strand.
GCAGTGTGATAGGCCTTCAGTGTGTTGCGTGCCAAGGAGTGGTTAATAAGCTGGGTTGAGTTGGTGAGATGCTACTTCAGCCCATCGTCAGCAATGACCAGGGTGGGACAGGGATGGTTATTGGGTCGGCTCCAGGCTCTTGCTGGAAAAACAAAGTAAGGTTGGAATGGGACAGAGCATCAGCTGCGATTTTGCATTTGCCTGGAATGACAGCTGCGCAAGCCTGTGCAGGAAGGATGTGATGGGGAGAGGCTTGATCTACCTTAATTGATGAAGTCGGCGGTGGCCTGATTGTCTGTGGTGAAGAACACTGTCTGTCCAGTTCAAGTGTGGCCCCAGACCTGGGCAGCTGCCACAATGGGGTACAGCACGAGGCGTGATGAATACAGGGTGAAGCAGAAATTTAAGAGAATTTCTGGGGGCCAAGGTTTGGAGAACCAGTGGCGGATGAAAAATGCACGCAAAAGCCTGTGGCAGCTGACACTGCCGGGATGAACATTGAAATGCTGTTCTATCAGGTGGGGAAGTTGTCCCACATAGCTAAGTCTGCTACTGATGCTTGATCTAGTTTGAGAACTTGGACTGGATCTTGCATTGGTGTGAGAAGATATTAAACTGGTGACGGAATGACAGCTGCGCAAGCCTGTGCAGGAAGGACGTGATGGGGAGAGGCTTGATCTACCTTAATTGATGAAGTCGGCTGTGGCCTGATTGTCTGTGGTGAAGAACACTGTCTGTCCAGTTCAAGTGTGGCCCCAGACCTGGGCAGCTGCCACAATGGGGTACAGCACGAGGCGTGATGAATACAGGGTGAAGCAGAAATTTAAGAGAATTTCTGGGGGCCAAGGTTTGGAGAACCAGTGGCGGATGAAAAATGCACGCAAAAGCCTGTGGCAGCTGACACTGCCGGGATGAACATTGAAATGCTGTTCTATCAGGTGGGGAAGTTGTCCCACATAGCTAAGTCTGCTACTGATGCTTGATCTAGTTTGAGAACTTGGACTGGATCTTGCATTGGTGTGAGAAGATATTAAACTGGTGACGGAATGACAGCTGCGCAAGCCTGTGCAGGAAGGACGTGATGGGGAGAGGCTTGATCTACCTTAATTGATGAAGTCGGCTGTGGCCTGATTGTCTGTGGTGAAGAACACTGTCTGTCCAGTTCAAGTGTGGCCCCAAACCTGGGCAGCTGCCACAATGGGGTACAGCACGAGGCGTGATGAATACAGGGTGAAGCAGAAATTTAAGAGAATTTCTGGGGGCCAAGGTTTGGAGAACCAGTGGCGGATGAAAAATGCACGCAAAAGCCTGTGGCAGCTGACACTGCCGGGATGAACATTGAAATGCTGTTCTATCAGGTGGGGAAGTTGTCCCACATAGCTAAGTCTGCTACTGATGCTTGATCTAGTTTGAGAACTTGGACTGGATCTTGCATTGGTGTGAGAAAATCAAGACAATACACAGGTGCTCAACAAGACGATATACGTGCACTCGCTGACCAACGTGCACTCGCTGACCAAAGTGCACTCGCTGACCAACGTGCACTCGCTGGTGCTGGATGGAAACCTGAACTAACTGCAGGGAAAAAGACAGGGAAAAGATGAGTGGCCCGCGTGCCACTAAAGATGAATGGCCAACTAGGTGCCACTGTGTGTTTGTGTGGCTGATTGTTTGTCACTGAGGTGTGTTTGCAAGTTTAGTTTGTATTCAGGTTTGCACGTGGTGCGCGCTACAAAGTGTTTTATACTACTGCAGACAATATTATGTGGTTGTAAGGGTGTCAGTGAGTGTCAGGTTGCTGGGATGATATTGTGTGGTTGCAGGGGCCTCGAGTATGAAGGTTTGTTTTGAGACGACATTGCGTGGTTGCAAGGGTGTCAGTCTGGTTTGCTGAGACGATGTTGCGTGGTTGCAAAGGTCTCAATGATTATGAGGTTTGTTTTGAGATGGCATTGCGTGGTAGCAAGGGTCTCAGACTGGTTTGCTGAGACGATATTGCACGGTTGCAAAGGTCTCAATGATTATGAGGTTTGTTTTGAGATGGCATTGCGTGGTAGCAAGGGTCTCATTCTGGTTTGATAGTTACATAGTTAGTCAGGTTGAAAAAAGACACATGTCCATCCAGTTCAACCATAAAAAAATAAAATAAAACAAAGTAAAACACAGTACATCCTCCCATACACCCAACTCCATACCCACAGTTGATCCAGAGGAAGGCAAAAAACCCCAGCAGAGCGATGATCCAATTTGCTACCGGAGGGGAAAAAATTCCTTCCTGATCCCCCGAAAGGCAATCGGATTTACCCCGGATCAACTTTACCTACAAAACTTAGTACTCGGTTATATTATGTGCATTTAGGAAAGAATCCAGGCCTCTCTTAAAGCAATCTACTGAGCTGGCCAGAACCACCTCTGGAGGGAGTCCATTTTCACAGCTCTTACTGTGAAGAAACCTTTCCGTATTTGGAGGTGAAATCTCTTTTCCTCCAGACGTAAAGAGTGCCCCCTTGTCCTCAGTGTTGACCTTAAAGTGAATAACTCAACACCAAGTTCACTATATGGACCTCTTATGTATTTGTACATGTTGATCATATCCCCCCTTATTCTCCTCTTCTCAAGAGTGAATAAATTCAGTTCCTCTAATCTTTCCTCATAGCTGAGCTCCTCCATGCCTCTTATCAGTTTGGTTGCCCTTCTCTGCACTTTCTCCAGTTCTCCGATATCCTTTTTGAGAACTGGTGCCCAAAACTGGACTGCATATTCCAGATGAGGTCTTACTAATGATTTGTACAGGGGCAAAATGATATCTCTATCTCTGGAGTCCATACCTCTCTTAATACAAGAAAGGACTTTGCTCGCTTTGGAAACCGCAGCTTGGCATTGCATGCCATTATTGAGCTTATGATCAACTAAAACACCCAGATCCTTCTCCACTACAGATCCCCCCAGTTGTACTCCCCCTAGCATGTATGATGCATGAATATTCTTAGCCCCCAAGTGCATAACTTTACATTTATCAACATTAAACCTCATCTGCCACTTAGTCGCCCAATTAGACAGAGCATTGAGGTCGGCTTGTAAATTGGAGACATCCTGCAAGGACATTATTCCACTGCATAGCTTGGTGTCATCTGCAAAAACAGAAATGTTACTTTTGATCTCAGACCCAATATCATTTATAAATATATTGAAAAGTAAGGGACCCAACACTGAACCTTGGGGTACACCGCTGATAACCTTGGACCATTCAGAGTAAGAATCATTAACCACAACTCTCTGAATTCTGTCTTTCAGACAGTTTTCTATCCATTTACAAACTGATATATCTAATCCTGTAGACCTTACCTTACACATGAGCCGTGTGTGGGGAACTGTATCAAACGCTTTTGCAAAATCCAAGTATACCACGTCCACTGCTACGCCTCTGTCCAGGGTTTTACTTACCTCTTCATAAAAAGAAATCAGGTTTGTCTGACAACTTCTGTCTTTCATGAATCCATGCTGTCTGCTGCTTAAATAGTTTGTTTCCATCAAGAACTCATCCACGGTCTTTTATTAAACGTTCCAGTATCTTCCCAACTATGGAAGTTAAACTAACAGGTCTATAGTTACTAGGTAAAGACTTTGTTCCCTTTTTAAATATGGGCACCACATTGGCTTTATGCCAATCCAGTGGTACTATTCCTGTCATTAATGAGTCCCTAAATATTAGATACAGTGGCTTTGAAATTTCAGAGCTCAATTCTTTTAGGATCCGTGGGTGGATGCCATCTGGTCCAGGTGCTTTATCCACCTTTATTCTGTCTAAATATTTTGGGACCATATCACTTTTGAGCCATTGTGGATTTGGGGCTGTGTCACTCCCACCCCCTATATCGACATGAGCTCCCCCATTCTCCATTGTATACACAGAGCTGAAGAAAGCATTTAATACATTTGCCTTCTCTATGTCCTCAGTCACCCACTCTAGATTATTTTGTAAAGGGCCTACATGCTCAGACTTGACCTTTTTACTATTAATATATTTAAAGAATTTTTTGGGGTTTTGTCCTACTATCTTTTGCAATCTGTCGTTCATTTTGAATTTTTGCATCCTTGATTTCCTTTTTACATATTCTATTATATTCTTTGTAACATTTAAACGACACTAGTGTTCCTTCATTTTTATATTTTTTAAAAGCTATTTTCTTATTGTTTATAGCTTTTTTAACTTTGACCGTGAGCCACATAGGTTTTATCTTTAGCTTTTTAAACTTATTGCCCATGGGAATATACTTTGCAGTGAGGTTCCAAAGAGTCTTTTTGAAGAATTCCCATTTCTGTTCTGTGTTCATCGGTGCCAATATTCCCTCCCAGTCCAAGCCCTGGAGAGCAGTCCTCATGCTTTGAAAATTTGCTCTCTTGAAATTAAGTGTTTTTATCTTTCCTGTATGTATTTCTTGCTTATAGTTTACATTAAACGAAATCATGTTATGATCACTGCTACCCAGGTGTTCCTTTATTTGAACATTAGTTCAGATAAAGACGATATTGCATGGTTGCAAAGGTCTTGATGATTATGAGGTTGTTTTGAGATGGCCTTGTGTGGTTGCACGGGTCTCAACAAGTGAGGGGTTACTGAGACGATGTTGCGTTTGCAATGGTCTCAAGTGAGTGTCGGGCTGCTAAGATGACTATGTATGGCTGCAAAGGTCTAGACGAGTGTGAGGTAGCTGAGATGATATTACATTTGCAAGGGTCTCAAATAAGTGTCAAGTTGCTGAGACAATATTCCTTTTTTTTAAATGAAAACGACTATGAATGAAACGCTGGTAAACATTAGTTACCACGTCTGGCAATGTTTACAAGCCGTTACAGGCATTGGTGTTTCGAATGCCTCTGAACATCTGACTGAACCCATTTTTTTCCCCATGATGATTTCTAACTCAACTGCCTAGAAATGACCATAATGATACTGTGTATATGTACTGATAAGATAACACGGAGGAGAGATTGGGGACCCTGTGTAGATGTACTGGTAAGATAACAGAGGAGAGATTGGGGCGGCTGAAAAAACACCCAACTGTTCCTAAACATCCATTTACCAACAGCAGTGTACATGAGGCCTAAGACAATTTGCCTTGGGGTGAGACTGCGTGGTCACAAAGGTCTTTATCGAGTGGGAGGTTGCAAGAGTCTCATTGAGTGTGGGGCTGCTGAGACGGTATTGCGTTAGCAAGGGTCTCAACAAGGTTGTCAGGCTGCTGAGACGATTTTGTGTGGTTGCAATGGTCTCAACAGGTGTCAGGTTCCTGGGCCGAGATTGCGTGGTGGCAATTTTTTTTTTATATATATATTTTTTGTAAGGGTCATGTGTTGCAAGGGTCTTAACAAGGGTGTCAGGCTGCTGAGATGATTTTGCGTGGTTGCAAGGGTCTCGATGAGTGTGGGGCTGCTGAGATGGTATTGCGTTTGCAAGGCTCTCAACAGGGGTGTCAGGCTGCTGAGACTATTTTGCATGGTTGCAATGGTCTCAACAGGTGTCAAGTTGCTGGGCCGAGATTTTCTTTTTTTCTTTTGGTTTTTTTTCTGTGTTTTTATATATATATTTTTTATTTTTATTTTGCGTCTTGTAAAGGTCATGTGTTGCAAAGGGTCTTGACAAGGGTGTCAGGCTGCTAAGATGATTTGCATGGTTGCAAGGTCTCAATCAATAAGAATTGGGTTATTGAGAAAGGATATAAACACCTGGTTTGTACCTTTAAGCGAGCAGTATAAGGTAGAAGGACAAGTCTGTTTTGATTCATGGTTCTGTAGGGGCCACCAACGAACGATATGAGAGACAACAAATGGTAGACAATTGATAGGACATAAAGAATGTAATAACAAATTTTACTTGCGACAGTGGGCCATGTGAGTGAGTTTGCGGCGGACTGTGGCTGGAGTGAAACATGTAGGAAAGGTATAGCGTGATGCCATGCATGGGGCAAAACAACAAGGTTTGGTGTAGAAAATAGAACACGAGAAGTGCGTACGAATATTTTATAAGCTCCACTGTGGGAACCGAACATATGATGCGGGTGACACCATGAGTGGCCACGAATTTTGACATGACAAACAAGCTAACGAATCCAACCTGGGACAGTGAACATGCAACCTGGGTTTGCTTGGACTGGAGTGGATGTGCAACACATCCGAAGAGTGTGGCGTGGTGTGGTGTGGCGCCATGCATGACGCACAGGCAATAACTTTGGTAAATAAATGAGAGAGAAGAACCGTGTACAAACAATTCGTAAGTTCCGCTGCGGAAACTAAAACGCACGGCATGGGGGAAACATAGAATTGCAATGGTGGAAAGTATGCAATGTATCTGATACAAAACGGTTATAAAGAGAAATGACTGATACAAAACGGTTGTAAAATGCATGAAACAAATCCGATACGAATCAGAAGTAAGGAGTATTGAACAAATCTGCTGTGAATTGGTTGTAGAGTGTATGCTACTCCTTGCTGTGAAACCGAACACCTACCAGCCACCCACCCCCCCAGGCTAATCAAGTGCAGACAAGGCAGCAGGTGAGTTCAATTACCACCTCAATCTGCCAAAGAACCCATACAAAGAATATATGCTAATCTCCAAATGAATGAGACCGCAAGCATGGACACTGAATATACAAATAAATAGTTTGTTTGGCAGGAGGAAGTTACAAATGTACCAAGCTTGTACTAACTAAAATGTTAGAACATGAACAACAATAACTTAGAGGCAGATTTTTACAAAAGAAATGCAGGATAGGAAGCATAACGAATTGCAAGATTGCACATGATACAAAAGATTTGAATACAACCTGCAACAGTAAGCGGGAACCGCCGTCGAAGACCATGAACGGATAAGCCGCAGTGCACTTGCGATGACGAATGCGATTGAATGCGCAGACTCACGGACATGAGGTGAGCTGGGAAGAGTCGGCCTAGTGACGTGTAGTACTGCACACTGAACCGACAAAGAGCATTAAATACCCTCCGGGCTCCTCCCATAAACTCAGGCCACCATACTGGCCTTCTTATATGTCAATTGCATATATCCTAAGATTTTCACGTCATTGTTTTTTTGAAGGTGTTTGAATGTCACGTATTTTTCAATTTTTACGTTTATCGTTTTACTCATTTTGATTGCATTTCCAGCGCTACACTGTTTTTTTACATACGTTTTTGACTTGTTATCAAGGTTTTAGTGTGTAGCTGCAGGATCCCTGAGGGATTATTAATATTACCCTCAAGGACTATTAATATCATTTTCACTTTATTTCACTTATTCTTTACCAAGCGCAAATTTTCCTCTTTCCCTTTCCCCTTTTACACAGGAACAGGAACTGTGCAGCCTAAGTTAAAGGGGCACTCCACCTGGACTGCAGGGTCCAGATGCGAGGCTTGTCAGAGCTCTCAGCAGAATTAAGACAGGAACTCACTGTGGTGAGCAGAACTGGTACAGGTGAAAGCCAGGTAGGTACTTGAACAGGATGTGGGAACTGAGCCAGGAACTGAAGTGTGGTCACAGGAATAGCTGAGGTCAGCAGCAGATGGGCAACAAGTTACAGAGTCATAAGGCAGGGACATGGTCAGGCTATGGTGGGCTATGGTGGTTATGATTGATGGGAGATGTCTGTTCCTGGGGAGCCAGCTGGTGGTCTGATAATGGGAAGGTGAGAAAGGTTGGCTAGTGTAGTAGTAGTGTAGTGTAAGAGGTGTCTGGAGTTCAGCATGTGGTCTGGGAGTTGGTGGTGAAGCTGGGAGCAAGATGGATGGAACAATGAAATACTTAGCTTGATGTAGGCCGCGGAATAAATGAAGGAATGGAACTTATTATCCCAGCTCATATTACCACCTGGTGGTGTCATAGAACCTCTCCCATTAGGCCCTCTAGGTTCTTGAGAAACATGAGTTGCTCAGTTCCTTCCATTTTTTTGTTATATTGGTCATAGGGTCCACCAGCTTGTCAAACCTCTGATCATGCCCCTTGCAACTGGTGTCCCTTCCTGAATTCCTGGTGTAAAGAGGCCCCACATGTGGTGTTGATGGTATCTCCTCTTCTGATAGGGGAAGATACTTGAGCAGGTACTTGTAGTTGGCACCATTTTCCCCCTCCTGGTCCCCCTGTTCACCTGCAGGTTCTGAGGAACTTTCAGGGCTAAAAAAAACAATATGCTTTAGAACATCCACATTCTAGTAGGCCTTATTTATGCTTGCAAATAAGGACAACCCACAAACTTTGTGAGATTTTTGCACCTGGTTCTGATTAATGCGGGACTGGGCTTTCCTATCCCTGCCTCCAGGTTCTGATTACTGCGGGACTGGGCGTTCCTATCCCTGGGTTAGATGATTGACGTCTGTTGAAACAGTTCCGTAAATAGCTATAGTGAGCTGATTGGCTGTGGCCAATCACACGCAGAGTTCTATGTTTACAATAACACTGAACTCTGTGTATTGTGAACTGTAAAGCAGGGAGTAAAAAGAAGGCAGACAGTAAAGTAAAAGCAGCATACATTACACATTGTTAGGCGCGCAGTTACCCCTTGATTTCCCCTTCCCAGAAAGTGTCATTAGAAGAATGTCACTGTATAGTATTATGACTGATCATTGTATTATTGTCCCTAGCGATGTCAGTGTCAGTTATTGTGAAGGTAGGAATACTAATGCGCAAACAAACACTAATGCCGCGTACACACAACCGTTTTTCGGGTTCTAAAAAATAAAGTGTTTAAGGGTCTAGAAAAAACAAAGTTTTTTTCAACCCGATCATAAAAACGGCCTTGCCTACACACGGTCGTGAAAAAAAATGCTCTAGCAAAGCGTGGTGACGTACAACACGTACGACGGCACTATAAAGGGGAAGTTCCATTTGAATGACGCCACCATTTGGACTGCTTTAGCTGATTTTGTGTTAGTAAAAGATGATTGGCGCTTTTCGTGATAATTGTGCTTGTGCTTGTGCTTACTCAATTACGAACGGTAGTTTTATCAGAACAAGCGCTCCCATCTCATAACTTGCTTCTGAGCATGCGTGTTTTTTTCACGTCATTAAAGCTCACACACGATCATTTTTTACAACCTTAAAAACGACAACGTTAAAAACGTTGTGCAAAAATAGAGCATGTTTGAAATTTTTAATGCCCATTTTTTAGATCGTGAAAAATGCTCTGAAGCCCACACACGATCGTTTTTATTGACATAAAAAAAAACATAATTTTTTAGAACCCGAAAAACGGTTGTGTGTACGTGGCATAATAATGAATGCTAATAAGTAGCTGCCAACATAAAAAGGTGTTCTAACACTGGAATAATAGAAAAGTATAAAAATGTGGTGCTTACTCGATAATAATAAATGATACTGAATATTCAATAATAAATAAATCGTAATAAAGTACATTAGTTAAGGAAGAAAATCTTCATCAAACGTGCAAAACAGCAATGAAGTGGAAAAAAAAAACCTGTTCAATATGTGCAAAAAAGTTCAATATGTACAGAATTTTTTTTCAGGGATAAAGTGCAATAAGCACCAAAAAGTGGTGCAAAAATATTAATGTCCATTCAGAAAAAAACAGTTCGTACAATAAAGTCTTAGTCCATAGGGTTCAATATTGAGTTGGTCCACCCTTTGAAGCTATAACAGCTTCAACTCTTCTGAAAATGCTGTCCACAAGGTATAGGATTTTTCGACCATTTTTCAAAAAGTGCATTTGTGAAGTCAGGCACTGATGTGGATGCGAAGGCCTGGCTAGCAGTCTCCACAAATTCATCCCAAAGGTGTTTCTTTTGGGTTGAGGTCAAGACTGTGCAGATCAGTCAAGTTCCTCCACCCCAAACCCGCTCATGTCTTTATGGACCTTGCTTTGTGCACTGGTCCAAATCATTTGGTGAAGGTGGACTCTGGTGTGGCGTTGTTTTCAGGGGTTGGGCTTGAACGCTTAGTTCCAGTGAAGGAAATTTAAAGGCATCAGCATACAAAGAAATATGCTTCCGAGCTCGATGCGTCGACTTGATTCTGAGCATGCATGGATTTTTGACCGATGGATTTCCCCACAGACGATCGTTTTTTTCTATCTGTTTTTTAACCATACGGAAATTTGAAAACAGGTTCTATTTTTTTTTTCACCGATGGGGAAAAAAAATGATGGGGTCCACACACAATCGGTTCGTCCGATGAAAATGACATCCCGGCATCAGAAACCTCCTAAAGGGCCAGGAGGCCCTGGCATTAAGAAGATAATGTAGTTATCAGTGTGAATAAATATGCAGCCAGATAGATAATTTAGTGGCAACCTTCATTTTTATCCACTTTACCTGTACAGCTGTTGTGCTGGGTGCTTTAATTTGACTGTGCAGTCCAAAAGACACTACATTTAGACCAGGCATTAATCAACACTTGGTAACATACCTCTGGTCTGACATTCCTTATTCCTCTGCAGTACAAGTCTGTGTTAAGACACTTGTGGTGATGGATGTCTGTTACACAGCTTGCCAAACTTTTCACTGGGAAGAAAATGTTTTTGAAGGTATTTGCAAGCAAAAATGAATAACACATCATAACATGCGTGGGTACAGGACTATAAAAGTGAAAAAAAATTAAAGACTTCAACTGAGCTTATATTATATTAGAAGAAGAAGGTCATCTCCAACCAGAATTGAAAACCTGAAGTTTTTTCTCTAGTCTAAATTACAAATGGTATGTTCATCTGCGTGCTCTCCACCCAGAATTGAAAACCTAAGGGTTTTTCTCTAGTCTAAATTACAAATGGTATGTTCATCTGCGTGTCATCCTGCCAAAAACTGAAACATTGCTGTCTGCTTTGCCTATGTCTATTTGATAATACTGACATGTTATTTTTGCTTAACCCATATGTAGGCCTGTCCACATTAGAATGCTTTATTATCTCCCTTGACTTACCCAAAATTATGGTCCATTAATTTTATTGCCCTCTTGCTGATCTGTTTCTGAAGTAAGAATTTTGCCCTGTTGACCAGCAAACCTTTATTACCTCCTGATTAGATAATTGAAATGCACCCACCCCCCATCTCATCAGTATAAATGTATGCATCTCTTTGGGGGAAGCCTCATTGCATCTGGGGCTTTTTCTATAAGTGGGCGCACTTCTGACTCGGCACTTCAGCGATTACACACAGCGGCGAAAGCTAGTATGCATTGCCATTTATAATATAGGTATATATTTTTATTTTTTATTTTTTTTGGCTTTCTAAAATGCACTTTCTACCGCTCCTTCTGATAGCTGTGTCTTCTATCTTTAAATTGTCTTCCCTTTACCCCTCTTCTCCACCCCACACCCTATATATATATATCGCCCTCACTTCTGTCCTCTTCCTATTACTGCACTCACCAACTCATGCTAATTCTAAAGTCAAACACCCAATATTCCAAATCACTGGGGAATGTCCCTTCATATAAATCACATTCCCACATTAGCTCCCTCACCCTTCTGCTTCTCCTATCCTCTGGTGATGTATCCCCAAACTCTGGCCCTCCTTCATCTAACTGTGCTCAACACACCCATTACCCTACACCCTCTGGCAGTAGCCGCAATGCACACAATCTAGTTCCCATTTCTCTTCTTCCCAAGACCAGACTCCCTTTCTCTTGCAGTCTTTGGAACGCTCGCTCAGTCTGTAACAAACTCACCTCCCTCCACGATCTCTTTATCGCTAATTCATTTAATCTACTTGCCATTACCGAAACCTGGCTTCACAAATCCGACACTGCGTCTTCTGCTGCTCTATCCCATGGTGGTCTTCTTTGGACTCACTCCCCCAGAGCCAGTGGACGCAAAGGAGGTGGTGTTGGAATCCTATTAGCCCCACAAAGCACCTTTCAGGTACTTCACCCACCTCCCTCTCTGTCACTCTCCTCATTTGAGGCACACTGCATTTGTCTCTTCTCCCCAGTTTCTCTAAGGATAGCTGTAATCTACCGGCCCCCTGGTCCAGTATCATCCTTTCTTGATGACTTCTCTGCCTGGCTACCCTACTTTCTCTCTTCTGAAATCCCCACAATCATTCTTGGTGACTTCAACATCCCTATTAATGCTAACACTGCTGCAACTTCCAAACTTCTCAGTCTAACCTCCTCTTTTGACCTGAAGCAATGAATACATGCTCCTACTCACTCTGAAGGCAATACCCTTGACCCTGTCTTTTCCCACCTATGCACTCCATGCAACCTCTCCAACTATCCTTACCCCCTCTCTGATCACTATCTTATCAACTTCACTCTCTCCCTCTCCTCCGCCTCCTCTCCCTCCAAATGCCTAACAGTTACTCGTAGAAACCATCACCATATCAACCCTTCTCTTTTATACTCTGCGACTGACCACCTCTATGATACAATCGCACCCGTGTCCTGCACCCACGTAGCCACTTCTGTCTACAACACTTCACTTCTAGCATCACTGGACAGATTGGCCCCCTCACTACACGCAGAATAAGGCCACGCCCCCTTCAACCCTGGCAAACAGATGATACTAGAAGTCTGAAAAAACAGAGCCGTGCTCTCGAGCGCCAGTGGCGCAAGACTAAGTCCCAGGAAGACTTCGTCCAGTATAAATCTGCCCTCCAAAAATACAATCTCAACCTCCTCACTGCCAAGCAGACCTATTTCATCACCCTCATTAAAAACTTATCATCCCGTCCCCGTCAACTCTTCTCTACCTTCAACTCTCTCCTTCGTCCTCCATTGCCACCAACCACTAACTCACTCACCGCCCAGGAGATTGGCAATCACTTCAAACAGAAGATTGATACAATTCGCGAGGAGATCTCTACTGTTCAGATACCCTCTACACTTCACACCTCATGCCCACAGGCACAGTCATTACTTCCCTCTTTCAACCCCACCACCATAGACAAAGTCACTAAATTGCTTGCTAACGTCCATCTTACCACCTGCGCTCTGGATCCTGTTCCCTCACAAATGCTACGTTCACCCTCTCACTCTATTCTACACTCTCTAACCCACATCTTCAATCTCTCCCTCTCTTCTGGAATCTTCCCTAACTCTTTGAAACATGCACTTGTCAGCCCCTGTAACATCCCTGCTACGCAACTACAGTATACAGTTGGTTTTTAAACTATAGAGGTCTCTCAGATACAACCACCACTTCTCACTCAGAGTAATCAGAGAGATTGGGGTTAATTCATCACAACCTCTCGTGAATAACCAACTGAGAGACTGCAGTAGTTTATTCCCCTATAACCAACTACCTCAGGGGAAAACAGGGTTGTATCTCTGATACACACAAGGTAGTACTACAAATCTACAAGCACAGACTATAGTATGTGGTACTTGCGGTTAGGAGAGTAAAGCCTGGTATGCTGGTGGTCCCGGAGGGGGTGTAGAGCGAACTGTGGTGTCCACTGAGGTTCAGAGCGGGTACAGCAAGGTGGCGTGAAAGGGGTTCTCAGGACAGCAGGCGTCCTTTCGCAATAGGGAAAGCAAGAGATAAATCCGGGTCACAAGCCGTGGTCAGGTGTTGGAGAAGTCACAGGTATCCGAAGTCCAAGCCGGGTCAAGGGTTCAGGCAAACAGCAGTCCAGAAAGCAAAGCCAAGGGTCAAAATCCGGGGTCAGTCAAGGAGCTTAATATATAAGCAGTTTGCTTTAGCACAGACAGGGAGATCAAACCAAAATGAACTGACACTGCTCTCTAAGTGAGGTAGGGCTTTATAGGTTGGCTAACTGGTTAAGCTGTGTCAGCTGTAGCAAGAATCTCAGGTGTGGAAGGTAATGAAATCCAGCTGAGGTGAACATTCCATTCAGCACCACCATAGCTGGAAAGCAACATGAATTTCTAATTCAACAGTGGCTGAGAAGTAAGGGTTTGGGCTGGTAACAAAGAGGTCCCAGGTTCAATTCCACCCTAAGCCACCTTGAGCACGGCCACGCCTGGCCGTCTGCCTGACACGATGGGGATCGTGACATATCCCCCTCCTCAAAGACGCCCTCCGGGCGTTGGAAGGAGCTACCTCATAAGTGTAGTCATCAATGTGCAAACTACCCTCTTCACTAGAGTAGTCAGGCACATCATCCGTCAGGAGAGATATGTTGCCATAGGCATCCATGCCATACAGACAGTTCTCATCTAATCCATGGGGAAACAAAGTTCCAACAACGGGGTCTGAAGATTTTTTCTTTTTCCTCTTGGTCTTTGAAATTTTTGAAGTTCTGGTAGGGGGTGCACTTACTGCTTGTAAAGCTCGCTCAAACATCTGTAAATCCTGTTTACGGACGATATTACCATTTGAGGCATATGTGCAGTCAGGTGGAAGAATTTCATTTGGGGACACTGGTGAGACAAGACCTGGAGACACTGAAACTGGTGAGACAAGACCTGGAGACACTGAAACTGGTGAGACAAGACCTGGAGACACTGAAACTGGTGAGACAAGACCTGGAGACACTGAAACTGGTGAGACAAGACCTGGAGACACTGAAACTGGTGAGACAAGACCTGGAGACACTGAAACTGGTGAAACTGGTGAGACAAGACCTGGAGACACTGAAACTGGTGAGACAGGAGCGGGAGACTCTGAAACGGGAGACTCTGAAACGGGAGACTCTGAAACGGGAGACTCTGAAACGGGAGACTCTGAAACGGGAGACTCTGAAAGTGGGACTGGAGACACAGGAAGTGGGACTGGAGACACAGGATTCGGGAACACTGGAGCCGGAATCTGGGACACTGGTGGAGCCGGAATCTGGGACACTGGAGCAGGAAAAAGACTCCCAATAGTAGCCACCTGTAAAATCTTTGGCCGAGGTGGGCGAGTTGGGCAAAAAGATATAAAGTGCCCGCTTAACCCACAGTAAAAGCAGAGTCCATAATCTCTCCTCCGGTCTCTCTCTATCTTAGATAATGCGGACCGGATGGTTCCGATCTGCATGGGTTCCTCATCATCCTGAGTTGGGCTGTGGGCATCCACAGGGACGTCAAAGCTCTGTGGTGTTGGAGCTTCATGGCTGGGCATGTACTGGATTTGCTGTCTTGGCACATACTGGTATGACTTGGTGTCATCTCTGTATTGGGAATTCTTCTCTCTGGGAACCCGTAGGCCACGTGAACCGAAAGTGGACTTGGGAACACTGGTTCTCTTAGAACCAGAAATATGGGAGTCCAGAGCAGACATGAAAGTTTTCCAGGTGTCCAAGACTGGATTATTTTCCTGCAACAACTGATGAGCCCATGTTTTAATTTTCCCTGTAAGCAAGTTTATGGTAGCGCGAACCTTAACATAGTCCTTGGCATAGGTCCTAGGTTTAAGAGCAAACAACAGCTCACAATCTATTTTGAAACATGAGAAGGCTGCACGACTACCATCAAATCTCTCTGGCATTATAACATATGGTTCCGGACATGCTGGTTCCGGGGCTGGGCGTGCTGCCCCTTTAAGTAAATGAACTTCTTGTTGAAGTTCCATAATAGTATGGTGCAGGCTGGAGACTTGCAGAGTCAGGGAGCTGAGCATTTTATTAAACTCTGCAGGCTCCATGTTTTGGGTCAGTTCATTATGTAACATCCCTGCTACGCAACTACAGTATACAGTTGGTTTTTAAACTATAGAGGTCTCTCAGATACAACCACCACTTCTCACTCAGAGTAATCAGAGAGATTGGGGTTAATTCATCACAACCTCTCGTGAATAACCAACTGAGAGACTGCAGTAGTTTATTCCCCTATAACCAACTACCTCAGGGGAAAACAGGGTTGTATCTCTGATACACACAAGGTAGTACTACAAATCTACAAGCACAGACTATAGTATGTGGTACTTGCGGTTAGGAGAGTAAAGCCTGGTATGCTGGTGGTCCCGGAGGGGGTGTAGAGCGAACTGTGGTGTCCACTGAGGTTCAGAGCGGGTACAGCAAGGTGGCGTGAAAGGGGTTCTCAGGACAGCAGGCGTCCTTTCGCAATAGGGAAAGCAAGAGATAAATCCGGGTCACAAGCCGTGGTCAGGTGTTGGAGAAGTCACAGGTATCCGAAGTCCAAGCCGGGTCAAGGGTTCAGGCAAACGGCAGTCCAGAAAGCAAAGCCAAGGGTCAAAAGCCGGGGTCAGTCAAGGAGCTTAATATATAAGCAGTTTGCTTTAGCACAGACAGGGAGATCAAACCAAAATGAACTGACACTGCTCTCTAAGTGAGGTAGGGCTTTATAGGTTGGCTAACTGGTTAAGCTGTGTCAGCTGTAGCAAGAATCTCAGGTGTGGAAGGTAATGAAATCCAGCTGAGGTGAACATTCCATTCAGCACCACCATAGCTGGAAAGCAACATGAATTTCTAATTCAACAGTGGCTGAGAAGTAAGGGTTTGGGCTGGTAACAAAGAGGTCCCAGGTTCAATTCCACCCTAAGCCACCTTGAGCACGGCCACGCCTGGCCGTCTGCCTGACACGATGGGGATCGTGACAGCCCCATACTTAAAAAGCCCTCACTGGACCCATCCAATCTTGACAACCTACGCCCCATCTCCTTGCTCCCTTTTTTATCCAAACTCCTTGAACGTCTAGTCTACAACCAACTGAGTGTCCACCTTGCTCATAATAACCTTCTTGATCCCCTTCAGTCTGGATTTCGTCCTCAACATTCCACAGAAACTGCTCTCCTAAAACTAACCAACGATATACTAATGGCCAAAACGAAGGGACACTATTCTGTGCTCCTACTCTTGGACCTCTCTGCTGCCTTTGATACAGTTGACCACCCCCTCCTCCTCAAAAAACTCTACACCTTTGGTCTCCATGACTGTACTCTTCGCTGGTTCTCTACTTACTTATCCAACCGTACCTTCAGCGTTACTTACAACTCTACTTACTCCTCTCCTCTTCCATTGTCCGTTGGGGTCCCCCAAGGTTCTGTTCTTGGACCTCTCCTGTTTTCAATCTACACATCCTCCCTGGGTCAGTTGATAGCCTCCCATGGCTTCCAATATCATCTCTATGCTGATGACACTCAAATCTATTTCTCTGCCACTCAACACACTCCTTCATTCTCCTCACGTATCACTAATTTACTATCAGATATATCACTTTGGATGTCGCACCACTTCCTCAAACTCAATCTATCCAAAACGGAACTTATAATTTTCCCTCCCCCACGTGTCTCTTCCCTTGATCTCTCTGTCAAAATTAATGGCACATCTATCAGCCCATCCCCACATGTCAAGGTCCTAGGTGTAGTCCTGGACTCTTAACTGTCCTTTAAACCTCACATTCAATCACTGTCCAAATCTTGCTGCCTCAACCTTCGCAACATCTCCAAAATACGCCCCTTTCTAACCAATGACACCACAAAACTATTGATTCACTCCCTGGTCATCTCTCGCCTCGATTACTGCAACTTCCTTCTCACCGGCTTACCACTGCATACGCTATCCCCCCTTCAGTCCATCATTAACGCTGCTGCCAGACTCATCCACCTTACAAACCGCTCTGTCTCTGCTGCTCCTCTCTACCAATCCCTCCACTGGCTTCCGCTCACCCAAAGAAATAAATTCAAACTACTAACAATTACCTACAAAGCCATCCACAACTCTGCCCCCAGCTACATCAAGGATCTAGTCTCTAAATACCGACCTAATCGCTCTCTTCGTTCTTCTCAAGACCTCCTACTCTCTAGCTCCCTCATCACCTGCTCCCATGCTCATCTCCAGGACTTTTCAAGAGCCTCTCCAAGCCTATGGAACTCCTTACCCCAATCTATCCGTCTATCTCCCTCTCTATTACCTTTTAGAGGATCCCTGAAAACCCTCCTCTTCAGAGAAGCCTACCCTTCCCACACCTAGCAACTGCATTTTTCATTTGAGTCCATCTGATCATCCCCCACAGCTAACTACCCTTTGTTCCACTTGACCCTCCCTTCTAGATTGTAAGCTCTTACGAGCAGGGCCCTCTGATCCCTTCTGTATTGATTTGTATTTGTATTGTGAATGTACTGTCTTCCCTGATGTAAAGCGCTCTGCAAACTGTTGGCGCTATATAAATCCTGTAAAATAAATAATAAATAAATAATATAAAAAAATATAAAAAAGGACAACTTCACAAAAGGACAGCAACACAATAAATAGTGTTTCACAAGCAATTGAGTAGAATGCAATATTTACAAACTATATGGCTGTAGATGAAGCTTAGTATAATTAAGCATATACTGGGCTCAACACAGCTCTTTTTTTTTTTTTTAACATAAGCAGAGGGGGATTTGAGTCAGAAATCTAATCTCATATAGGGGATGTTCAAATGAAACAATCACAAAAAAAAAATAAAAGATTAAAGTTTCTGACTTGGCAACTACCAAATAATGTTAATTGTGGAATATGCACTGG
Organism: Rana kukunoris; assembly: GCA_029574335.1. Classification (NCBI taxonomy): domain Eukaryota; kingdom Metazoa; phylum Chordata; class Amphibia; order Anura; family Ranidae; genus Rana; species Rana kukunoris. Next base: position 304,524,460 of record CM056049.1, read on the forward strand.
CTGAGTAAACTGTTTTGTCAGTGTTAGATACGATTGAACAATAATATTTTTTTTGCATGACAATATTTAAATGAAAATGCCTCATAATGATTGGGTTTAAGTAATGCACACCACTAAGACAGCTTTCGGTATAGTTTTAATTACAAGGCTCTTGTTACAAGTACAGAGCTAGAAGAAGGAAAATGTTACAATGAGATGCTTGTATCACTTTCTGTGCTATTAAAAAAGAATGCGTCTTAGGAAATAGCAAGGATCATTAGTGGCCTTTCTATTATTAAGCTATTTGTACCACAGTGGTAATATGCTGTATAGTCAGAGATAGTATTTCAAATGGAACTGTAATAACTGACTAAATAACTCTAGGGAATCATCATGAGTGTTGTATTTTGGTAGACAAATTGAATAATGCTAAGCTTGTCACACAAATAGTATGAAAATCCATATACAGATATTTAGGAAACATAGACTGGGACCTGGTTTCGGCTTGATAAACCTTGACCAAAGGCAAAATATTCAATACATTTCCACTAGCAATTTTTGTCATATCAATCATGGGATTAAATTGTATCTTTCAGAACATTTCCTTCAGCTACAGTAAATGCACACATATAATATATACTGTATATAAAGTGTGGTCATCAGATGGTTGATGGCCTATGGCAAGTATAAACTTAACAACATATAAAAATGGAAGTAAATGTTTCAAATAGCCATTTGTGAACGGCAGTAGCAAGTTTTAAGGTAACTCTTTCAAATGTGAGAGATTTCCCAATTTGTAGCCAGGTTAGGAGGAGTCCAATTTTTATATGTGCTGTATTTAAAACAGTTAGAAACAACAATTATGGGTAGGATATTTATATTCTTGCACCCTGCCTTGAAGTTGTTGATGATCATTGAAAAAGAGGGTCATACGAAGACATGCTACACAGTTGCTACCCTTCTGCCTGTTTGCAAGTAGTACCCAATAAAGAAAAGAAAAACTAGATAACATTTTAAAAATTGGATTCTATACTTATCTGTAAAATATTTTTTTGATGTACATCATGAGACACAGAACAAGCTAAAAATCATGACTACCTTGGTTATGCGTTACCTAGGTGAATGGACACTGACAGAGAAAAACAGACAGGTGGTCCCCCTATATAACCCCTCCTACTACAGTTTTGTGGCAAGCAATGAATCCCCAGAAAGAGGGATGGGACCGCATAGGGCAGCAAATTAAAGATAACATGGGACACTCACCACTCTTGATACAGGATCTGTCTGTAAAATATCAATATCCAATCTTCACCCATCATGGGAAGCAATGTCTGAAGAGACCTTCACCACTCTGGAAACACATTGGTCAGTTGCAACTGAACAGGTTTCCGTATCAACAGGGTTCATCGCCAACCAGGCGCATTGAAGGCAATCCCCACTTAAACTTCCAATACCATCGTAACATTGTCTGGTTACCATCCATCTTATGCCGTGTACACACAATCGGTTTATCCGATGAAAACAGTCCGATGGACTTTTTTTATCAAACAAACTGATCGTGTGTGGGCCCCATCAGTCTTTTTTCTATCAGTGTTAAAGAATTCAACATGTTTTACATTTTTCTGATGGATAAAACACCAATAGGAAATCGGAGAAGAATCAAGTCAACGCATGCTCGGAAGCATTTAACTTCATTTTTTTCGGCTCGTCGTGGTGTTGTACGTCACCGCGTTTTTGTACGGTCGGAATTTAGTCTGATGGTGTGTATGCAAGAATGATGAAAGTCAGCTTGGATATCCAACGAAAAAATCCATCGGATTTAATTCCATCAGAAATCCGATCGCGTGTACACGGCATTAGAGTCCCAACTGTATGAATGGATCCAGATCACCAATCTCCTGATCCCTGCTGAAATAACTTGGGAATATGGTACTATCATGCAGATCAGTGACCATCACCTTCAGACATTGGTGAAAAAACTGAGGAGCTTTTTGAGTAGGGCGAAATGCCTGGTAGAAATACAGGACTGGATGGTGGGTAATGGGCTTGGATTGAACACAGCCAAAACCGAAGTTCTACTAATTGGTCTTGATGGCGCAGCACTTCTGGCGGCATGGCCTCCATCTCTTGGGCCCACACCCATTCCAGCTAAGCAGGTAAAAAACCTAGGGGTCCTCATTGATGACACCCTCTCGTTCGTGCCCCACTTTAGAAACATCCTGCGGAATGCCAATCATCATCTGAGGCTCCTCAGAAAAGTGAAACACCTATTCACGCAAAGTAATAGATCTATACTTGCCCAAGCTTTTATCCACTCCAGATTAGAAGGGGCTAACATATTTCTACTGGGTGCCCCGCAGAAATGGGTCCACAAGCTCCAGGTGGTGCAGAACCACGCTGCTCCCTTTGTTCTGGGTCTAGCGAGACGAGATCATATTAGCCTGGCTAGGAGATCACTCCATTGGCTCCCTATTGAGCAGAGAGTGATCTTTAAAATGCTCTGTATCTTTTTCCGAGCATATTGGGGACTAAGCCCCAAATATTTACACAATCTAGCGATGCACTATGTACCTACGCGGCCATTAAGGTCCACGACCCAACACCTAGCTGTAGTTGTTCCATCTAAACTTTCTTCCATGGGAGTCAAACGACTTCAGAGTCGGGGTGCTATGCTGTGGAATGCGCTTTCCGTGGAACTTAAGATGACACCAAACTTGCTCCTCTTCAGGAAAAAACTGAAGACAGAGCTATTTGTCCAGGCTTATGGATAGATTGAGCGTTATTTTTTATTTATTTTTTCCCATACACATTGATATGTTCAGTCATGCCATTTTAGTGATTATGCCCCTGCAATGGCCCTGACTACTCAGATACCAATGATGTTATGTACTCTTTCTATAGATTTCATTGTTTCTTTTTCCTTATCATATTCTTTGAAGCTCCTAGGCCTTTTTCTTTTGTTTACCTAAGAACTGGATATTTTTCTTTTTAGTCTCTGTCATCTTTTTTCTTTTTCTTTTCTATTACTGTGGATTGATTCTAGGTAACACCTAACCAGCGGCGCTTAGACGCTCACCCCCCAGTGGGTATTTGGCGCCTAACCAAGCTTAAAATCAAATCAAATCAAAATGATATAGGAGGACTTCATGTCTGTTTTTCTGCCAGTATCCATTCACCTATAGGTGGTGCATAACCCAGGTAGTCATGATTTATAGTATCATGTGTCATGTGATGTATGAAAAAAAATAATAATTTGAAACCATTACAAAATGCTGACAACGGGTGATAGCGAAGACATGAAAGAGGCACTTGTAAATACTTGTCATGTAATTAAAAGCTTGAGGTTGTACTCATTTGTGAACTTTAGTGAACACTTTTAACTAAAGCTCTCTTAGGCTACTGCATAGCTTCCCCTGCTTGAAGGACCCATTTTAATGTATTTTTCTATGACTTCCCTGCCCCTTAGTAATAAAGTAGTGAAACCGTTTTGACAGAGTGTGCCTAGTGGTAATGCACTAGAACAATATCCTACACATCAGTGAGTGTGGCAAAAGGATGTTGTCCCATGCAACGTCTGAACTTAGTTAGATAATCTGATGTCTCATGACCAAGCACTGAGTTGGTCTTCAGTGGTTCTGCTGAGGAAGATGCTTGGTTAGAATTTCTCTCAAAATTGTAAATGTAGGCGGATTAATTAGGTCAGGAGCCTGTGCAGGCCAGCAGGCCCAAAGATTGCTAAAGTAAAATGATCCTATGCTGCTATAAGGATGCCAGTGGTGACCGATGCACCCTAAACCATATAAAACAAAGAAAAAAATGTGTCTCTAGAGTCTAATAGGTAGGAATCCCTACTAGTGTGGTTGATTACACTAGTAACCACACTAGTAGGGATTCCTACCTATTAGACTCTAGAGACACATTTTTTTCTTTGTTTTATATGGTTTAGGGTGCATCGGTCACAACTGGCATCCTTATAGCAGCATAGGATCATTTTACATTAGCAATCTTTGGGCCTGCTGGCCTGCACAGGCTCCTGACCTAATTAATCCACCTTTATTCAATTTCACTGAAATTAGTGGAAGCTGAGGAACCAACATCTACCCTCCTATTAACACAGGGTATCTCTCCAATTGCACCCTAATTCCAGCCAAAAGGGGGGCCTATTACCATTGGGCTCACCCCACGGATATACCCGACAAAGGTATTAATTTAGCAGCGCCATTTCCCTTTCTACTATCCATATTTATATTAGCTCCCCACATAGGGATCCTACTGGGAGGCAACAGCTACTTTATTCACCATAGCGCGGACACCCCTGTTCTTACACGGGCGAGGATCTGCCGACCGCCACTGGGCAAGGTACTGGCAACACTCCATTTCCTTGCCAGTGGCTCTTTTTCACCCTAATGGATAAATATATATTTTATATACATTTGTTTCTGTTTAGTATATATTTTATAATAATTAATATAAATATATATTTTTGTTTTTTTTAACAAATATAAATTCACTAATTTTAATATTATTATAATCATCTTATTTAATATTATATATATATATATATATATATATATATATATATATATATATACACACCGACATGACACAAACCTCCAAACAGCAACAGACAACGGAATAAAAGCACCTTGCTTCAGGAAGGGAAAAAAATTGGATGTACTTTTGCAATGGAAGGGCATTTCTCTCGTTCTATTTAAGCACTGTGCATAGGTCACTAAGTCTGACCGGCCTAGTTCCTATCTAACTGATTGCGACGTGCCAAGTTCTGAGCATGCTCAGAGAGGTCTGCTTCATGTGCACATGCCCAGTCTGGCCGACCCTTCATTTGCATGGGGTCACGGCTCATTTCAATGGAACACGCCCACGTCCTTCCCACTTTGAATTACACCGCCTTACGCCTCGGAATTTACATTGCACCGGTGCAAATTTGGCCGAAAATACTACGAGGATATGGTAATTGTGCCTCGAAATTAAGCCGGTCTAACTTAAAGGAGTTGAACTACGCCGGTCCAAAAATGCGCCGATGTAGGTGAATATGGCCCAATGTCCCTACTTCACTGGTAAAGTATGTTTCACTTATTAGAAAGGCCACTCGCATTTGGGAAATCAAGAAACCCAACTGGTATAGAAACCATATACAGTATAGATGATTGTTTAAAAATACAAATGACAGTTTTTCCAAAAAATAACCTAGTGGTATCTACACCTGTAAATATTACACAAAGAAGGGAGCTATTAACAGAATACTCTTTGTGCAAAAATCAGAATATACAAATTGGATTTTCTAACTTTTCATACTCAAGCTCAAATGTGAGTGTGTCCCGACTGTTTATGTGATTTCTGCATAAATGGTGTACCCTTATGCCCAATAAATACGATCGGAATTTCCGATGGAAAAAGTCAGACAGACTTTTTTCATCGGAAATTCTGATCGTGCGTAATTCCCACCAGATTATTTCCATCGGAAATTTCAGTGGAATTCCGTCAGAGTTTAGAGTTTTTACAAAGGTCCGACCATGTGTATGGGGCTTTTGAAGCAGCCTTCTTTGTATCAATGTTTCTCTACTGCATGATAACTTACACTGCATTGACTGCCTGATTTTCTTCTCCTAGATCTTTTTTACTTAGTTGTGCATTATACCTGTGTTTTGGTGAACCTTTTCATGATTAATGAACTAAAGCCATTAATGTAATACAAAGGGCAAAACATTTAATACAAAGGAGGAGAAATTCACAAAAAACTATGCTTTCCTATAATAACACAAAGGTTCAAGGACTGCTGCATTGTCCTATAGTGTATATGATAACTAAAGAAGCTTTAACAACATTGATGGTGCATTGTATACCATAAGTATACAGTATGTGGTACTTGTAATTGTATCAACTAGTTTTGATAAAAATAAATAAAACTATCTATGCTAGCTCAAGCCCAAGCTACCTACTCACATGTTTGCTATAGAAAGTAACCAGGTGTGGCTTATTTCTAATGAGTTATAGCAAACAATCTTGTGTCCTGTCATATCCTGGCAACTTCTCCTTTTTATGTCACTCTCATCAGAGGCAATTTACTATCTTTGTGAAGTGAGGGTAAATCATTACATCTTTGTATCTCAGTATATTTATTTGTTCTTCTGAAATATGCTCCCAAATTATAGTTCTTAGTTCTTACTAACATCTTAAGAGAACACGCCAGTGGTTTAGGGTACACAATCGGCCAGTGTTGGCTTATATTCATGGTACCATGCATAAAAAGGGTCACCATCCCCTCGCTCAGTATAACCACCTCACTATTTACTATTTTTTACCAAAGATATGTAGCAGTATAAATTCTGGCCAAAATTTATGAAGAAAAATTACTAATTTGCTCAGTTTTATAACAGAAACAAAGATTTTTTTTTTACAGAATTGTTGGTCTTTTTTCTTTTATAGCGCAAAAAAAAAAAAACCTACAGTGATTAAATACCAATAAAATAAAGCTTTATTTGTGTGAAAAAAGGACAAACAATTCATATGGGTACAGTGTTGTATGACTGAGTAATTGTCATTCAAAATGCGAGAGTACCGAAAGCTGAAAATTGGTCTGGTTATTAACCTCCCTGGCGGTCTTCCCGTGTGTGGCACGGGGTGAGATTTTAAAGCTACGATCGGTAACCCCGTGCCACACACGGACTTGCCTCGCTGGATGCAGAAAAAAGTTTACTTACCTTTTCTCTGCGATCCAGCGATGAATCCCCGCAGTACACGGCGGGCGGATGTCCGCCTGATGCTGTGTGTTCCGCCGATTCCCTTCCCTGCGAGCGTCGCGACGTAGGGGGGGGGGAACGGCGCCAAATTTAAAAAAGTAAACAAATACTATACATACAGTACACTGTAATCTTATAGATTACAGTACTGTATGTAAAAAATACACACCCCCCATGTCCCTAGTGGTCTGCCCTGTACACTACATGTCATTTTATATAATAAAAACTGTTCTTTCTCCCTGCAAACTGTAGATTGCCCATAGCAACCAAAAGTGTCCCTTTATGGCAAAAATTGTTTTAGAGCAGCTAAAAAACAGCGATAATAAATCAGAATCACTTGCAGAATTTAGCGATAGCGATTTGTGGGGAAATTCGTCATAAAAAAAAAAAAATAATGACAGCAAAAATTCTGCAACTGAGCAAATTTCAGTGATTTTGATTTGATTACATTATTGAATAATTTTTACTATAATTATATTATTATTTGTTATAATTTGTTATAATTATTTATTATATTATAATTTTTAATAAGAAAAAAAAAATCATACCCAGGATGCCTATTAGACTCTTGTTTGGATAGATTTCAGTGAGTTATTCCTAAGAATTACAAGCCTACAGTATAAAATGCCAAATTCCCTTGCAAATAATGGTACCGCTTTTAGCACCTAAAATCTGAAAGAATCATACCGCCAGGGAGGTTAAGGGGGTTTAATTGCCCAGTTGTCAAGTGGTTAAATATTTTTTTTTTCTATGCATGACATGCTTTTGTTTGTAGAGATAGAAATACCCAAAGATTTTCCATTTTACTATTTTTACATCATGCAAAGACTAGAGGTAAACCAGAAAACTGTTTTTATTCTTCATTGTTATGACAATTTCTGGAGAGTAACGTCAACAAATTAAAACATATGTGTATACTTAGCGATTTCCTACACAAAAAAAAAAATGTTTCCTTAATAAGAAAACATGGAAACAACAAAGCACAGCTTGCGAATGGCCTTTCTTTGTAAACGACAGAAAGAAGGGTGTTCTTTACTTAGCCTTCCAGCGACCGCACTAGATGTGGTAATGTATTGAAATATTCAATATTAAGATGGCATTTAAATATGTATAAATTATTCATTGATGTACAAATGCCCAGAGCTTTTTATATGTCAATGAATGTACTTTAAAACGATTATACCATACGAAAGCCATGAACAACACTTTGGGAGGACGTAACAATAAAAGATGGTTTTAGAGCACTTGAAACCAAAATTTTGGAATATGTGGACATAAATTTTGATTTTTTTTATTAATTTAATCTTGCTAAAACTTATTTACTGCTCAATATCAATATCAAGATATTATTAAGGGAAGTGTGACAGCTGTATAAACTCAATGGGTAAAGAAGGGGAGGCAATATATTTTTCAAGTGGTGATACTGCCAGCTGTTGAGTGATGGGTCTTTACTCTTTGCAGCAACTCTTAGCTTACAATTTCTCAATGTCAATGTATTTACAGGCAACTGTATGAATAACCAAAATGGAATTCCGATTCCCTGGGTTTGAGTCTCTGCCCCTATACAACTGATACATTTTAGGGTAACAATTCATTTTTTGGAAGAAAAAGTGGCATATAAACATATTTCTTAAATGTAAGGGCCAGTTCATTATAGTGTGATAAGGCACGTGATACTGTGCATGGTACCACATTGTGTAGCAGCGCATGTTACATGAATTGGCACACTGCCGCGGCATTCATGTTGAGGCAAAGTACCTTTGCTACAGTGTTGCAGAAAAACACCAACACAATCTAAATTCTGCTATTTAGCCCTGATAGCGCATTATTTCCAACACATAAAATTAATATATCCCTCCTAAAGGGTAAAGGAACACTGCTTAGTCCCTAAGATGAAGTAACTCTCTAACTCTCCTTTGAAAACTGTGGGCCAGATTCACGTACATTGGCGCATATATTGACCGGCGTAGCACATCTCCTTTACGTTACACCGTCTCAATTTGGAGGCACAAGCACCGTATCCTGGTAGTATTTGCGCACAAATTTGTTCCGGTGCAACATAATTTCCGAGGCGTAATGCGGTGTAATTCAAATTGGGAAGGACGTGGGCGTGTTCCATTTAAATGAGCCGTGACCCCATACAAATGAAGGGCCGGCCGGATTGCGCATGCGCACATGAAGCAGACCATGGACAGCACCTCTCTGCGCATGCTCACAACTGGGCACGGCGCAATCAGTCTGATTGGAACTAGGCCCGGTCAATTTAGTGAGCTACGCAGAGAGCTTAAATAGACAGAGACAAACGCCCTTCCTTTGCAAAGTACATCCATTTGTATCCCTTCCTATACAGCAAGATGCTTTTGTTCTGTTGTTTGATCACGTTTGTCAGTTTGTGACTTGTGTTTGAGATCTTTGTTGACTGTTTTGTATATTATTGTTTTTTGGTGACTGTTTTTGAGACTGTTTTGTTGATAGATTTTTGGTGATTGTTTTGTTGATAGATTTTTGGTGATTGTTTTTTTGATAGATTTTTGGTGATTGTTTGGGAGAGAGTTGTTGTATGAATATGAGTGAAAGGAAGTGAAAGTTAAATTTTTCTTTGCGGGAGAAAGAAATGATTGCCCGGGCCATTATCCTATATGGGCGATTCCTGCACGGCCCGGAGAGTGCCAACACCACCCCGGCCAGGAAGGCTGAGATATTGCAGGCCATCGCAGACCCGGACACACCAGGGGATCGCCAAGAAGATCAATGATCTCCGGCGTGTGGTCCGTGGAAAGCTGGGAAAGATTGGAGCACATGCCAGGGGCACTGGAGGTGGCCCACCATGCCCTGTTAGGCTAACAGTGGAGGAGCGTGCGGTGGCCCAGACCTTCAACAGGCAGCAAGTGGAGGGGCTGCCTGGCTTTGACTCCAGTCAGGAGGCCGTGAGGACAGGTAAGCTTTTTTTTTTTTTATCTGGTGTGTAGCATGTGTGGGGGGGGAGGGAATATGCGGCAAGTGTGTGGATCCTCCAACCTGTGAATGTTTTGTGTCATTCACAGATGAGGTTGAGGAGGAGGAGGAGTTTGAGTTGGAGGAGGAGGTCATGTCTGGGAATGACTTGTTATTTTTGGAGGAGTCTTCCCCTATGGCTGGCAGCAGCCAGGCCTCCATCAGGGGTAGCCCCTCCCACTCCCCCCCTCAACAGGGCTCCCAAGGGGCTCCCCTTCTCCCCGGCCACAAGCCTCATCTGGGGGCAGGAAGGCGACCCAGAAGACCAGGGGGGGCGGCCGAGGTTCTGCCTGCCAATCTCAGAAGGGACCAGGCCCTTCAGACCCGCCATCTGGGACAGGTCAACCAGACTTTGGGGCGGATGGAGGAGAGCCTGTCCTCAAAAAAGGATACACTTGGGGACATGGATTGCCACTCCCGGGCTCTTATTGGGCAGGATGTGAGGGCCCTCACCCAGGCTATCCAGGCCAATACGGCAAGCATAAATGCTGGCCTGACCAGAATAGCCGTGGGCTTGGAGGGCAGGCCGCCAGGTGGGCAGAGACCAGGGGCTGCTCCTCCTTCCCCAGATTACCCCCTCCATGAGTCATCCCTGAGGAGCCGGGCCCGTGGCCATGGGCGCCCCAGGCGTGGGTCCCGCCAGCTGCAGTAATTTTTCCCCCCTTTTTTTTGGCTGGGAATTGTTTTTTTGCTGGACATTTTATTTTTGCCTGATTTTTGAATGTGGGGTGACATTACTGCCGGAAAAGGGGTGTCACCCTCATTTGTGGTGGAGAAGGGTTCCCCAGGACCAGGGAAAAGTGATCCCCAGGTCTGTGTGAATGGTGTATGAATGTACAGTGACATAATTGGAGCCATGGCGTGGCATTGCTGCTCACAGTCCTGCATGGTGGGCTTGTGCCAATCCAATTTGATGAGGATGTGGGGTGTGTGTGCTAGGGACCACAGTGGTGTGCATGCATGCATTCTCATTGTGCCATGATTAATGTGTGTGTTTAACGTGCAAAGATGCCTAATGTGAGCTGTCTCCGGGCTGCTCTTCCCTCAGAAGACAGGGTAGCCTCGGTTAGGGGGGGATTGTCTGGTTTGGGGTCAGGTCATCACATATGTCAATCTCCAGGCCCTTTCTCACTGCAAAGTTGTGCAGCATGCAACATGCACCGATGATCTGACATACAAAGCTTGGGGAATACAACAGGGTACCCCCAGACCTATCCAGGCATCAGAAACTTGACTTCAGGAGGCCAAAGGTGCACTCCACCACTGCACAGGTTTTGGCGTGTGCTTCATTGTATCTTTCCTCTCCTGGGGTTTGGGGGTTTTGGAAAGGAGTCATGAGATGGGGTCCCAGTGCATAAGAAGAGTCACCTGGAAGGGAGAAGACAGGAGGATGTTAGTAGTGCATGTGCCCCTTGTGATTTCTGCATCATGGGGGGGAAAGTCATGCCTGCCACCCATGTCACTCACCAACCAGCCAGCTGTCCCCATACATGTTCTGATCGAATTCCATTGGGATGGGGCTCTGATTGCATATGTAGCTGTCATGGCTGGACCCGGGGTGTTTGGCACGGACGTGCCATATGAGGCATTTGGCATCGACTATCACCTGTACGTTGATGGAATGCCAGTGCTTCCGATTGCGGTATATGTGCTCTGTCTCACGGGGGGGCTGGAGTGCCACATGTGTGCAATCAATGGCCCCCACGGTGCGTGGGAATCTGGCAATTCTGTAGAAATCTGTCATTGCCTTCAGCCGCAGGTCCTCCTGGATGGGTTTGATGATTTGGTTGGCCAATGCGTCTGAGAATTGCAGGGATAACCTGGTGCACACATCTGCTCATGGAGGATTGTGACATCCCAGCCACCACTCCACTTGTTCTTTGAAAAGAGCCACTGGCAATGAAATGGAGTGTTGCCAGGACCTTGACCAGTGGCTGCACTGCATGTGAGCGGTGTGTTGGGCTGGTGATGTCCTCCTGCAGGGTTATGGTTAATTCCACGATGGCAGCAGGGGTGAATCTGAAGATGCGATACACCTCAGAATTACTCATGTCAAAGTCAGTAGTATAGCTATGAGCAAGGATGACCCTGGCATGTTGGCATACAGATTGTTGTCCTGCAAGTGTGGTTGCTTAGCTCGTCCCTAACGGTGTTGCTTTAGCTGACATGTAGATGAATTGTCTATTTTTAAACCTGCTTTTATATGGACTAATTTTAGACAGGACGTGCAACTGATGCGCACAGCGCGTAGCCTGCGCTGCACAAACGTACTTTTGTGGATCGCCGTAACTCCCTCATTTGCATATTTGCCTAGCAAATCAATAGTGTGTCTAGCGCATTTTTTGCGTGCACGATGCGCCGGTCTATCGAAATTACGCCGTTCGTAAAAAGCTAGATTTTATGCGTATATCTTTTTAGGGATACGGCGCATAGATACGCAGGCACATATTTACAATTACGCCGCACATCTCCTGAAACGCCGGCTTAAGTGCTCTGTGCCCTATATGCTTACCAAGTACTCACCACTGAGATTGCTATCTAAAATTGTGTAGATAGTACATCAATTCAAATTATTTCTTCTATGTACTTCATATTTTGTTTTTCAGTCTTCTTAACAATGGCAAGCCCACATATATAATTACAATATTTATTTTTATAAATGTTTAAAGGGAAACCTTTGTCCTTTTTCAGTTTTCTAAAAAAAAAACATCACAGTAGGCATGAGAGAGCTAGGAGGTAGCCATATTTGTTGCCTGCACACAAATATTTACTAAAATGCAACCCATTATAACAGAGGATGAAACTCTAAAAGAAATATTCCAACAACCCCCAATGCTGTCCTTCAGTCAACCACCCAACCTCAGAATAAATGAGACAGCAGCAAACTTCATTATGACTGTAATGACCAAACAATGGAGATACAGTAGGTGACCACGATATTGTGTCAATCTCGCTCCCTTTCTCAGCAAGATTGACCACCTACGAGCCCCATCGTGGGAGCCAGCGCCGAGCCTGCTTGCCGCGATGGGGACAATGCCGTCATAGAGGCGACAGGGATCCGACTTGTATTCCCGCCAAATCTACGCGTGGCGTTTGGTATGAATCCTGAGGGGGAACTCCACCCCAAATTTTAAATAAAAATTTGGCATGGGTTCCCCCCCAGGAGCATACCAGGCCCTTAGGTCTGGTATGGGTTGTAAGGAGACCCCCCTACGTCGAAAAAACGTGCTGTGCCCCCTCATACGCCAACCTGTACCTGGGCGAGTGGGAGAAAGTTTTTCTATCAGGGGAAAATACATTGATGTAAGCTGACCATATCCTCTTATGGCAGCGTTATATCGATGACATATTGAATTTCCGGGACGGATCGGAAGACGATCTTAACCACTTAAGGACCGCCTACTGCACATTTACGTCGGCAGAATGGCACGGCTGGGCACATCAACGTATATATACGTTGATTTTAGTACCCAGCCGTGGGTCACCTTTTGAAATTGATGAATACGAATGACCTCAATCTATTCTTCACCATGGCCTATGACTCCAGGGAAGTCAGAGGGAAAAATTGTCAGTAAGCTCTACCGTAAGGAAACAGCGGGAAACACTACTTTACATGCAGAAAGCTTTCATCCTTCAAATTTAAAGGATTCCATCCCATATAGCAAATTTCTGCGCATCAGAAGGAACTGTAGCTCTGACGACACCTTCCAGAAGGAAGCCGACGAGCTCAGCGATCGTCTGATGGCAAGTGGCTATTCTAAAACCAGCCTAAAAAAGGTATTCAACAGAGTTCTAGGTATAGAAAGACACAAACTAATCTTAAAAAAAAAAAGAAAAAGAAAAATAATATTCCTCGTATTATAATGACTTTTTCAAACTCTCATCAAAAAATTTGCAAGATTATTAATAAATACTGGCCCATTCTTACCGAAGATCCAGTTTTAAAGGGAGTTATTACTCCAAAACCTCAGATCACCTATAGAAAAGCTACATCCATAGGCAATATGCTGATACAAAGCGAATACAAAGGTGAAAACAGGGGAGACCCCTGCAAGGATTTCGGGAAGTACCCATGTGGTTCCTGTAAACAATGTTCCATTATAGGTGGTGGTCCCAACATATTATTACCGAATGGTGACCTCTTCAAATCATGTCACTATGCTAATTGCAGAACACAGGGAGTAGTTTACCTCATGCTCTGCCAATGTGTAAGCTTTTACATTGGAAAGACAAGACAAGAACTAAAAAAACGTGTAGAAAAACACGTACAAAGCATGAAGATTGGGAACTAATATCTCCCACTTGGTCGACATGTGGCCAGACACCACAACTATAGAATGCCCAAAGTCTCTTTCTACGTTCTGGAACGGATACACATCCCACAAAGGGGGGGGTGATTGGAATAAGACTCTGCTCCAGCGGGAAATGCGCTGGATCAGACATCTTATGGCAACCACTCCCCCAGGACTTAACGAGATGGAAAGTTTCAGACCCTTCCTTGAAGGTTTTAGTTCGGGGAAGACTGATTGAACATAACAATTTTTCTAGAATATCTTTCAATCCCTTCTTCCACGTTTTTTAACTAAATTTGGGCTCTAGTTCTTATTTATGTATTTATTTATCCATCTTGCAGCCCACAGGCTCTCCTCCCATTTAAATAATTTATCAAAAAACAACAGATTGGCTACTCACAAAGGAATAAGAACACAGGCAGAGGTCTGGCTGCATCTTAGAACAGAAACTATTGGGGAGTGACTAAAGCGCAGAGTTGATAGGCTGACAGTTCCAGTGCCACATCATAGTTCCTGCCGACGAGAAGCTTCAATCCATGCTGTTTGAACAACAGTTGGAGGATCTTCTCATGACTACAGATCTTCTTTTTAGCTCTCTGACACAAGACAGATGCTGCAGCACCCTCAGGGATCCCTGCAACTGGACATTGCTGCAACATTCATCTAGAGGAATCTGTATTAGCAACTAATGATGAGCGGAATACGCCATATTCGATTTCGCGATATTTCACTAATATATAGAAGAATATTCGCGAAATATTCGTTAATTTTGAATATTCGTGATATTTTATCAAAAAAATTTTTTGCGAAATTTCGCTAATGCGAATGCGAAATTCCGCTAATGCGAATGCGAAATTCCGCTAATGCGAATGCGAAATTTCGTTAATGCGAATGCGAAATTGATTGCGAAATTCTCGTCAACACGTGAAAACGGAGATCATTTCCTGGATTACTAAACTAATATGCACTAAACACTAACTCTACTTACACAAACTTATATGACTAAACTAAAGCTAATTTTTTTTTTTTTTTTTTAATACACAAAACACAGAAGGGCAGAGAAAGTATTCGCGAATATTCGTAATACGAATATTCGCATTGCGAATATTCGGCAACATAAAAGGATCGCCTCAGCTACTCGGCCCAGGGTCTCTAATCATACCAGCAATGCTTTTAGACGTCGATGGAGATCACTAGGATGTGATCTGTTTTAAAAATAAATTTGAAAAAATACCAATATTCGCAATATTCACCGCGATATTCGATTTATTCGCAAAAACTCGAATATGCAATATTCGTAACGAATATTCGCAATGTGAATATTCGTGAGCAACACTATTAGCAACTACAGTGCCTTAAAAAAAGTATTCATGCTCCTTTTTATATGCTAGACCAACACAAAGTGGCACATAATTCTGAAATGAAAGGAAAAGGATAAATTGTTTTCAAAAATGTTAACAAATAAATATGTGAAAGGTGAGTCAATACTTTGTAGAACCACCTTTCGCTGCAATTACAGCTGCAAGTCTTTTTTTGGCAAGTCTCTACCAGCTTTGCACATCTAGAGAGTGAATTTTTTGCAAAATAGCCCAAGCTCTGTCAGATTGGATGGAGAGTGTCTGAACAGCAATTTTAAAGTCTTGCCACAGATTCTCAATTGGACAGGTCTGGACCTTGACTGTAAGGTGAATCTCCACCCCAGCCTCAAGTCTTTTGTAGATTAACAGATTTTCTGATTGCCCTGTTTTTGGCTCCATCAACTCCGACCAGCTTCCCTGGCCCTAATGAAGAAAAGCATCCCCACAACATGATGCTGCCACCACCATGTTTCATGGTGGGGATGGTGTGTTCAGGGTTATGTGCAGTTAGTTTTCTGTCACACATAGCGTTTTGCTTTTAAGCCAAAAAGTACAATTCTGGTCTCATCTAACCAGAGCACGACCTGCCACAGGCTTGCTGTGTCCACCATATGGCTTCTCGCAAACCGCAAACAGGACTTCTTTTGGCTTTATTTAAACAATTGATTTCTTCTTGCTACTTTTCCATATAGGCCAGATTTGTGGAGTGAACGACTCATAGTTGTCCTGTGGACAGATTCTCTCACCTAAGCTGTAAATCTCTACATCTTCTCCAGAGTTACCATGGCCTCCTGGCTGCTTCTCTGATTAATGCTCTCTTTGGCCTCGTACACACGAGGCAATCTATCTGTTCAAATCGGTCTGACCGACCGATTTGAACAGATCTGTCTGCTTGGATTTTGGTTTGCTCGTGTGTACACACGAGCAAACCAAAATCCCCGCCAGCAGATAGCGCGCTGACGTGTCGGTGACGCGGCGGTGACGTTGACGCCGCCACGTCACCGCACCAGGAAGTAAAACACTTCCGCGCATGCGTCGAAATCATTCGGCGAGTGTGCGAGAAGACATGTCTGCTGGTTAGCGTACTAACCAGCAGACATGTCGGGCGGACGGGTTCCCAGCCGACAGATTGGTAAGCATGCTTTCAAATCTGTCGGCTGGCCAAATCCGTCTGCTCGCCCGTACACACGATCGAATCTGTCTGCTGGGACGGTCTGGCAGACCGTTTCCAGCAGACAGATTTGGTCGTGTGTACGCAGCCTTAGTGAAACGCATAAGGCGGAGCTACGCTAATTACTTCATCACGCCGGAAGGTCCCAAGAGCAGTGGGTGGAACGCAAGGTGGAGTGCACATCGCAATCCCCATGCTCCGGACCTCACTATTTTGTACAGCTGCCAAACTTTGTTATCTGCTGTTGCGGTTTGCATAGTACCGCTGGGTTTTTTATGTTTTTATTATAACTTTATTCACCACAAGAGGGGTCACTAAAGTCACTACTTGTCAGCTGAAAGCACCTTTGTCACCTGGAATCAGATATCTTCTGATCTGTGTTCTATGTATTGGAATCCAACTCGAATGTTACACTTTATGTTACACAGTTGCAAGCTTTATTAACTATATGTGTGCTGGATTATTGACACACATTACTAGTGAACTTGACACCTATTATTTATATATTAATATCACAATTTTTATATACATATATTTTTTCCTGATGCACTTTAATGTTTAAGAAATCACTCACTACTGGTCACTTATGCACTTTACTAATGTTTATCACTGCTTCAAGTCTATGTTCGGAAATTCATTTGTGAGTGGTTTTATATAAGAGCATTTATGTTGTAACCCTCACATTCAGATAATCACAGTTGCTACACTTTTTCACACTTATTATCATTAGCAACATGTTACATTTTGAGGAGTCACTCACGATTGATGACTATTTAGACACATTACTCACTTAGACCTTTTGAATATGAGTGGGAGGTAGCGTCACTACCCCTTCCTTATACATCAATCCAATAAAAAGTGTCACGCACACAAAAAGGACTTTAAATATTACAGCATTATACAGCTGTACCTCTATGTGGTGTACCTCATTCATTAATAAGGATCTTATTATGGTGTAACAAATCTCCGAAATAGAATGCCTTTGCACGGGCACACCATATAACAATGGAGGGAAATGATTATTACATACCTGTTTTACATGATTTCTTACAACCAGACAACTGTATGGAAGAAATTAATGTTTTGGTTCATAAATGGAACTGTGAGGCCGCGTACACACGAGGGGATATGTCCGCTGAAAACGGTCCGATGGACCGTTTCAGCAGACATCTCCGCTCGTGTGTATGGGCTAGCGGACAGATTTCTCCACCCGACAGATTTCAAAGCAAGCTTTGAAATCTATCCGGTGGGAATCTGTCCGCCCGACATGTCTGCTGGTTAGTACACTTACCAGCAGACATGTCGTCCCCCACCGCCGCCGCGCCGCTGCCGAATGGATTCGGCACATGCGCGGAAGTGTTTTACTTCCTGGTGCGGTGACATGGCGGTGACGCGGCGGCGTCAACGTCACCGCCGCGTCACCGCGCCGTCCGGCGGCGGGGAATTTGATCCGATGGTGTGTACACGCCATCGGATCAAACTCCCGATCGGACATATCCGATGGATATGGTCCGCGGACCGTTTTCATCGGATATGTCCGATCGTGTGTATGGGGCCTAAAAGTGCTCAGGAAAAGACAAATTTTGAACTAGAAATTTCAATTCATATTTTTAGGACAAGCTTTTGGGATCTATCCCTTTCTTCTAAAATATTAATACACACATTTTTAGTAGAAAATGAAGTAAGAGAATCTCTGAGAAAATAAAACACAAACACACACACACATGAGCATTCTAAAAAGAGATTTAGAAAGGTGTGCAGTAATCCTCATCCCATGTCCTTTAACCACTTCCCATCCCGCCTATAGTAATATGACAGCCACAAGGTGACTCTGCCATCCTGGGTGGCGGTCATATGATGCCCTTGTGCACTAATGCACGTGCCTGGTGGCCGCGATGTCCGCCAGGTACCCGCAATCGGCAGTTAAGGAGCCAGGGATATGGATCTCTGTGTGTAAACAAAGATCCATGTCCTGTCAGGGAGAGGAGACCGATGGTGTGTCCCTTGTACATAAAGAGACCGATCAGTCACCTACCCCAGTCAGTCCCCTCCCCCCACAGTAAAAATCACTCCCTAGGAAACACATTTAACCCCTTAATCGTCTCCTAATGTTCACCCCTTCCCTGCAAGTCACATTACAGTAATCAATGCATATTTATAGCACTGTTCGCTGTATAAATGTGAACGGTCCCAAAATCTTGTCAAAAGTGTCCGATCAGTCCTGACAAAAATTGAAGATAACCGCCATTACTAGTAAAAAAAAAAAAAAATGTCATAAATCTATCCCCTATTTTGTAGCCGCTATAACTTTTGCACAAACCAATCACTTTACGCTTATTGGGATTTTTTACCAAAAATATGTAGAACAATACATATCGGCCTAAACTGAGAGAAAAAAAGTGTTTTTTTTTTATTTTTTATTATTGGGATATTTATTATAGTAAAAAGTAGAAAATATTGTGTTTTTTTTTTTTCAAAATCGTCAGTCTTTATTTGTTTATTGCACAAAAAAAAAAAAAACCTCAGAGGTAAACAAATACCACCAAAAGAAAGCTCTATTTGTAGGAAAAAGGACGTCAATTTTGTTTGGGAGCCACGACGCACGACCGTGCAATTGTCATTCAAAAGCGTGACAGTGCTGAAAGCTGAAAATTGGCCTGGGCAGGAAGGGGGTAGAAATGCCCAGTATTGAAGTGGGTAATTACAGAACTGTGTAAATTCATTATATTTTGTAATTGCTGTCCTATTTAACCAATGTAAGATTCTTGCTTGCATTTTTGTATTGAATGAGATACACCACATTACTGGGGGTTCAGCTGTACGATCATCTAGTATTAAAGGTCCATTTTTTTGTGTGACACTTTTTAACGGGTTGATTTGGCTACACCGTTTGCAGCATTTATTATAGCAAGGTATGGCTCTGTTGTTTGGTCCCTGTATTCGTAATGAAGTTTCCTGCTGATTCATTTATGTGTGAGGTTTAGTGGTTGACTGAAGACCAGCATTGGGGGTTGTTGGAATATTGTGTGTATGTGTGTGTTTTTTGTTCCAAACAGTATGTTTATTACAAGTTTTCAGAGAAAAAGTAAAAAAAAAAAAAAAAACTGACAGATCAGCTCTATCCAAACATAGCATATAATAGAGACTCTTGGCTACACAAAGTACTAGTTGGTAGGAAATAACAGAACATACCAATAATGGTAAGTACAGGTAATACAGCATTATAAATCGCAACAGTCTTCGAGTAGCAAACTGTACATAGAGCATGGGAGCGACATGCTTCTGCTGGCCAAGAGAGAGAATACCTGAGAGTTTTTAGAGTGGGACAAAGAAAAGAAGAGAACATTATTTTTTTTATTATCATTCTCAAAGATTGTGCAGCTTAACATTTTGTTAAAGCTTTGCATATCAGTATTGCTTGGACCAAGTAGAAGGCAGTACCCTGAAAGCATGTCCTGAAAATGTGGATGTTAGTGCAAAAAAAAAAAGTATCACAGACAGTGTTTTGTTGCAAGTGCACTAATTTGGCTACAATCACCTCATGCATCTACTGAAGTAAGGAAATTGTATGTGTGAGGAGACCCAAAGGGGTTAATTTACTAAAACTGGAGAGTGCAAAGTCTGCTATTTTTTTTTTTGTCAAAGTTTAATTGAAAAAGCTTAAAGGGGTTGTAAATGTTTGTTTTTTTATTTTCTAAATAGGTTCCTTTAAGCTAGTGCATTGTTGGTTCACTTTTTCCTTTGATTTCCCTTCTAAATGTTTTTTTTTCTTTGTCTGAATTTCTCACTTCCTGTTTCTCCTCAGTAAGCTTGCCCCCATCATCCGAGCAGTGTTTAGTTAGTCAGAACAGCTTACTGAACAGTTTTCTGAGGAGGAACAGGAAGTGAGAAATTCAGACAAAGAAAACAAAGAAAAAAAACATTTAAAAGGGAAATGGAAGGAAAAGGTAAGTGAACCAACAATGCACTAGCTTAAAGGAACCTATTTAGAAAATAAAAAAAAAAACCTTTACAACCCCTTTAAGTTTAAGCCCTGGTTCACACTGGGTACGATTTGCTTCGATTTGAGATGCGATTTCACATGTGAAATCGCATCTCAAATCGGCGGCATTTGTCGGCAATGACACCGTCCTAATCGGTGCGACGCCGCATCTGTAGCACTGCACCGATTCCAAAAAGTAGTTCATGTACTACTTTTTGCGATTTCGGGACGCGATTTACATTGACATCTGTGCAGAAACCGGCACAGATGTCTCTTAAATCGTGGCCGAAATCGGGACTGCCAGCGGGAGTGAAATCGTGCGAGTTCAGCTGAACTTGCACTGCTTCACTCCCGCATCCCAGTGTGAACCAGGGCAGAAGCTGATTGGCTACCACACACAGCTGCACCAGATTTTGCACTCTCTAGTTTTAGTAAATCAACCTCATAGTATGCTAGTGTCTACAGCCAACTACTGTGTATAATGCAACCAAAAACGGTGTACTGTATCTTGGCAACAATTCATGAAAGTCAATCAGAAATAAACTTCCGGAAGCTCAGAGAGGGAAGATTAGGTAAATCCAACTTTTCATTGTCACATCACTTATTTTTTTGTGCTTTGTGATTTCATGTAAATCTGTGTATATCTTTATCATTTCATAATGTGTGCCTTAAACAAACACATTCATTTGAGACAAATGTTGTGATAAATATATATTACAGTAATACATAAATATATGTTACAGATGAGAGGAAACAACTGCTGACATTCAAGCAATAAAAACATGAATTTATTAAGTGTATTTATATAACTCTTTTAAAACCGCATAAATAAATTAGTGCAATAATATTCAAAATAATTCCACATACGATCACACAATTATTCATGTTTTTCATGTATGACTAATATTTAAAAATGTTCTGAAAATGTTTCTTTGATTTGTTTCCGAGAACTCATTGAAATCACTAATCCAGACAGATTACCGTGCAGCTTCTATTTTTAGGAGCCCGTCTGGTACTGTGGCAATTGCAGATGATCGGATTACTGTTATATCAGCCATGCAAAATACAGCAATGTTTTCAAAAGGAGGAAAAAAAAGACAAGGAAATCAGGATTGAACCTAATAGAAATACAGTAATTCATAAGATCCATCATTATGCTTGAAAAAAAATCTACACGTTTTTTAATATGCAGGCTCTTTTTCCCCTCTCTGATGCTTGTATTACCGCTGCACTTTCACTAAAGTAGAAGCTGGAGGTTTATGCCAGGACACAATGGTGTGTTGTTCACATCTCATGAAAGATGTTTGGCTAATCGTGTTAGTTCTGAATTTCAAGAGCTCCATCTAGTGGCCTAGGAGAAGAAAACTCTTACTGTATATATATTATATATATATATATATATATATATATATATATATATATATATATATATATATAATATATATATATATATATACTGTATTGTTTGGCAATAGTGATTGTGCAAGCATAAAAATATGCCAAATTATAGAAATACACAATTTTTTAATTCAGGGATTCTTAAACATTTACTAGGATTTACAATGTCATCTATTAGCTCACCGACTGATTATGTACTGACATTTTTAAGTTTGCTGTCTTTATAGTGGCAAAAGGCTAGAGTGCATTTATTTCAAATGTATTAACATGTATAGTTTGCTATGGAGTGTGCAATCCAGTATCTGAATGTATACCAACTAAATGGTGGCATGCCTGTAACAAAAATGTGTGTTCTGAGATAGATAGATAGATAGATAGATAGATAGATAGATAGATAGATAGATAGATAGATAGATAGATAGATAGATAGATAGATAGATAGATAGATAGATAGATAGACAGACAGACAGACAGACAGACACAGACAGACAGACAGACAGACAGACAGACAGACAGACAGACAGACAGACAGACAGACAGATAGATAGATAGATAGATAGATAGATAGATAGATAGATAGATAGATAGATAGATAGATAGATAGATAGATAGATAGATAGATAGATAGATAGATTTGGATGCCTGACTTTACCCGTATTGGGACGCCTGACTTTATGCCGTATTGGGATGCCTGCCTTTACACGCAGATGAAATTTAATGGCATCACAGGGTTCAATATTGAGATGGCCCACCCTTTGCAGCTATAACAGTTTAAACTCTTTCAGGAAGGCTGTCCACAAGATTTAGGAGTGTGTCTATGGGAATGTTTGACCATTCTTTTAGAAGCCCATTTGTGAGACCAGACACTGATGTGGACGAGAAGGCCTGGCTCGCAATCGGAGACCCTCTGTAGGGTGAAAACATGGGGAAAAGACAGAGAAGAAGAGATAGAGCAAGGGGTAAATAGATATGATGGGGGAGGGCTTTTAAAGAAGCTACACAGGGACAGAGCATAGGAGATGGGGACAGAACAGTAGACATACTCTGCTACATCCTACGTCAGTGAGTGACGTAAGTAGCCCTGTCCTGGTTCCCCTGGCCGCTCAGCTCAGCTGCATGATGTGAAGGAGCGAGGACTGCAGGAGGCGGAGCAACGAACTGACCGCCCCACACCAGCAGGCAGTGCAGCCTGCGGCATCATCATGAAGGCGACGGCGACCTGTTGAGGGACTCGGGACGGGAACCACCCAGTGCACAGATCGGTCAGAAACAGGTAAGGGGAACCAATCTGTTTTAAAGTTTCCTGTTTAAAAAAAAATGGCACACTGCACTGCTGGGATTTGTAGTCCTATGTAACTGCTGGTATTCTGCATTGCGTTTTATATAATGTATTGCTGGGATTTGTTGTTCCTCTATAGCTGCTGGTATTCTCTATTGTGCTGTGTAATGTATTATTGCTGGGATTTGTAGTTCCTCTATAACTGGTCAGTGGTAATTTGCATTGCACAGTATAATCATTATACAGAGCAATGGAGAATACCACCAGCTATAGAGGACTACAAATTCCAGCAATAGTACATTATACAGCGCAATGCAGAATAACGCCATCTATAGAGGAAGATATATATACATATATAATGTATGGTGTGTGTGTACGCGCCTGGTGGGGGGGGGGGCTGCAAAATGCACCTTTGCCTGAGTTGGCAAAAACCCTTGCACCGACCCTGCATCAAGGCAACCTCCAGCCCATGCCAAAGAACCTAAACCCCACTTTACCCTACTTAACTTAAAGCCCTAGTTCCCCACTCGGATGGATTGTCAGGACCCGTATGACCCCACTAAAGAAGAGAGCCACGCTAAAGTCTGTGTTGTTAGAGATGTAGAAGAACGGTCTCCTTTGGAAACAATATAGCAGATGACAGGTGGTGATCATAAAGGCCCGTACACACGATCTGACTTTACGACAACAATGGTCCGACGAACTTGTTTTACTGGACAATCCAACCGTCTGTATGCTTCATCGGACAATTGTTTTCGGTTTTTCAACAGACAAATGTTCACTGTGAATGCTCTCAAACTTTCTGACAACAAATGTCCGATGGAGGATCATCCGATCGTGTGTACACAAGTCCATCGGACTAAAATCCAAAGTACAAACACGCATGCTCAGAACCAATGCTAAAAATCAGACAACAATAGCGGAAGATGCCCAAAGGGTGGCGGTAAACAGCTGAAAAACCATGTGATTTGGTGAATGTTGGGTGAAAAGGTTCTGTCGTGTGTATGCATACCAAGTTCACGGCCAACGCCCCATCGGACCAAAAACCACAGAAACGTCCGATTGGAGGTCTGATCGTGTGTATGAGGCTTAAGACTTGCTCATATTTGTACACAAGTATATATCCAGCTTATCTCTACGCCTAATGGTATGCCTAAATTGCAAACATTTGTCCATACTTCTGACCACGGAATTGGGAATCTATCTGTAATGTTATCATCTCACTTTTTAAATTTCTATATTTAATGTTACAGACTTCTAAAAAGAGGTCTGCAGATGAATCATATTAGTTGCCAATTAGTGATGTGAATTGTAAAATATTTTCTTAATCAGCAATTTGTTATGTGAGTTTTCAAATCAAAAAAATGCAACTAACACCTTTCTAAAGAGATTAAATGATTATAATAAATAATAAATAATAATAATTTGTGCGTCCTTTAAGTTCACCGATTTACAATTTATATGTTCCTTACAGAAAAAAGTCAGAAAACTAAAAATTCCAAAATTATCTTAGATTTAAATTAGCACCTTTGTGACTGAGGATCCATAAACACAGAATGTTGTGAGCTTCACTGAGCTGTAAACTATGATGGCACTGTATCCAAAACCAGTGTACCACAATGTATAACCTGGTTGTAGGTGTAGAAAACCTGGGTTCCTGGGCACTGAAAACAAGCAATATGGTTGAATGAGTCATTGTTTCAAAATTAGCTTACAAGTGGCCAAAATTTGATTTTGAAAGTCAAAATATGTTTTTGACCAGCATTGTTACCAGTAATAGTATTTCAATATGAACTACTGCATTTAATATCATCATAAATACATTTTTGGTGTTGCAGAGAGAATCGTCGTTCATTCTTAATTTCTCCAAATGTTGCTTAAAATCTGTTAATTTATCTTTCAAAATCTCTGCTTGCTTACTATCATAGAGTAGATTCATAAGGTCTTAAAGACTAATTCCATCTTTTGGAAAAAAAAAATATATATATATAAATAATATTACATTTTACATTTTATGTAGTATTTGCCTGCAAATCATTACAGCTATGATCATTGATGCAATTCTCAGGCTCCTGCAGACTAGGCTCCTGAGACAATTCTCAGGCTCCTGCTCCTGCACACCCGGACGGTTACAGGCTGGAGGAAGTATCATCGGGCCACAAGTGCAGATTGAGATCTGCATGACCCTATGTCAGGATGTAAGATTGGACATGTAATCCTTTTATTCTCAAATCAGAGCCACACAGAGCCATGCCAAATATAATATAAAAAAAAAAAGTTTGCCCCAGAGAAAGGAACCCTCAGATTCAGTAAGGGGGTGGGGCTGCAGACTGTGGCCAAGTTTAATGTTACACCCTTAAAATTGATGCATCATGAAACAGGGTCAGAAAGGTGGAATTAGCTTTTAATGCTCAAATACAGACAGACAAAAAATATACACATTAATGCAGCTCTGCATTCAGTAACATGTCTTTAAATGTGAATTAGAAGTGAAAAGTAAACCTTAACCACTTGCCGACCTGCCACAGTACACATACTGCAGCAGGCAGTATGTGCAGGCACAATAATGTGCATGTACGTAATCCGCCCCCTATTCGTCATCATTGAGCAAGTTTTGACCCTGTACCTCAGTCAGCAGACACTATGCAGCCAATCAGCAACATACCCTCCCTCCCAGACCCTCCCACCTCCTGGACAGCATCCATTTTAGATTCATTCGGAAGCTGCAGTCTTAGTGAGAGGAGGACAGTGTAGCTGCTGATGATTTAATAGGGAAATCTATAGCTAGGCCAGTGTATTCAGTGTTCACTCCAGTCCTGAAAGACTCATCTGATCTCTGCTGTAAGGACAGCGTCCTGACAGTACCCCAAAAAGCCCTTTTTAGGGCCAGTACATCAGTCTTTTTTTTTTCTCTGTAATCTAATTGCAGTTGCCTGCCAGGCAGCGTGTGTGTGTCAGGCTCACAGCGTATACTGTGCCCACTTGCCCAGCACCACCACTCATATATCTAGTGGCACAGTAGATAACATTTAAAAAAAAACACAATTTGACTGCAATAGACAATAGTAGTCAGTTGTCTGCCAGCGTGTGTCAGGCTCACAGCGTATACTGTGCCCACTTGTCCAGTGCCACCACTCATATATCTGTTGGCACAGTAGATAACATTTAAAAAAGAATTGGACTGCAATAGAGAATAGTAGTCAGTTGTCTGCCAGGGTATGTCAGGCTCACAGTGTATACTGTGCCCACTTGTCCAGTGCCACCACTCATATATATGGTGGCACTGTAGATAACATTTAAAAAAAAAATTTTTTTTGACTGCAATAGAGAATAGTAGTCAGTTGTCTGCCAGCGTGTCAGGCTCACAGCGTATACTGTGCTCACTTGTCCAGTGCCACCACTCATATATCTGGTGGCACTGTAGATAACATTTAAAAAAAAATTTTTTGACCGCAATAGAGAATAGTAGTCAGTTGTCTGCCAGCGTGTGTCAAGCTCACAGTGTATACTGTGCCCACTTGTCCAGTGCCACCACTCATATCTGGTGGCACAGTAGATTACATTTAAACAAAAAAACAATTTTGACTGCAATAGAATAGCAGTTAGTTGTCTGCAGGCGTGTGTGTCAGGCCTACATCGCCTTCTCTGCCAAATTATGCCAGTGCACAGTGCCACTCATATCTGGTGTCACAGTAGCTTGCATGCACAGTACAACTAAACAAATCTAAAAAAGGGCAGAGGCAGGCCACCCCACAAGGGCCGTCGTGGTCGTGGTGCTGTGATTCCCTTTGGCACTAGAATAATGCCCAGTGTTCAGAGGCCTGAACTCAAAAAGTTCTGAGGACATAGTTGACAGGCTAATACAGGACACCCAATCTTCTACAGCTTCCGCTCAGAACCTTGACGCACCATCCTCCTCCAGCTCAGCTTCGGACATCTCTCAAGTTACCACTCGCCCGCCTGCTGCCACCACCAAAACTAGCCTCACAGCTGCTTCACTTGATCTGTCAGATGAGTTATTTACACATGAGTTAGAAGAAATTAGTGATGGCAACCATTATTGCCAGAGGATGTAGATAAAAGGGATATGTCAGGCAGCATTACACACATGGACATTTGGTGTGATGATGATGATGATGTTGTACCCGCTGCTGCTTCGTTTGCTGAGTTGTCAGATACAAGTGAAGTGGTAGATGATGACAATGTGTCCGTAGATGTCACATGGGTGCCCGCTCCAAGAGAAGAAGAACAGGGGGAAAGTTCAGATGGGGAGACAGAGAGGAGGAGGAGAAGAGTTGGAAGTAGGGGGAGGTCATCGCAAGGAGCTAGTGGCATAGTCAGACAGCATGTATCGGCACCCGGGGTCAGCCAGACAGCATGCCAATCAACATATGCTGTTGCCACCACCAGAATGCCGTCAATGCAAAGCTCAGCAGGAAATCCAACACCCACCTAGGTAGAACTGCTTTGCGAAGGCACATGATCGCACATCACAAACGCCTATGGGATCAACACATGATGACAAGTACAAGCAGCACACAAGCTCAAAGCCACCATCCTCCTCCTGGTCCAGCATCTTCGCCACGTCAACCACTGCTGTCCTCCTTGCCCCCTCTCAACCATCCGCCACTTCGTCTCTCGCCTTGAGCAGTTACTGCTCATCTGCCCACAGTCAGGTGTCTGTCAATGACATGTTTGAGCGTAAGAAGCCAATGTCACAGAGTCACCCCCTTTCCAGCGTCTGACAGCTGGCTTGTCGGAACTCTTAGCCCGCCAGCTTTTATCATACAAGCTGGTGGAGTCTGAGGCCTTCAAAAAATTTGTAGCTATTGGGACACCGCAGTGGAATGTAGCCGGCCGAAATTTCATTTCACAAAAGGCAATCCCCAACCTGTACTCTATTGTGCAAAAGGAAGTCATGGCATGTCTGGCACACAGTGTTGGGGCAAGGGTCCATCTGACCACTGATACCTGGTCTGCAAAGCACGGTCAGGGCAGGTATATCACCTACACTGAGCATTGGGTAAACCTGCTGACGGCTGCCAAGCATGTAATGTGTGGCTCTGCAGAGGAGTTGGTGGTGACACCACCAT
The DNA here is from genome assembly GCA_029574335.1 of Rana kukunoris. Taxonomy (NCBI): domain Eukaryota; kingdom Metazoa; phylum Chordata; class Amphibia; order Anura; family Ranidae; genus Rana; species Rana kukunoris. The sequence continues at coordinate 304,552,767 of CM056049.1, forward strand.
GACTTGCAGGCAGGCCTGCTGCCACCTCCTCTACTCCTCCTACTCCATCCTCTTCGATAACCTCCTCGGCTGAGTCCTCTTCTGCTGACGCGTCTTGCTCCACATCAACTGCACCCCCCCAGCTCCCCGGGGGCTATTCCACATCCCGGATATGACAGTGTCACACCGTCTTGGGGTTGATTTGCCTCAAAGCAGAGAGTCACACTGGACCAGCACTCCTGTCCGCCCTGAACGCACAGGTGGATCAGTGGCTGACTCCGCACTAACTGGAGATTGGCAAAGTGTGACAACGGAAGCAATTTTTTTGGCGGCACTGAATTTGGGCAAGTTGACACATGTGCCGTGCATGGCACATGTGTTGAATCTGATTGTACAACGCTTTGTGCGTAAGTATCCAGACTAACAGGACGTCCTCAAGCAGGCCAGGAAGGTGTGTGGGCATTTCAGGTGTTCCTACATGGCCAATGGCGCACTTTTCAGATATCCAGCGGCAAAATAACATGCTAGTGAGGCGCTTTATTTGCGACAGACCGACCAGTTGGAATTCAACACTCCTAATGTTCGACCGCCTGCTCCAACAAGATCAGACTTGGACACCTTCCCCACCGAAAATCCTCTGGCTTACTGGGTCTTGAGTATGGATCACTGGCCAGAGCTTGCACAGTACGCAATTAATCTACTGGCTTGTCCTGCATCCAGCGTTCTTTGAGAACGCACATTCAGTTCTGCTGGAGGCTTTGTGACCGATCACAGGGTGCGTCTCTCCACCGACTCCATCGATCGACTGACCTTCATAAAAATTAATCAGGCTTGGATCACCACCAGCTACCAAGCACCTAATGCTGATGTAACTGAATATTTTTTTTGAAATGTCAGATCCCTTGGAGACTGCCTATGCTGATGCTGAGTGACTGTCCTGTTTTGCTGACTGAATATCCTTTTCCTCCTCAATGATCTTGCTGATAGCTAGTAAGAACATTGTTGGTTCTGGGCACGCCACCAGTGCCTAAGGCCCAATTTTTCTGCCCCTGTTTATTGGGGGGTTAAATAAAATGTTTTGATGCAATACTTTGCATGAGGCTCTTTGCTGCTCTCCAAGTAAAGTATCTGTGAGGGGATGTAGTGTTGTGGCGCCACCACCAGTGCCAAAGGCCCAATTTTTCTGCCCCTGTTTAACAGGGGCGTGTAATAACAATTTTTGATGCACTACTTTGCAGCAGGGCTTATTAATGCACTACAACTAGAGTATCTGTGAGGGGTTGCAGTGTTGTGGCACCGCCACCAGTGCCTAAGGCCCAATTTTTCTTCCCCAGTTCTAGTATTTTTCTTTGTTTGTTTGTTTTTTTTCTAATTTGGGTTTATTGTAGCTTTCTCATAGGTTATCATAGTGTCATGTTTATTTTCCTGTACTAAATACTCATCATTGTCAATGTAAACACCACAAATCTAGATGTGTTTTTAGGCAGCATTGATATAATAATAAGCCACACATTGTTGAGTATCCAAAAATATTTATTGTTTGACATTTAAAATGTGTCATTATTTTTTTTATTTTTTTTTATCCAAAAATATCTTACAAGAATTTTTTTTTTTATTATTATCAAGAAACATATTTTTGGCTAGAAATATTTGTCAACATCATTTTTTTTTCACATTTTTTTTTTTTAGATATCTTTTTTTTATGTATTTTCTTTGAGAATACCAAAATTAAAAAAATATCTGGTTAAAACACATGAACAATGACCAACTTTTTAGCATTTGTCATTGTTCATGCATTTTAGCCAGAAAACTAGAGATTCCACTTTAAAAAAATTAAAACAAAACATACATAGAAAAACAAAGAAAACTTAAAAAAAAAATGTAAACCCTCCCCAGAACATCCATTAAATCCTTGAGTTTTCGCTCCACGTTTTTTTTTTTTCTCATCTGCCCAAACAGATGTGGATGTCCTCAATTTCAGCCCTACAGGACAACACCTCTCCAATTAACACCTGGGCGCTGTATGTGTCCAATCTACCAGCAACAGCACGAATACCTCCTGAAATTTGGAAACAAACCATGTATTACTTTTATGCAGGCCTACATCTATTAGCTGTGCTGTATGACACTGACCTGATGTGGTGGCAGTTTCCACTTCCTGCACATCCCGCGGGGTGGGGCTTGGGTCTGTGTGGGGTTTCTCTGCTCCAGTCTTGATTGCGCCCTATGAGATTGTAAAAAAGGGATTCATGAATCAAAAAGATTAGAGGCCTGAAAGAGGAATATGAATCATTCTTTTTATGAAGTGTGGTACAATTGTCTGTTTTTACAATCATTCTAAGCTGAACACAGGATTGTATCCATTACCAAAGCTGCTACATTTCTCTATCTTTGGCCAAGTTTCCTACATGGAAAAAACACCAAGTATCCACTGAATCACCTCTGTGTGACACCCTAACTAGGTTGTTCTTGTGACCAACACTCAGTGCCGATCCTGACCTCCCTGGGGCCCTAAGCAAAATGGCATGGCACATTAAAAATGAGGGGGGAGGGGGTGTTCTGCTGTCGGAAATGACATCTTACATTAAATTGAGAAGCGGGGGGTGCTGACTTCTTATTCTCCCATGCAACCAGCGAGTTGAGAAGCGGGGTAAGAGGGCGAAAATGACTTCTCACCAGGCAGGGCCTCTAGTAATTTGGGGGGCCCTTCGCAGCTTTGCGGGGCCCTAAGAGGCTTGCATAGTGAGCCTATAGGGTGGATTGGCCCTGCCAACACTTGTGCTACTGAGTCCATATGTGTAACCAACTGCTGAGCATACTCTCCTTTTACTGTATATTGACTTAAGTTGGATTATTTAAATCTAGTTCAGAACACATCTACATTAAATAAAAAATTGGTCTCACATAAATAGATCATAAATAGAATGAACGACGACTCATACGACCAATTATTATGCCCACAAACATGAACCTTGAGACATCTATTCTTGAACTGTGTATATACAACCTGAAAGAAAAAGCACATGCCGCACAATAATAAAAAAAATAATCAGAGTACACATGAAAATTACTTACTTCTTCTGATGATTTTTTTAATCCTCTACATTTGCTCCGGCTCTCTTAATTTAAGGTCAGACCACCTTTTCCGGAGCTGTTCCCTTGATCTGCGCACCCCGAATTTATGATGGAGACTCCTCTGCACATTGTCCATGATCTGGGCCTTCAGTTTGTTAGGGTTCTTGTAAGGGCCATGTTATCCGTCATAATCATCCCTCCTTAAGATTGCCACCATTTCCACCATCATAAAATGCCATATTTGTGGCCTTGTACCTCCTGCTCCTGTATCTGGTGTGTGCTACTGCCTGGCCTCGCTCCTGGCTTGAGGTTGCAGCTTGCTGTGTGTCCTCCATGTTGTATTGCATTGAACGACCGAGAAGGGGCGGGGAAAGTAACAAAACGATCGTCAGGGGCGGGAAAACGTGCAGAGCTTCTCACATGCGCAGTGTATAAAGGGATACCGCGTGAGTGAAAATGTTGTTCACAGTCTGTGGAAGAAGGCAGAAGAAACGGTACATAACTTGATTTTGGACTTTATGATCAGTGGATGAGTTTGTGGGTTATATATGGGGAGAAAGCTTAGTAGTAGAGGCTTGACTGACATTAGCTTTTTTTACTTAATTTTGACTTGCACAAATAATGGAGGCCTTCAGAGAACAGGAGTTCTTCACAGAATTTGTTCAAAGGGGGCCCCAGATGGCAACCCCCCTTTTTTCTAGAATTTTTCTTAGCCAAAAAAAAAATATTCTGCCAAGATCTGGCATTGGAATGGCCCCTCCCTAACCCTAAAATAATCGACATATTGTTGCCGCACAGCACGTGCGCTTTGGGGGGCCAAGCCTGTATGGCCAACCTCATGGGCCGCCACTGGAACATCAATGGCCTCATCAGGCACAAGTGTCATGTAGTTTGTTGAGTGTCTCTTTAGGAAATTGTGCAATATGCAGCAGCAAAGTATGACATGTTCAGATTCTACTAAACAACAAACCTACAGTCCATGTCTTGTTTGTATACTTCTGTTCAAAGTATATAGGGCCAAAGGGTCTTGTAATGACCTGGGGGAGTGGGGGATTTTTTCTTATAGTAATGTAATTTTGTGCAGGGACAGTTCTAAACATGTGCCACCTCACAGGCATACTATAGACACCCAGCAGGTACAATATTTAAAATAATTTTTCATTTTTTTTTTCACTTTAACCACTTGACCACTGGGCACTTAAACCCCCTTAATAACCAGACCAATGTTTAGCTCTAAGTCCGCGTACACACGATCAGACATGTCCGATGAAACTTGTCCGACGGACCGTTTTCATCGGACCATGCTGAAGTGGTCTGTTGGTCTGATGTGCGTTCATACCATCGGACCAAAATCCCCTCGGACCAGAACACGGTGACATAGAACACAACGACATGATGAAAAAACTAAGTTCAATGCTTCCAAGCATGCGTCGACTTGATTCTGCGCATGCGCGGGTTTTTGGTCCGATGATTTTGTGTACTAACCATCGAACCTGTCCGACGGACAGGTTTCCAGCGGACAGGTTTTAATTCATGTTTTGAAACTTTGGTCTGCTGGAAAACGGTAGGATAGGCCATACACACGATCGAACATGTCCGCTGAAACTGGTCTGCGGACCAGTTTTAGCGGACATGTTCGATCGTATGTACGCGGCCTCACAGTGATAATAACAAGAACAATAAATGCGGCGCTTAGGGAGAGATATTATAAACCACTAATAAGTGGAAGAATATCTCTTAACCTAAAATGAATGTGACGATCAAAAAAGGTGATAAGTGCAAAAAAGTGCAAATTAGGGTGATATAACAACAAATAGTTCCTTATATAAATCGTGAACATAGGGAATAAATTCCTTATAAATTCATGTAATAAAGAAAAAGTCCAGAATTGCTTCAGCAAGAAATAGTTGTATGATGTCTCAAATGATCCAATATGGACATGTGGATAGTGAGTCTTTACTTCACATAGGAGGATAGAAGAAAAAACATCCACAATGTACTTCTGTGCACTCAAGTAGATTGAATAACCTTACCAGATTCGGTGGACATACTGACCAGTGGTAGCATGTCAATAGGGCATGTAATGGATCCTCAGCCTGGTTAGGTTCATAGAAGAAACATCCAACGGCACCGGAGGGAATCCAAAAGATCTTGTTCATGTATCCAAACGTCCAGGATAGCAAGCAGGTGTCTCACAGACTTGAAATTGGGTTACATACTCTTCAATATATAAGAGGGGGGATGTTAACCCACAGGGAGACCAAGAAATAGTATCCCTGATGGGCAACAAAAGAGCTACCAAGGCAGGGATGGACAATAAGTTAAAGTTTTAATTTCATATAAATGTAAATATACAAGTTTTCAGAATATTATGGTCAAATAAATATTAAATACAAATTGTATGTTAAAAAAAAAACAATATGACCCTGCTTATCGTGGCCGGCCAGTACTGCACTAATGAACCAAGTTCATATCTTGTGCAACAAAACAACATACACAAGACACAGACAAATGACAGACATGAAAAACATATAACTAGGGTGAACACAATGTGTAAGCAGACAGAGCACACGAAGGAAGGAGCTGCTGTAATCTGTGGAGTTATACTAATAATAACAACGAGGAGATATTGCAGGCGCGAGAGCGGCCCTTCTTGGCGCCGTCATATGACGTCCACCTAGAGCAAGAGAAGCACTGTCCCTCCGTCATTTGACCGTGGGCTGGCGGGAAATGGTTTGAAAAGTATGTAACCCAATTTCAAGTCTGTGAGACACCTGCTTGCTATCCTGGACGTTTGGATACATGAACAAGATCTTTTGGATTCCCTCCGGTGCCGTTGGATGTTTCTTCTATGAACCTAACCAGGCTGAGGATCCATTACATGCCCTATTGACATGCTACCACTGGTCAGTATGTCCACCGAATCTGGTAAGGTTATTCAATCTACTTGAGTGCACAGAAGTACATTGTGGATGTTTTTTCTTCTATCCTCCTATGTGAAGTAAAGACTCACTATCCACATGTCCATATTGGATCATTTGAGACATCATACAACTATTTCTTGCTGAAGCAATTCTGGACTTTTTCTTTATTACATGAATTTATAAGGAATTTATTCCCTATGTTCACGATTTATATAAGGAACTATTTGTTGTTATATCACCCTGATTTGCACTTTTTTGCACTTATCACCTTTTTTGATCGTCACATTCATTTTAGGTTAAGAGATATTCTTCCACTTATTAGTGGTTTATAATATCTCTCCCTAAGCGCCGCATTTATTGTTCTTGTTGTTTTTGTTACGATATTGTTCTGTCGTTAATGCAGGCTGCTCTTTTACCTTGTTATATTTAGTAGCGCAATTTTTCTTTTCACTCACAGTGATAATAACTCAGTCATACAACACTTTAACCAAATGAAATTTTTGTCCTTTTTTTCCCACATAATAGAGCTTTCTTTTGGTGGTATTTGATCACCTCTGCGGTTTTTATTTTTTCGCTATAAATGAAAAAAGAACAGAAATTTTGTAAAAAAAAATGAATTTTTCTTTAATTCTATTATAAAATTTTGCAAAAAAATAATTTTTCTTACATTTTTTTACTTAAAATGTATACTGCTACATATCTTTGGTAACAAAACAAAAAAATAGATATTATTTAGTCTGGGTGAAAGTTATAGGGTCTACAAGCTATGGTACCAATTACTGAAAATGTATCAATTTGATCACATCTGATGTACTGACAGCCTCTCTCATTTCTTGAGACCCTAACATGCCAGAAAAGTACAAATACCCCCCAAATTACCCATTTTTGGAAAGAAGACATTACAAGGTATTTGGAAAGAGGCATTGTGATTTTTTTGAATTTGTAATGTTTTCCCAAAATTCTTTGCAAAATCAAGTTTTTTTTTATTTTTATTTTTTTTCCACAAAATTTTCATATTAGCAGGTTATTTCTCACACACAGCATATGCATACTACAAATTACACCCCAAAACACATTCTGCAATTCCTCCCAAGTATGGCGATACCACATGTGTGAGACTTTTACACAGCGTGGCTACATACAGAGGTTCAACATGCAGTGAGCACCATTAGGCGTTCTGGAACACCCAGACCAATGCTGACATTTCTCTCCTACATGGAAAAATCATCATTTATTTGCTAGAAAATTACATAGAACCCCTAAACATTATATATGCTTTCTTTATCAAAGACTCTAGTGAATACAATGGCAGTCGTTGCAACTTTTTATCGCGCATGGTATTTGCACAGCAATTTTTCAAACGTGTTTTTTTTTTAAATAAAACAGTTTTGTGCTTTAAAAAAAAACCAGTAAAGTTAGCCCAATGTTTTTGCATAATATGAAAGATGAAGTTATGCCGAGTAAATAGATACCCAACATGTCACCCTTCAAAATTGCACACGCTTGTGGAAAGGCGCCAAACTTCTCTACTTAAAAATCCCCATATGTGACGCTTTAAATATTTTTTACTGGTTACATCTTTTTAGTTGAAGAAGAAGTCTAGGGACACAATTATTGCTCTTGCTCTAACGTTCGCAGAGATACCTCACATGTGTGGTTTGAACACCGTTTTCATATGTGGGTGGGACTTGCGTGCACGTTCGCTTCTGTATACGAGCACACGGGTACAGGGGTGCTTTAATTATTTTATTTTTTTTATTGTTCATTTTACTTTATTTTTTTTAGTTTGACATGTTTTCCCCCCAAATTAAATGTTTTGATTATTTTTATTCCTATTACAAGGAATGTAAACATCCCTTGTAATAGGAATATAGCATGATAGGTCCTCTTTACAGTGAGATATGGGGTCAATAAGACCCCACATCTCACCTCTAGGCTGGGAAGCCTGAAAATAAAACAATCCTGGCTTCGATCGTAGCGGTGAGTCAGAAGAAGCACTGGAGGGCGAAGGGAGTGGGGACATCCCCTTTCGCCTCTCGTAAGAACGATCAAAAGGTGGAACAGCCGCCATGATCGTTCTTATGGTGTAGAGAATCGCCGGCTGAAAAAGATGATATCTGAATGATGCCTGTAGCTGCAGGCATCATTCAGATATCCCTGCACAAAGTCAAGGATGTGGGCGGGAAGTGATTTTTTTTTCCCAGAGTATTTTCCGAGTATTGCAGAGTATTGGCCGGGGTATTGCAAAGTATTGTGCAGGAGGGTATTGCAGAGTATTGTGCGGGGGGTATTGCAGAGTATTGTGCGCGGGGTATTGCAGAGTATTGTGCGGGGGTACTGCAGAGTATTGTGCCGGGGGTATTGCAGAGTATTGTGCCGGGGGTATTGCAGAGTATTGTGCCGGAGGTATTGCAGAGTATTGTGCCGGGGGTATTGCAGAGTATTGTGCCGGGGGTATTGCAGAGTATTGTGCGGGGGTATTGCAGAGTATTGTGCGGGAGTACTGCAGAGTATTGTGCCGGGGTATTGCAGAGTATTGTGCTGGGGGTATTGCAGAGTATTGTGCCGGGGGTATTGCAGAGTATTGTGCGGGGGGTATTGCAGAGTATTGTGCGGGGGTACTGCAGAGTATTGAGCCGGGGGTATTGCAGAGTATTGTGCGGGGGGTATTGCAGAGTATTGTGCAGGGGTACTGCAGAGTATTGTGCCGGGGGTATTGCAGAGTATTGTGCCGGGGGTATTGCAGAGTATTGTGCCGGGGTATTGCAGAGTATTGTGCGGGGGTATTGCAGAGTATTGTGCGGGTGTATTGCATATATTGTGCTGGTGGTATTGCAGAGTATTGTGCCGGTGGTATTGCAGAGTATTGTGCCGGTGGTATTGCAGAGTATTGTTCCGGTGGTATTGCAGAGCATTGTTCCGGTGGTATTGCAGAGTATTGTGCCGGTGGTATTGCAGAGTATTGTGCCGGTGGTATTGCAGAGTATTGTGCCGGTGGTATTGCAGAGTATTTTGCCGGTGGTATTGTAGAGTATTGTGAGGGGGTATTGCAGAGTATTGTGTGGGGGTATTGCAAAGTATTGTGCAGAGTACTGCGCAGGGGGTACTGCAGAGTATTGCGCAGGGGGTATTGCAGAGTATTAGCTGGGGTATTGCAGAGTATTGGCCAGGGAGTATTGCAGAGTATTGGCTGTGGAGTATTGCAGAGTATTGGCTGGGGAGTATTGCAGAGTATTGCACGGTGGTATTGCAGAGTATTGCGCAGGGGGTATTGCAGAGTATTGGCCGGGGTATTGCAGAGTACTGCGCAGGGAAGGAAGAGTATTGTAGGGATGGCTGAGCAGGGATGGATGGATCTGTGACTGCAATAGTCACAGATACAGCCACAGAACTGCTGACACCCGCGCTCCCCCCTCTCACACTGTACCGATCGGTACAGAGAGAGGAGGGAGGAACCGGCTTGTTTACATGTGATCGCTCCGTCATTGGATGGATCGATCACATGGTAAACGGCCACTATCAGCGGCAATTTACCGCGATCCGGACCCGGCGGTCATGGACATTCCCGTGTGCGCCCCAGGGGGTGTGCGGGAGCGTGACTCTGGGACAACGTTATTTAACATCCTCCCAAAGTTAAGGAACCACCCTGTAGCCGTTATTTTATGGCGTGCAGTGGTTAAGTGGTTAAGCATCATTAAAAACGCTGCTCCGGAGGCGCATGCGCGGCAGCTCCCAAGATGGCCGCCGGCTTCTAGAGCTCCGCTCCACCACGGCCCGGTTTTAGCCACCGGAGCTTCCAGGACGCCCCCCGAGCGCTACCACCAGTATTGTCGGGTGGGGAAACCCCCCGCGAACGGGCACATGCACGCGGCGCCGGTCAGGAGGGACCTATCGCGGCAGATGGCGGCTTCTCCCGGCCCCCTCAGCTATGCTAAGATGGCGGCGGCAGCACAGCAAGGCCCACGCTCGGCGGAGGAGGCAGAAGCACACAGAGAATCTATAGCTGACCAGGACCTGGTCACACCGCAATCCCCAGGTACCAGCTTCCCCCCACTGCCCTTGGCTGTATCCCCAGCTTCCACAGAATCTCTGCTGGGGCGGATGTGCGCAGGGCCCCCCTCCACACCTATGCTGGATCCCCATACAGGCCTATTGCTGGAGGTGAGCGAGGCCGCAGACTCAACCCCCGTCCCCACTGACATCCCCTCCATGATGGAAGCCTTTGCACAAATGCTCTCTAGGAGCTTGGCCCTCAACGCAGCCCAGATCACATCATCTATCCATGCAGATCTGCAACAAATTGGGGTAAGGATGGACACTATAGAGAAAAAGGCCGATCAGGCTGTGGCGCGCATCAATCAAAACACAGCCAGGATACAGGATGTTCAGGATCAATTAGAAACTGCTCTTGCTAAGATCGATGACCTTGAGAATAGATCCAGACGCTATAATTTCAGGATCAGGGGGCTCCCTGAGTCCGATCGGGAGGTCCAGACAGCGGTAAAAACCTTCATTAAACACCTCATACCTGACATAGCGGACAACCGTCTTGAACTGGACAGGGCCCACAGGGCTCTGCAACCGCCCCGCTCAGATGGCCTCCCCAGGGACAATATAGTGAAACCCCACTTCTACTCAGTAAAGGAAGAAGTGATGAGGAGATCCAGGAACGCCGGTACCCTTATGCTAAACGGTCACAAAATACAAGTATTTGCTGATCTTTCCCCATATACGGTGCAGAAAAGGCGGTCACTTAAACCTTTGTTGCAGCTCCTGATGGAGAGGGAAATCACTTACAGATGGTCATTCCCCATACGTGTGAACTTCTCCTTTAAGAACAAAAGTTATGGATTCTCATCCCTGGCAGAGGGCGAACACCTCCTGGCGCATCTGGGGATCCTTCCCCTGGAACCCCCCCCAACGCAGACCGGTAGGACACACCCCAGCCTCTGCAAAGAGACCCCCACCAGCAAGCCCACTGCAGCACACATGGCTCAAACAGGGAAACAAGCGTTCCAAGGAGAATCTACAGACCTGATGGCTCCCCACTGTTTCCGCCCTCTCCGAGGGTTCGTGAACCTTACCTCTCCATGTTACCGGCGTTCCAGCAAGACCTTCCCGCTGTTCCCCTCATTGGGGGTCCCTCTTACTTCGGACACCCTGCCTATGGCGTTTGGACTGTTTTCTTTAACCGTTTTCTTTTTGCAGGTGGGCTGGAGAGTCCTTGTTTCCTGGACTGGGACTGGGGCGGGTGGGACTTGTACATGGAACGCATTGGAGGTTGGTGGGGTGACGGATCCACCATGGCGTTTCTTCACCTCTAACACGCTGCGGACCCCCTGGTCCACTTCTATATTCCCGATTGCATTGTAATGTTACTATAGGTTAATATCTCCTGACCTATTTTTTGTGCTCGTTCTACCCCCTTTTGATATGTTTTTTTTTTTTTTTTTTTTTTTCTTATAGAATGTGCCAGATTATTATAAATAGTGCCCTGTACAACCTTTTGGGTTGAACGCCCTAGGCAGCTTCATGCCTGTCTCCCGTATCCCCCTGGGGCCCAGGCCTGGTCGGGGGGGCCGGGGGCCGGGGAATACCCGATGTACACAATTTACTACTATGGTTTATTAGAGGGGGCGTTTTGCGTCTTCCGTTGAGTGCTGCTGGGCCCCTTTTTAGGCCCACGGTACTTCTAGTTTAGCCTTTAGTTTTCCTTAGGTTTGGGCCGTGGTGGACCCAGTGCGCCTTGATCTAGGACCGGGAGTGTACTCGTACTCCTCGGTTCATTCACGGAGCCCCTGTAGCTAGGGAGCTCCGTCCTCTCAGGTTAAAGGGTGGGGATGACTGGCTCATCCCTTTCCCTGGGTGGGAAGGGGTTAGGGAACCCCAGGGTTTACTGTTTCACTGTTTTTTTTGTGACTGTTATTTTCTTTATGTTAGTGGCTCAGCCATTATATTCAGAATACCACTGTGTAACCAATTTCTCTTTCTCCCCCTCTTTTCTCTCGCCTCTCCTCTCTGCTCCTTTTGCTGCGGCTCCTCTGAGTATCCGCGGGGCCTGCGGACGTCGCGGACCCCTCCTCCCGGCAACTGGCATCTTCGAGACTCCTCCGTCGGTCTGTCTGGTGAGTGCCGATTTTTGGTTCAGGGAATGCATTCATATTTCACTCGAGCGCTGCCTACCCCGCACCATGTCTAACACACATACCCCTTCTCCGTCCCTCAAGTTAGTCTCCCATAATGTCCAGGGCTTTAACTCCCCTGTTAAACGTAGGAAGCTCTTCCAGCAATATAACTCCATGCACGCTGACATCCTCCTTCTGCAGGAAACCCATTTTCCGACCACATTTAAGCCCACGTTCCTACATCAACGCTTCCCCCAATTCTTCCTAGCTTCCTCGGGTAGTAAAACGAAGGAGTCGCCATTTGCTTCGCCAAACACATTAATCTCTCCCAACCAGTGGTCGTAACGGATCCGCAGGGACGTTACATCCTTGTCTCTGGTCACATTGACGGAGAACTTTACACCTTTGTCTCATACTATACCCCAAATAAGGGCCAGAGATCATTCTTTGTCTCTTTACTGCACAAGCTGAGGGAACACCTTAAGGGGACGGTATTTATTGGCAGGGACTCCAACACAGCCTTTGACTTTTCACTGGACAAGTCCAAGAACGGGAAACCTATTCCCAAGCGTCCCTCCAGACAGAGCGTTAAAATTGCTGAACTCCTTCACTCCGCTGGGCTGATTGATGTCTGGAGGGAGGTAAATCCCCGCACAAGGGACTATACACATTTTTCGGCCCCACACAACTCCTTCGCCAGGATAGACCACATTTTCACACGCTCATCATCGATACCTTTGATTAGAGGCTCAAAGATTATAGATACCCCCCTCTCGGACCACTCGATGGTCGTTCTGACCACTTTGCGATCCTCGGGCGATAGAGTGGCCCCTCGTTGGCGCCTTCAGGAATCACTACTGAGTGACCCTATACAGTGTACCCTCCTGGAGGCAGCGATCCAGGACTATTTTCTCATCAATGCGACGGGCGAGGTCTCGGCTCCTACCGTCTGGGCGGCGCACAAGTCGGTGATACGGGGAAAAATCATCCAAATGGTCGCGAAAAATAGGGCGGAACACAGAGCGGACACGTTGAAGCTCATGGAGGACTTTCGTTCTCTCGCCAAAACACACAAACGTCATCCTACAGTGGAGAATCTTAGACAGCTAGACAAAGCCCGGGCACTGCTTAATTTGAAGCTGACAACGGACGCAGAGCGTCACCTTAGATGGACTGGGGCCAGATTCTATTCCCAAAAAGACAGGATTGGGGCTAAATTAGCAGTAAAGTTGAGTCCTAAGCCACGCTCCCTAGCATTCCCTAAAATTAAGACGACCACGGGGGACCTAACCCAGAACCCAACAAAGATTATGGATACCTTTTTGCAATTCTACTCTGACCTTTACACACCTGGCAGAACGACACAGGCTTCCGCGAGCAGGACATTTTTAGATAGTGTCCCTCTGCCCGCTCTGTCCCTGGAACATAGGAATCTCCTCGAGATGCCATTTTCTTCGGACAAAATATTAGATACAATTAAATCCCTCAAACTTGGCTCATCCCCCGGCCCGGACGGATTTTCTAATGGCTACTATAAGAAATTTGGACCTGCGCTGGCTCCACATATGGCCCGACTATCAACTCTCTCAGGGAGGGACACTCCCTAGGGGCTGACCTGAACTCTGCATACATATCGGTAATACCCAAACCGGACAAGGACGCTAGCGAAGTGGGCAACTATCGCCCAATCTCGCTTATCAACAACGACATCAAAATTATGACCAAGATCATGGCTAACAGGGTGGCCAGTTTTATCGCTACTTATGTGCATGGAGACCAGGTGGGTTTCATACCTGGGAGACAGGGACCGGACCAGATTAGGCGGGCCATTGATATCATCTCACTTTCTTAGATCCGGTTGGGATGGGGGTCCCCCGCAGAAAGGCTTTCTTCTTTCTATAGACCTTCATAAGGCCTTTGACTCGATAGACTGGGCATACCTGTCTGATATTCTGGAGAGGTGGGGCTTCGGCCCATACTTCTTGAATCTGATCCGTGCTCTTTACTCAACTCCCACGGCCCAGATTCGCTTAATGGGTAGATATTCCGATTCGTTTGTTATCGGCGGGGAACAGACAGGGAGGTGCCCTCTCTCCCCCCTCCTGTTTGCAATGGCCATAGAGACACTGGCAATAGCGCTTAGATCAAACCCCGACATTAGGGGGGTGACTTGCGGACAGAGGGAGCATAAGTGTGCTTTGTACGCGGATGACTTACTATTATTTATCACCTCACCACTGACCTCCATCCCTGTACTCCTCAAGACACTAAGGACCTTTAGTGCTGTCTCGGGTCTCAGAGTGAATATGACCAAATCGACGGCACTGAACATCACTGTCCCCCCTGACACCCTCACTCAGCTCTCTGGCAACTTTGACTTTATTTAATGGACCTCTGGCTCTATACCCTACCTAGGCATCAAGCTGACGCCCGGACGTAAGCAGTCTTTTTAAGTCCAATTACCCCCTATGGTGCTTAAGTGTAGGGAAGATCTGGACAAGTGGTCGAGATGTGGTCTGTCCTGGCTGGGTAAGATACATGCGGTGAAAATGACCCTCCTCCCTCGCGCATGTTATATCTCTTTCGCTCCCTACCGATCCCCGTCACGAAACACTTCCTCAGTAAACTGCAATCACAGATTGTCCGCTTTGTTTGGGGGGAACAAGGGTTACAGATGCCCCCGGAGATCCTCTTCCGCCTGAAGTCACAGGGCGGTTTGGGACTTCCTAGCCTTTGGGGTTATTACCAAGCAGCTCAACTCACGCAAATATCATCAGTTTTTTTCCGGGGACCGAGACCTGAATGGCTCTCAATGGAGAGACAAGCCACTCCCAGGAACACTATTGACTATCTCCTTTGGTGTGATCCCAAAGCCAGACCGGCAATATTGTCTCCCACCCTCTCACACTCGTTTCACTTAGCTTTAAACTCTTTAGGACGCACTCCCTGACGACCCCCCTGAAACCATTGGCACACCTTTTTCATAACGAGGCCTTCCCCCCCGGCATGAACATTGAAGCTTTCAGGTGGTGGACTGACAAAGGTCTCTACCGGATTGGCCACTTCCTCACCCCGACGGGTCCGCTTTCCCTATCACACTGTAGGAAGAAACTGGACATGCCGGACTCCGAGCTGTTCAGGTTCTCTCAAATTTCCCATTTCATATACTCTATTTGGTCCAATAAAAAAGGTGCCCCCCCACAGTCTCACCCTATGAGCAGTGGTGCTCCTCCACAATGGACCAGAAGGGTGGCATTTCCTTGATCTATGCGGCACTCGCTTCCAGACCGACAAAACCCGTCCTACGCTCGGGCTTGGGAGGAGGATCTGAACGTCTCGTGGGAAACCGCGACCTGGCACCGGGCTATGCATAGAGCCTACAAAGGTACTCTCAACATTTCTCTTATAGAAGCCAGTCTAAAAGTTTTAATTAGGTGGTACTACGTTCCTTCCAGGCTGGCTAAGATGTTTCCGGGTGTCCTCACCAGCTTGCTACAGAGGGTGTGAACTGGAGGGGGACTATGCCTCATATTTGGTGGACCTGCCCCCGCATTCGATCATTTTGGCGGAAGGTGTTCCTATAATTAGTTCTTTAACAGCAGTGGTGGTGACTCCCTACCCTGGTGTAGCACTTCTAAACCAATGCATCCCAGGTTTACCCAAACATTCCAGACCTTATCGCTATTCATCCTTTGGGAGCCAAAATGACCATTGCCAAAGCCTGGAAGAAACCCACTGTATCCATACAGGGATTTAAGAGGAAAGTAACATGGATCATGTCGCAAGAGCATATTGTGGCTAAACTTGATGATAAATCTGAGAGATTCCTGGCCATCTGGGAACCGTGGGCCACCTTTTGTAACATTTCCCTCATACCAGGAGCAGTGCCGGACGGCCCGATCACTTCCCCCATTCCCTGAAGGAGCTGATACTCTTACCCTCTCTCCTCTCTTCCTATCTTTTCTTTCCTCTCCACGTCTCTTTACCCTGCCTCTCTGGCGCCTCCACTGTAGTAAGTTTGTGTTGTCGCCTTAGTTTTGCTTTCGTGGCTGGTATAGGTCCATCTAGGTCCTGGCGCACGAGGCTAAATTCTCACTCTGTTTATACACGCTGACACGGTCTCCTGCATAGTGACAAAATTGTATTTTTCTTATCAGCCCTCTTCGTGTGTTCCGCGGCTGGGACTGGCGGCGTGTAGATCCCTTTCCCTGAGGGGCAGCGTGATCCCTTTTTGGGGCCGCTCGGGGTTTGGGGTCCCGCGCCCCTGCCCGGAGGGGGAATGCGCCTTGATGGGCTCCTGTATGGTTGACCGCCTGCGAATTGGTACACTGTTTAATATTGTTCCGGCCAATGGTCGCGGTTGGCCTGATCGCCTCTTCTCTTCCATCATCATAATGTTGTTGTTCTTTGTTCATGGACTCGGAAGATTCTGTTTTTGGACCTACCTTTATGTTACTGTATTGACCTATGTGACACATGTTCTCATTCTTGAAAACTTCAATAAAAATTATTGAAAATAAAAACGCTGCTCCAGAAAAAACGAAAGTTTTTAAAACTTTTCTTTTCCATTGATACATGTTCACTGGGGCAAGACCTGGGCCCCAAACCTGTTTTCTGATAATAATTTGTATATTGGGTTTTAAAATGAGTACTTTTGAAATCGAACGTTCGAGTCCCATAGACGTCAATGGGGTTCGAAATGTTTGCGCAAGCGTTTCGGAAGGTTCGAAGGTTCTGGTGCGAACCGAACGTGTTCGGCTAATCCCTAGTTACCAGTCAGTGAACCTGATCACTGCCACATCAGTAAAAAAAAAAAAATCGAATTTCTTTATTTTCAAAATAATTGCGATAAAAATAATTATACCTTCAAAAAACTTGCGATGCCCCTTACTAAATACCTTGGATAGTCTACTTTCCAAAAAGGGGTAATTTGGGGGGTATTTGTACTGTCCGAGCATTTTAGGGCCTCAAGAAATTAGATAGACTGTCAGTACATCAGAATTTATCAATTTTTCAGATACTGTATATATACCATAGTTTGTAGACACTAACTTTCATACAAACCTATTATTATACATACAATTGGTATTTATTTTATTTTTTATCAAAGACATGTAGCAGAAAAAATACTGTCTAAAAGTAAAAAGGATAAAAATATCATCATAAACATTCATTGTGGTACCAATTTTTTTTTGTTTCTCAAAAACAGAAGTAGATAAAAAATAAATTGACTTGCTATAGACAATTCAAATACCTGGTTATGCCCTTCAGATTCATGTTGGTAATTATGTTTTTTATGACTTCTTGATAGAGTTTGTAACAGTGGCGGCCCGCCCATATGGGCGCACGAGCGCCGCCCCCCCCCTCCCGCAGTCACAAAAAAAAAAAAAAAAACGGGCCCTTTAAGAACTTTTATTCGGCTAAAATGTCATTTTGACATTTTAGCCGAAGTTCTGGCGGCCGTCAATAGAGGGCGCTGCAGCACTCCCTCTTGCAAATAACACACTTCAATGCATTGAACGTGTGTTGTTGCCAGCTGCCTGGTCTATTCCTATAACCGGACATAGGGCGCCGGTTACCTGAATAGCGGCAGCTGGTTGGCTGAGGGGAACTGCCTATCAAAGCCAGTGGCTCTGATAGGCTTTTCCAGTACCGCCCTCCGGCTCCCGGAAGTCTATGCTCGGAGCGCAGGCAATCTCTCCCTCTCTGTACACATTACACCCTCCTGTACATATTAACTCCCCTCCCTGTACATATTACATCCTCCTGTACATACCCCCCCGTACATATTACACCCACCTGTACATATTGTCCTCCTCCCTGTACATATTACACCTACCTGTACATATTACCCTCCTCCCTGTACATATTACACCCACCTGTACATATTACTCTCCTCCATGTACATAATACCCCCTCCTGTACATATTACACCCCCTGTACATATTAGCCCCCCCCTATACATATTACACCCACCTGTACATAGTACCCTCCTCCCTGTACATATTACACCCAACTGTACAAATTACCCCCCTCCCTGTACATATTACCCCCCCCCTGTACATATTACCCCCTCCTGAACATATTACCCCCTTCTGTACATATTAGACTCACCTGTACATATAACCCTCCTCCATGTACATATTACATCCACCTGTACATATTACTCTCCTCCCTGTACATATTACACCCTCCTGTACATATTACCCCCTCCTGTACATATTACACCCACCTGTACATATTAACTCCCCTCCCTGTACATATTACATCCTCTGTACATACCCCCCCCCCCTGTACATATTACACCCACCTGTACATATTGCCCTCCTCCCTGTACATATTACACCCACCTGTACATATTACCCTCCTCCCTGTACATATTACACCCACCTGTACGAATTACTCTCCTCCCTGTGAATAATACCCCCCCTGTATATATTACCCCCCTGTACATATTAGCCCACCCCCCCTGTACATATTACACCCACCTGTACATATTACCCTCCTCCCTGTACATATTACACCCACCTGTACATATTTTTATACAGGTCTTGCCAAACTTGCATAAAAACACAGGGCGACTAATCGCTGTGAATGCACTTATTTTAGTGTACCAACGTCCCGAAAGAGTGACAATGGAAATTAATGAACTAATAAATTGGACTTTTGGCGGTACGAGTAGTTAATGTAAAAGATCTATAAATATTTATTTTGTAAAAAACGCATACATAGAAATTTGTATACACAATTTCATAAGACAGTATCAGCATATGATATCAGTACCAGCTTGTACCAGCTTGATAACAGCTTGTACCATAGTTCTACTTTCTGACTTTCACACAGTACGTATCACATGCCCAGGAGGCTGGCTAGGTTAAAAACGTTGTACATTCTTTACCCCACAACCAGTGGCTGGATCGATTCTTTGAGACTAGATTTACCTACCTATATGCTCCTGATAAAGCGTCCTGTACGCAAAACATGTCAAGAGTAAAAAGCAAGATCTACCTTTATGCATATTGGATTCAGCTTCAAACACTAATGCTGCGTACACATGGTCGTTTTTTTGTGATGAAATAAAACAACGTTTTAAAAAACGTAATTTAAAATGATCGTGTGTGCGCTTTACGTCGTTTTTTGTCTTCTAAAAAACGACCAAAAGAAAATTCGAACCTGCTTAAATTTTTTATGTCGTTTTTCAAAATGTCGTTTTTTGTGTCATAAAAAATGATCGTGTGTGGGCTAAAACGACGTTTAAAACAAATTTTTTAAACGCGCGCATGCTCAGAAGCAAGTTATGACGCGAGCTTGAATGGAACAGAGTGCCGTCGTACGTGTTGTACGTAACCGCGCTTTGCAAGAGCATTTTCAGAAAACGAGGGTGTGTAGGCAACGTCATTTTTTAAAATGAAGTTTGAAAAACTTTGTTTTTTTTTCATGAGAAAAAACAACGTTTTTTTACAAGACAAAAAACAGCCGTGTGTACGTGGCATAAGAGTTCTATACCTTTTTGACGTTATGTGCTTTTATGCCATGAATGTATATGTATACGTATAAACCTATCTCTTACTCTCTGTTAGATGTACTGATATCATATGCTGATACTGTCTTATAAAATTGTTTATACAAATTTCTATTTATGCGTTTTTTACTAAATAAATATTTATAGGTCTTTTACATTAACTACTTGTACCGCCAAAAGTCCATTTTTTTTAGTCCATTAATTTCCATAGTCACCTGTACATATTACCCTCCTCCCTGTACATATTACCCTCCCCTCTGTACATATTACCCCCTCCTGTACATATTACAACCACCTGTACATATTACCCTCCTCCCTGTACATACTGTATTACCCCCTCCTGTGCATATTACCCCCCCTCTGTACATATTACACCCTCCTGTACATATTACCCCCTGCTCCCTGTACATATTACCTCCTTCTGTACATATTACCCCCTGTACATATTTCCCCCCTGTACATATTTCCCTGCCCCCCTCCTGTACATATTACCCCACCTGTACATATTACCCCCCTGTACATATTACCCCGCCCTGTACATATTACCCCCCTCCATGTACTGTACATATTACACCCTCCTGCACATATTACCCCCCTGTACATATTACACCACTCCCCCTCTGACATGTACATATTACCCCCTCCTGCACATATATACTCCCCTGTACATATTTCCCCGTCCCCCCCCTGTACATATTACCCCCTGGACATATTACTCCCCCTGTACATATTACCCCCACCCCCCCTGTACATATACCCCCTACCCCCCTGGACATATTACACAGCCCCCCTGTACATATTACCCCAATTTACATCCCCCCTGTACATATTACCCCCTCCTGTACATATTACCCCCCTGTACATATTCTACCCCCCTCCATGTACATATTACCCTCCCCTGTACATATTACCCCCTGTACATATTACCCTCCTGTACACAGGGCCGGCCTTTGGGGTGTGCGGACAGCATATTGCGGTCGCACAGGGCGCTTTACATAGCAACATGGGCGCCTGGCGACCGCACTGTTAAATTTTTTTAATAATCGCCCGCGTACTAAGACTAAGTAGTGGGCGGAGGGGCGTGCCGCTCCGGGTGCATTACACACACTGGCACCTCTGGACCCTTTATGTCAGGTCGACGCCCCTGGCCCCATCCGCGACTGAAGACTCGGACCCCTTTACTTTGCCGAGTGGTTCCGGGTGCCTGGACCCCTTTGCAGGAGGGTGCGTACCCCTAAGACCCCCTAAGTAGTGGACGGGGGGCGTGCCGCACCGGGTGCTATACACTGGGGGTGTCAGACCGACGCCCCTCCCCCTCCCGCGACTTTGCCGAGTGGTTACGGGTGCCTGGACCCCCTTTGCAGGGGCCGTTGGCACACCCGGGACCTGGGTGATCCCCTTTCCCTGTGGCAGCTCCGCGGTCTGAGTCTCGGCTGTCTGTGACCCCTGTACATTCACAGTCACGCAGCCGAGCAATGAAAGCTGCCTGGACCCCCTTGTCTGCACTGTGCTGTGTGTGCAGCATGCGGCGAACAGGCCTCCCTTTATCTGAACCTGCTTAACGGGTCTGAAGGAGGGTGGGGGGTGCTATTGTATGGGGGACCACTTTACATATACCCTGCACTGTAGAGGGGAATCTGTATTGTAAGGGGGGTGCACCGTTTTTTATTGTAGGGGACAGGTCTGCACTGTAGGGGGGTGTTCTGTACCATTGTGGGGGGTTCTTTATTGTAGGGGGGTCTGTAGTCTGCAATGTAGAGGGGGTTTGTTTTGTAGGGGGGGTGTGTTCTGTATTGTGTGGGGGGTTCTTTAGCATTTTAGGGGGTTCTGCACCACTACAAGTAGAGGGGGGGTTCTGTATTGTAGGGGGGTGTGTTCTGTATTGTGTGGGGGGGTTCTTTATTGTAGGGGTTCTGCACTGTAGAGGGGGGGTTCTGTTTTGTAGGGGTGAATCTGTATTGTAGAGGGGGTTTTGTATTGTAAGGAGGGGTCTGTATTGTATTGGGTCTGCGTAACATGCAGGGGGTCCAGAACTGTTAGGGGGTGTCTGTGTAATATACAGGTGTCTGGGGCTGTGTAATGTAAAGGGGTGCAGGGTGCTGTGTAATGTAAAGGGGTAAAGGGGTGCAGGGTAATGTAAAGTGGTCCATAGGTGCAGGGTGCTGTGTAATGTAAAGGGGTCCAGAGGTGCAGGGTGCTGTGTAATGTAAGGGGGTCCAGAGCTGTGGGGTGCTGTGTAATGTAAAGGGGTCCAGAGATGCAGGGTGCTGTGTAATGTAAAGGGGTCCAGAGGTGCAGGGTGCTGTGTATTGTAAGGGGGTCCAGAGCTGTGGGGTGCTGTGTAATTTAAAGGGGTCCAGAGGTGCAGGGTGCTGTGTAATGTAAGGGGGTCCAGGGGTGCTGTGTAATGTAAAGGGGTCCAGAGGTGCAGGGTGCTGTGAAATGTAAAGGGGTCCAGAGTGCTGTGTAATGTAAAGGGGTCCAGAGGTGCAGGGTGCTGTGTAATGTAAAGGGGTCCAGAGGTGCAGAGTGCTGTGTAATGTAAGGGGTCCAGAGGTGCAGGGTGCTGTGAAATGTAAAGGGGTCCAGAGGTGCAGGGTGTGGTGTAATGTAAAGGGGTCCAGAGGTGCAGGATGCTGTGTAATGTAAAGGGGCCCAGAGGTGCAGGGTGCTGTGAAATGTAAAGGGGGTCCAGAGGTGCAGGGCACTGTGAAATGTAAAGGGGTCCAGAGGTGCAGGGTGCGGTGTAATGTAAAGGGGTCCAGAGGTGCAGGGTGCTGTGTAATGTAAAGGGGCCCAGAGGTGCAGGGTGCTGTGTAATGTAAAGGGGCCCAGAGGTGCAGGGTGCTGTGTAATGTAAAGGGGCCCAGAGGTGCAGGGTGCTGTGTAATGTAAAGGGGCCCAGAGGTGCAGGGTGCTGTGAAATGTAAAGGGGTCCAGAGGTGCAGGGTGCGGTGTAATGTAAAGGGGTCCAGAGGTGCAGGATGCTGTGTAATGTAAAGGGGCCCAGAGGTGCAGGGTGCTGTGTAATGTAAAGGGGCCCAGATGTGCAGGGTGCTGTGTAATGTAAAGGGGCCCAGAGGTGCAGGGTGCTGTGTAATGTAAAGGGGCCCAGAGGTGCAGGGTGCTGTGTTATGTAAAGGGGCCCAGAGGTGCAGGGTGCTGTGAAATGTAAAGGGGTCCAGAGGTGCAGGGTGCGGTGTAATGTAAAGGGGTCCAGAGGTGCAGGGTGCTGTGTAATGTAAAGGGGCCCAGAGGTGCAGGGTGCTGTGTAATGTAAAGGGGCCCAGAGGTGCGGTGGTGTGTAATGTAAAGGGGTCCATTGGTGCAGTTGTGGAGTAGTAGTGACAGAGATATTGAAGGATGCAGGGGGCACAGTGGGGTGTTTTTACATTTTACTGGGGGGGGGAGCCGATATAGGATTCCCCCACCCCCCCCGTGTGCCAAATGCTCTAGGTACACCTGGCAGGCCACAGGCGGATTCTGCCGGAAAGACGGCGTGGGCGGCTGTCCTTGCCTTGCTATGAGGAGCTCATACGCCATGCGCACTGAGAAGACAAAAGAAGGCAAGAATCCACAGACGCAGGCAGCAGATGTAAAAACTTTTTTCTGTAAGTAAATTTTTTTTTTTAATAAATGCAGTGTACTGCTTAATGTCTGTTTTGTATTTTATTATTTAAATAAGGTGTTTCCTAAAGGAACAGCAAATACAAAATACTTTATTGTAATTATGTTTGATATTTGATAGTAAATGTACAGGTAGTGGTATTATAGCGTGTGATTTACTTTATATGTGGCGTTATTATAGTGTGTGATTTATAGTATAGGTGGCATTATTATACCATGTGAATAAAAGTTGTATTTTTATCATAGCTTGTAATCTGTCTTTTGGGAACTTAACGGAATGGAAGGCTTTAAATGGAGCCGATATTGGAGAAATGGGTGTGGACACTGAGAGGGCGTGGTTACTAAGGGGCGTGGTTACTGAGGGGCGTGGTCAGTAGGGGGGCGCTGTAAAGCTTTCTCGCACAGGGCGCCTAAAGGCCTAAGGCCGGCCCTGCCTGTACATATTACCCTCTGTACATATTTCCCCGTCCCCCTCCTGCACATATTACCCCCTCCTGTACATATTACACCCTCCTGTACATATTACCCCCCCCCTATACATATTACATCCACCTGTACATATTACCCCCCTTCATGTACATATTACCCCCTCCTGTACATATTACCCCCCGTACATATTTCCCCATCCCCCTCCTGTACATATTACCCCCCTGTACATATTACCCCCCCATGTACATATTAAAGAGGGGAAGCTATCATAAATTGCTATCATATCTCCTCTCAAGAATACATTTACTGTTTGCAGTATTTCCTCATAATTGAGGTTCTCCAATCCCCTTATCCGATTTAAATAGTAAAAGGCAAATTAAATAATGTATTTACCTGCGCAAAGACTATTTTATTCTATTTATAGGGGCTGCAAGTTGTAAAGGTAATACTTTGAATATGAGAAATTTGTAAAAAAAAATGCGCACCCTACATTTGCAGCAACCTAAATTAAATAATATTGTGAATGACCATTAGATGTCTCCAGTGGATAAACATATGATAATCAACATATGAAATCTGATACAATATTTACAGAAAGTGCATACGTGCAAACAATTGAACAAAAATTCCCCCGGGATATCTTAAGTGGGTATATAAGAAAATGCACAGTGTCCAAAAAATAATTTAAATGTAGTGTCCATAAACTTCCATCAAAAAAATTTCAATAGTGCATAAGTTGCATAAGTTGTCTTATCCAGCAAGAAAGTGACTGTAGATCTTTCTACACAAACACATGTCACACAGCCTTTGCACTGGAACTACATGACTCCCTTTACAGGAGTCATATACAGTGGATGACCTCTCAAATGCTGCAACGATTTGATCAACAGGCTCCCAAACCAGGTAAGTGCAATCATCCAGGTGTCTATTCGTCAGCAAGGCATTAAAGGAAAAAATAGCCTCCCATGGTTAAGTACGTAGAATTTATTATTGTATAAAAATTGCACTACATTAGCACTTGGAACAAAAAACAGTTTTCACGTGTTGATTATCATATGTTTATCCACTGGAGCCTCTAGTAGTCATTCACAATATTATTAATTTAAGTTGATGCACATGTAGGGTGTGCGGTCCTTTCAAAAAATACCCCTTATTAGTTTTGTTGCCCTTTTTTGGACTCTCTCCAGTTCCAGCACATCCCTTCTGAGGACTGGTGACCAGAATTTTATAGGGTGGTAGGATTATAGTTTTATCCCTGAAGTATATCCTTTTTTTTATGCATGCTAATATTATGCCGGCTTTGGTAGCTGCAGCTTCACATTGCATGCTATTGCTCAATCTGTCATTTTCTAGGACCCCCAGATCTTTCTCCATCCTTGATTCCTTAAATTTTTCCACATTAACCTCCCTGGCGGTATGATTCTTTCAGATTTTAGGTGCTGAAAGCGGTACCATTATTTGCAAGGGAATTTGGTGTTTTATACTGTAGGCTTGTAATTCTTAGGCCTCGTACACACGATCAAATCTGTCTGCTGGAAATGGTCTGCTAGACCGTCCCAGCAGACAGATTCGATCGTGTGTTTTGGGCGAGCCGACGGATTTGGCCACCCGACAGATTTCAAAGCATGCTTTGAAATCTATCGGGTGGGAATCCGTCCGCCCGACATGTCTGCTGGTTAGTACACTTACCAGCAGACATGTCGTCTCGCACCGCCGCCGAATGGATTCGGCGCATGCGCGGAAGTGTTTTACTTCCTGGTGCGGTGACGTGGCGGCGTCAACGTCACCGACACGTCAGCGCGCCGTCTGCTGGCGGGGATTTTGGTTTGCTGGTGTGTACATGCGAGCAAACAAAAATCCTAGCAAACAGATTTGTTCAAATCGGTCCGACCGATTTGAACAAATAGATTGCCTCGTGTGTACGAGGCCTGAGGAATAACTCACTTAAATCTATCCAAACAAGAGTCTAATAGGCATCCCGGGTATGATTTTTTTTTTTTTATTAAAAATTATAATATAATAAATAATTATAAAAAATTATAACAAATAGTAAAAATTATTCAATAATGTAATCAAATCAAAATCACTGAAATTTGCTCAGTTGCAGAATTTTTGCTGTCATTATTTTTTTTTTTATGACGAATTTCCCCATAAATCGCTATCGCTAAATTCTGCAAGTGATTCTGATTTATTATCGCTGTTTTTTATCTGCTCTAAAACAATTTTTGACATAAAGGGACACTTTTGGTTGCTATGGGCAATCTACAGTTTGCAGGGAGAAAGAACAGTTTTTATTATATAAAATGACATGTAGTGCACAGGGCAGACCACTAGGGACATAGGGGGTGTGTATTTTTTACATACAGTACTGTAATCTATAAGATTACAGTGTACTGTATGTATAGTGTTTGTTTACATTTTTAAATTTGGCGCCGTCGTAACCTCGCAGGGAACGGAGATCGGAGGCGCGCGGGGACGCTGTGTGAATCGAGCGAGCACCCGCTCGCTCACACAGTGCGGATGCATCGCTGGATCCACGGAGAAGGTAAGTATACAGTCTCTGTGGATGCTGTGAGGCGAGCCCGAGTCTGACTCGGGGTTACCGATCGTAGCACAGAAATCTAACCCCGAGTCAGACTAGGGAACACCGCCAGGGAGGTTAAACCTTGTTTGTCATGTATTTATCCACTCCATTATTTTTTTCAGGTCTTTCTGTAAAATTTCTATATCCTGATGTGAAGTTACCACCCTGTTTAATTTTGCGTCGTCTTCAAAAACTGAGATTCCGCTGTTTACTAGGGATGAGCTTCGAGTTTGAGTAGAACTCATGTTTGACTCGAACATTGCCTGTTCGCCGAACAGCAAACTATTTGGGGTGTTCGCGGCAAGTTCGTGTGAACTTTAGAACCCTGTTAAAGTCTATGGGACTAGAACGTTTGAAATCTAAAGTGCTAATTTTAAAGGCTAATATGTAAGTTATTGTAATAAAAAGTGTTTGGGGACCTGGATCCTGCCCCAGGGGACATGTATCAATGCAAAAAAAAGTTTTAAAAACTGCATTTTTTTTGGCAGCAGTGATTTTAATAATTCCTTTAAGTGAAACAATAAAAGTAAAATATTCCTTTAAATTTCGTACCTGGGGGGGGGGGGGGGTGTATAGTATGCCTGTAAAGTAGCGCTTGTTTCCCATGCTTAGAACTGTCCCTGCACAAAGTGTCATTTCTGAAGGAAAAAAAGTAATTTAAAATCACTCGCGGCTATAATGAATTGTCAGCTCCCGGCAATGCAGAGAAAAGTCATTTATAAAAAAAAATGTGTGGGGGTCCACGGCATTTTTTTTTTAAATTTGGGGTGGAGTTTCCCTTAAAATCCATACCAGACCTGAAGGGCCTGGTAATTGAATTTGAGGGGACCCCCACACATTCTTTTTTTATGAATGACTTTTCTCTGTATTGCTGGTATCCGATAATTCATTATAGCCACGAGTGATTTTAAATGACTTTTTTTTCCTTCAGAAATTACATTTTGTGCAGGGACAGTTCTAAGCACAGGAAACAAGCGCTACTTTACAGGCATACTATACACTCCCCTAGGTATGAAATTTAAAGGAATATTTCAATTTTACTGTTTCACTTTAAGCATTATTAAAATCACTGCTCCTGAGAAAACTTCATTTTTTTTAAACTTTTTTTTGCATTGATACTGTACATGTCCCCTGGGGCAGGACCCAGGTCCCCAAACACTCCCATGGGGCAGGCCCGGGTCCCCAAACACTTTTTAGGACAATAACTTGCATATTAGCCTTTAAAATTAGTACTTTAAATTTCAAGCGTTCGAGTCCCATAGACTTTAAGGCCTCGTACACACGATCAAATCTGTCTGCTGGAAACGGTCTGCTAGACCGTTTCAGCAGACAGATTCGATCGTGTGTACGGGCAAACAGACGGATTTGGCCACCCGACAGATTTCAAAGCATGCTTTGAAATCTGTCGGCTGGGAACCCGTCCACCCGACATGTCTGCTGGTTAGTATGCTGACCAGCAGACATGTCTTCTCGCACACGCGCCAAATGATTTCGACGCATGCGCGGAAGTGTTTTACTTCCTGGTGCGGTGACGTGGCGGCGTCAACGTCACCGCCACGTCACCGACACATCAGCGCGTTGTCTGCTGGCGGGGATTTTGGTTTGCTCATGTGTACACACGAGCAAACCAAAATGCCAGCAGACAGATCTGTTCAAATCGGTCGGTCCGACCGATTTGAACAGACAGATTTAATTGTCTGTACAAGGCCTAACAGGGTTCTAAAGTTCACACACATTTTTGGTCTGTTTGCAGGTTCTGATGCGAACCGACCCCAGGGGCGTTCGGCTCATCCCTACTGTTTACCCATCCTCTATATCATTTATGAATACATTTAATAGATTTGTTCCCAAGAACCCTGATGATGTTTTTTTCTACAGTAGATTTTGGGATATAGTCCCTTATCATCCCATCCAATAGTACCAACAATTAGACATGTGCACAGCAAAAATGTTCGTATTATTTTGTTCCGTTTCGTATCGTTCCGTTGGTTCGTACCGATTCGTAATTTCTTAAGACGCCCGTTTTCCTGTTCGTTCCCGTTCGTATTTTGTACAACGTGATTTTTTCGTATTCCGATTGTTTCGTAATTTGGTTACCGTTTAATATTTTCGTACATGCTGGATGATTCATTATTCTGTTTAATTGATTGTTGTTTCTTGTTAGACAATAATTTTCGTGAATTTTCGTCATTTTGTACTTTCGTAAATATATCGCGGGATTCACGGCACTTTCAACACCCGGCTCATCCATATATACTATTGTTAAGCCTCGTACACTTGGTCAAATTTTTTTGCCAACAAACATAAAAACGAACGTTTTCGATTTGTTTTAAAAAAATCAGTTCGTTTGTAAGCTCCATCAGAAAACTATTTTTGGGTTCAAAAGTCTGGCCAACTGATCTCCCTTCAGACGAAAATCCATGGAAACGTTTTTTTGGCTTTACTGTACTCGGCAGTCGGCACAAAAGAGAAGCTGATTCACTAACTACACTCACTCACTGCCCATTCAAAAAAACGAATCAAGTACACAAATTTACAAACAGACCAAAAAAAACGGATATACAAAACACACAAATGAAAATATGAACATACGACTGAAACAGAACAGAACAGAAAGGATTTAAAATACAGAATGCAAATCATTTGTTATAGATGTAATTTTCGTTCCTTTGCCGTTTCCATTTTGTAGTATTTTCGTAAGATTGTCGTATCGTTCGTTCGTATTTGCGCTTGTTCGTTATGCGGCTCATTCGTAATCCCGTCATTTTCGTATTTTGGTGCTTTCATTTTTTCGTATGTACACATTATTCCGCGGGTACGAAAATGAACAAATTCGTACGAAAATACATTCGTTATGAACAGGAACGCACATATCTACCAACAATTGATGTTAGACTGACTGGGCTGTAGTTTCGATGGGTGGTACAAATTCTGCCAGTATGCTGTCCACAACGATTAGAAAAAATGGTCTGGCTATAACCTAACTGAGTTCTCTGAGGACTCTCGGGCGGTCCTGGTGATTTATTTGTATTAAATTTATTAAAGCAGAGTTCCACTCTAAAGTGGAGCTTCCGCTTATCGGATTCTCCCCCTCCGGTGCCACAATTGGCACCTTTAAGGGGGAGGGGGTGCGGATACTTGTATAATACAGGTATTTGCACCCACTTCTGGGGAGAGATGGACACAAAATTCCACCCCTCCCCCCGCTGTGTTCTGGGAAACACACAGTTGAGAATGTGAGGCGACTAGTGCATGCGCAGTAGGGAACCGGGCAGTAATGCCGCAACTCTTCACTTCCTGGTTCCCTCACCGAAGATGGCGGCGGGGGCAGCCGAAAGATGAGGAATGGCTCAGCTGCTGACATCGCGGGCACCATGGACAGATAAGTGTCCATTTATTAAATGTCAGCAGCTGCAGTATTTGTAGCTGCTGGCTTTTAATATTTTTTGTTTAGGTGGACCTCACATTTAAGTCTTTCTTTCACTCCGGCCTCTGTTAACCACAAGGGTTTGCAATGTGATGAGTCACTAACAGTACTGTCATGGACTCTGTGTCATTTGTAACCATCCTCCCATCATCGTCTTTTATGTGGGCAATGTGTTCCGATCTTGCCTTTTTACTATGTGTCTCTTGTAAACTTTTTTGGCCGTCCTGATTGTGTTCTTACACTTCTTTTTTTTATCAATAATAGTTTTATTTAGAAATTTCCAACACTCGTATACATGTAAGATCATTCACATAAGCAACAACTAGTGGCGTGGTCATTACTCTACATGACAGTGTCCAAGGCTTTATCTGACTCGCTGTGTACCTTCTAACAAGGCAGCTAAGAGCCTGAAGTGATTCACAGCCACATAGACCAGTTAAGTGCAAGGTACAAGAAAAGAACAGAGAAAAAAAAAAATAAAACATACGTCAGCGCCAGTGGCGGCCCGCCCATAGGGGCGCCCGGGCGCCGCCCCCCTTCCTTTTTTTTTTTTTGCCCCTTTAAGAAATACACAAAAAAATATATATATATATTTATTTAATGCACTCTGATTGAGCGCCGGCCACCACTGCCCTATGAAGCGCCGTGATGCAATCTAGCATGGGCTTCATTTGGGGCTTCTAGATTTCCATGGGCCATTGGAGCGCTGAATGCTTCCCGTTCCTCTCTATGGGTGCCAGGAGCATTACTACTTTGACTTCGGCGGCATCGCAAACCGGAAGGCTCAGCTGCAGGCTTTCTGAAGTTTACATGCCCGAGCGGAGCGGGCTGGTAAGGTAACCCAAGTGGACAGATATTTTTTGTATTTTCTTTGTGTCGCCCCATTATTCAGCCTATCCCCACCCATACCTCAAGCCTGTCATTGTATTTAGACTGCTGGGCTTGTAGTTCTCCATCTTCTCCTGGGGCATGGAGAAGTGGAGATTGGAGAACTACAAGTCCCAGCAGATATACATACTAAGGCTGAGGTGGATGGGTGTGATTGCTGCACCTTCAATCCGGAGGGGGGGGGGGCAATCAGATAACACTTTTTGCCCCCCCGGTTTAGGTGCATGCAATCCACACCCATCCACCTCACTGTTATTGTATAGACTTGGGACTTGTAGTTCTCCAATCTCCATCTTCCATGAGCCCCAGGAGAAGATGGAGAACTACAAGTCACATGTTATCATACAATAAGGCCTGAGGTGGATGGGTGTGGATTCTGCACCTATCAATCCAGAGGGGGGGGCGGATAGATAACTCTATCATCCTGCCCCCCCCCCCCCATTGGTAGGCATGCAATCTACACCCATCCACCTCAGAGCTGTTATTGTATGTATAATGTGATGAGTTCTCCAATCTCAATCTTCTCCATGAGCCCCAGGAGAAGATGGAGAACTACAAGTCCCACAGTTATACATACTAAGGTCTGAGGTGGATGGGTGTGGATTGCATGCACCTACTCCCCAGGGGTGGGGGGGCAGGTGATAACACCACACATGGGCAGTGGATCGCCCACTTAAAGAATTATAACTGAAGGGAAAAGGGTATTTATGTGGTGTTATCATCCTCCCCCCACCCGCTCATAGGAGTTTGTGCTTGGGCTCTGTATGTGTTAAATTTTAAATTACATAATGACAACATTGATTTTTGTGGTGTTTGGAGGTTTTAAATATGTTTTGCCTTTTTTCAATCTGTTTTACGTACAATTAATCCTATGTATTTTGATGCATACTGTGGGGTCCGTATACCAATCTTTTGGGAATTGCCTTTTTGGGAAATTGTCTTTCTGGTATGTGTCCACACTGGCCTTGTAAAATGACAGATTCAATAAAGTCCTCGGAGATTCCCCTTTTAGGGTGGTCACCTAATCGTCCATGTAATGATTGCTTATTTGTTGAACTGCATACATGTGTGCTTGGTTCATTGGACACCCATCCACCTAGGAGCCTTTTTATCATGTTGGGACTTGTAGTTCTATCTTCTCCTGGGCTCATAGCAATCCACCATTTGGGACTACAATACCAGCAGTGAGAAAAACTGGACAAAGATGGTGGAATGCATGAGCCCCAGGAGAAGATGGAGATCCAAGGAGGATGAGTGGTCATGCCTTGTTTTTTTAACTGGGACTTGTAGTAGTGTTGTACTGGAGCCTGGAGGAGTGTGTCTGTCTGCCCTGCCACCCTGTGTAGTCTGGGGGGGGGGGGGTTGATTGCTGTGTCCATCACCCCCCTCATGTGTATATTCACATAATTTGGGGGGGGGGGGGTGCAACAACTAGGTTGCTGTGGCGTGGTCATGCAGATACTCAGGGTGTAGATACATGAGGGTGCAGATAGTGTCAGGGTGCAAGGCAGGGTGTAGATATTTATCAGGGTGTGACTATGTCAGGGTGTAGCTGTGTACGGGGTGTAGATATGTGCTTCAGGGTGTAACTATTTAAGGCAACTAGGGTGCAGAGCTATTTACAGGTTGTGAAGTGATTCAGGGTGCAGCTATGTACAGGGTGCATGTGCTAGACAGGGTGCATGTGCTATTAAGTGCAAGGCTATTTACAGGTTGCAGAAAAGAACAGAGATTATATAAGGGTGTGGTTTAAAAATGGGAGGAAATCGTAAATGGGCGGGGTCTTGCGCCCCCACATCACCAGCCGCCACGTCAGCGCATTAGTATACTAGTGAACAATCTGGGAACAACCGTGATTGCATGGGAAAAGATAAGAAGAGAGGAAAAGAAATAGCAAGAAGAAGAAGGGGAGGAGGTTGATAGGGGGAGGAGGTGGATAGGGGGAGGCAGGGAAGGAGGGGGGGGGGGGAATGGGATGGTAAATCACCAGTGTGGTCTAGGTACCTGATCAGGGTGTCTCCTCCCGACTGTGCCAAAGCTCCCAAACCTCGTCGTGGGCCTCCAATCTGTCCATCATTCTGGCCGTCATCCTCTCCATTAGTTCCACATCCTTGATCCTTGCATATAGGGCTTCAGGGGGGGGAGGGGCAGGGCGCTTCCAATGTAGAGCCACCAGACAGCGCGCTGCCGTGAGGATATGTCTGGTCAGTTTCTTGTAGGGTGCCGGAAGGTTTGGTGGGGGCAATCCTAATAAGTAAACTTTCGGGGTCAGGGGAAGCGTCCTATCTAGAAGTCTGTCCAATAATTGCTGGACAGAGTTCCAGAAGGGGACGATCAGTGGGCAACTCCAGTAAACATGGACAAGCGTACCCCTGTCTTGTCGACAGCGCCAACAGCGGTCCGAAGTGGTCGGGTAAATGGCGTGAAGAACATCTGGTGTCATGTACCAAAAGTAGAGGATTTTATATATGTTCTCCTTGTATAGCGTACAGATCGAACTTTTCGCCGCTTGGGACCAGATTGCCTGCCATTGCTCCACGGATATCTCCTCACCCAGGGCCTTTTCCCACTTAAGCATGTATGCATGTTTGCCCTTAGTGTCTACAGGCCGAGAATTCAGTATTTTATATATGTTAGAGATCAAACCCTGCTGTGCTGTGCCCGCCAATATCAGCCTCTCAAAAGCCGTTGGGGGGGAAAACTGCAGGTTTGGGGTGAAAGTCAACGCATAGTGGCGAATCTGGAGATATCCATAGAACTCTTGGCGTGGCATATCATATTTTGCCTGAATGTCCGCAAATGTGCGCATTTTGCGAGTCAGGGGATCCACTAGGTTCCCGAAGTGAAAAAGGTTCCTTGCCGTCCATGGAGCAGACATTCTGTGGGTGAGGCTATCTGGGATTTTGGGGTTGCCGGCGAAGGAGGTCAGAAGGGATCCGTCGGAGGATAATTTATGCGCCACGTGCGTCTAAGCTGGGTCATTGGACCTAACATGGTACCGGGATCAACCTCCACATCCGCATTCCACAGTAAGTTGTTTGGATGTACCGGGGCCAGCCAGAGCTTTTCTATTTGAGTCCATTTATTGTACGACCGCAACGTGAACCAGGAGGCTACTGCCTTCAACTGGGTCGCTTGGTAGTACTTTACGAGATCAGGGTATGCTAGACCCCCCTCCGATCTTGCCGCCAGCAGCACCGACCGGGGGACTCTGTGTCGCTTGTAGTTCCATGCATACTGGAGCAGCTCAGTCTGGAGTTTTCTCAAATGGGCGTAGGGCACTGGAATAGGTAGGGTTTGGAACAGGTAGAGTAGTTTTGGGAGGATCGCCATTTTTATTGCCGCTACTCTCCCCAAGAGGGAGATGTGGTGCTTTCTCCATTGTTGTAGAAGGGTCCTAATAGTACGGAAAAGGGGAGGGAAGTTCTGCTGATAAAGGGTAGCGTAGGTGGGAGTGATGTGGATCCCCAGATATTTTAGTGAGGAGGTTTTCCAGCTATAAGGGAAGGTTGTGTGTAGGTGGGCCACCTCCCCGTCGGGGATGTTAAGCGGGAGCGCTTCTGATTTGGACGCATTTATTTTGTAGCCTGACAGCGCTCTAAAGCGATCGAGCTCCGCGTGCAGGTTCGGGAGGGAGATCCTGGGTTGGGTGAGTGTGAGGATGACATCGTCTGCAAATAGTGATATTTTGAACTCGTGATCTCTAACTAAGATTCCTCTGATATCTGGGTTCTGACGGATGGTGGCGGCTAAGGGTTCTACACATAGCGCGAACAGCAGGGGAGAGAGGGGGCACCCCTGCCTGGTGCCGTTAGTTACTGGAAATGTGGAGGAGAGGGCGAAGGGGGTCTTGACCTGGGAGGATGGGTCGGAGTACAGGTGCTGGATAGCCCGCAGGAATGGCCCCTTAAAACCCACATGTCGCAGCGTGGTAAACAGAAAGGGCCACCCCAAGCGGTCAAAGGCCTTCTCGGCGTCTAGGCCCAGTAATATGGACCTCTGACCCATTCTGTTCGCCACCTCCACTAGGTCAATAATTTTCCTAGTGTTGTCCCCAGCTTGACGGAGCGGGACAAATCCCACCTGGTCCTTGTGTATGAGGGAGGGGAGTACTGAATTCAGTTGGATGGACAGTAATTTAGTGAAGATTTTCAAATCGGAGTTCAGAAGGGCGATGGGCCTGTAGTTGGCACACAGGGAGGGGTCCTTATCCGGCTTTGGAATCACCGTGATGAAGGAACGTTGCATGTCCCCAGGAATAGGAGTATCCCTGAGGAATGCATTAAATAGTTTACACATGCGAGGCAAGAGTAGGGGGAGGAATGTTTTGTAGTATTCATAGGGGAATCCATCGGGTCCCGGGGCTTTGTGTGAGGGCAGGGATTTAATGGTCTGTTCTAGCTCCTCCTCCGAGATAGAAGCATTCAGAGGGGCCAGATCCGAGGGTTTGAGCCTGGAGACACCACTCTGCTCCAGGTAACTGGTCATGCGTTGAATGAGGTCAGGAGATGGAGGATCATGGGGGATGTCAGGGTCATTGTATAGAGTTGTGTAAAAGTCTGCGAAGGTTTGGACTACGTCTTTAGGGTGAGAGACTAGGTCTCCCGTGTTATTCTGGACCTGGTGCGGGGTCATGGCCTGGGTGCTGTCGCGTAGTTTTCTGGCCAGGAGGGAGTGGGCTTTGTTACCCCTATCGTAGAACCTTTGTCTGAGTCTAAGTAGTGCTTTTTCCACTTTGCCCAGCGCTATGTCTCCCAGGGTGGCCCTCAGTGTAGAGATCTTTTTCAGGAGCGATAGAGTAGGGGATTCCTGCAGCCGTCGTTCCAAAACCTTGAGTTCTACCTCTGTACGCTGTTTTAACGCCTGAGCATTTTTTTTCATGGCTGAAGACAAGCCTATGCACTTCCCCCTCAGCACCGCCTTGTGAGCCTCCCACAAAGTGGAGAGGGTTATATCTGGAGTATCATTGTCCTCAAAGTAATTCTTCAAGGTAGATTCCAACTCTATTTTTGAGGGGAGGTGCTGGAGGAGAAATGTGTTCAGGCGCCATGTGCAGGGTTTGGCCACCGGGGGGGCCTATTCCTAAGATCAGCAGGACTGGAGCGTGGTCTGACCAGGAGATCGGACGGATCTGCACTGCCTTGACCAGCTGTAGGGTAGTATTGTTCACAAAAAAATAATCGATTCGGGAGTGTGTGCGGTGAGGGGCTGAGTAATATGTAAATTGGCGATCGCCAGGGTGGAGAACCCGCCAGGCATCAAAAAGTGCATAACGTCTGGATATCTGTCGGAACAGCCTCGAGTCCCTAAGTACTCGGTCTGAAGGCACCCTGGGGTTCACCACATGGCGGTCTAAAGTGGCCGATTGGACCAGGTTAAAGTCCCCTCCGATTACTAAGATCCCATTGTCGGTGCGGAAGAGGCGTGCATACACCTTGGAGAGGAACCCAAGTTGCCGGACGTTTGGGGCGTATACAGTGCAGAAAGTCACTTGTTGGTTCTGCCACAGTCCCTGTAGGATGATGTAGTGACCCTGTGGGTCGCTATAGTGGTGTGAGCTGATAAAGGGAGACCCTTTCTTAATGAGTATGGTCACTCCGGCCTTTTTGCGGGGCCCTGATGAGAGGTATATCTGAGAGTAGTACCGTGACGCAAATGCAAAAGAACCTCCTTTATCTAAATGTGTTTCCTGGACCATAATTACATCCGCCCCCGACTGCTTAAACTCTGACAGGGCCAGGTGTCTCTTTCTATTGGAGTTTAAACCGTGGACGTTTAGGGGAAGTATCTTAGCCATGAGGGTGTGTGGTGGTGAAGGGAGCCGTACTTATCTGATGCTAATGGAGGGGACACGGGCACCAGAGGCCGGGAGCCAGACACCGCAGGAGGAGAACCAAGACCATTCCGGAAGTACTATGTAGAGCCAAACGATGACGGGGGTGGAGGGGTGTAGAGAAGAATCTAGAATAAAAAGAAGAAAGAAGTGAAAACATTAGAATGAGGCAACTGTAACAAAACAATAACTCTAAGTGTCGACCTGTCAAGGCCAACAGGCCCAGGTCTGAGCGGCTTCCCGTGGGCCCCACCAGCCCGGCCCCTGGGGGTCGTGCCAGGGGAGCCCAGGGGAACCCTGAAGCGATCATGCTAAACAACAAAACCGCATGTGTCAAAGTCCAAAACATCTGGGAACTAGGTAGGGGAGTGGGAGAAGGGGGGTGAAAGGTCTCTCTCTAAAGTCTCAGCCGAGACTTGCCCTTGATGCTAAACTTGACTAAAGTCTCGGGCATGGGGAATGGGTAATGCTACTGGATGGGGTGTCCAGGGCCGGGTCCCTAATTGGCGGAAAAAAAAAAAAGGAAAAAGAGGGGGGCATCTTGTGGGTCGGGGCCCGTGCCAGTAGGATTGGATCAGTTCTTCCTGTGGTGCCCGTGTGGGCTTCTCTTGGATCCCTCCGAGCCTCTGGGCCGTTTGGGTGGTGGAACTTTCTGCCACACCGAGGGTGGCGGAGGTGGTGTGGCCACGAGATCCCAATCTGGCAACTGGGGAATCTGAATGTCCAAGGTTTCACAGAATGCTTGGAGGTCCTCCGGGTATCTCAGGACAGCTGACTTGCCTTGGGTGTTCGCTGTGAGGCTAAATGGAAAACCCCATCTGTATGGGATATTCTCATCCTGCAGGGTGCGCAGTAATGGCTGTAGAAGCCTGCGCTTTTGTAAGGTGATCCACGATAGATCTGGGAAGAGCTGAACGGGGACTTCATCCAAGGTCACTCTGCGGGCGAGGTGGGCTTGACGCATTATTTCCTCCTTCAGGGGGTAGGAGCTTAGCCTGCATATTATGTCCCTGGGTTTGGAGGTGGCCCCTTTGGGGCGCAGCGCCCGGTGAGCTCTGTCCATTTCTATGGGTTTAATCGGGGGGGCCCCAATCAGGTTGTTGAACAGGGTATGTAAAGTGGAGCGTACATCTTCGGGACCCTCCGATTCCGGTATCCCCTGGACGCGAATGTTGTTCCTGCGCCCCCTGTTGTCCAGATCTTCTAAATGACGCTGCATGTCTCTAAGCAATGTGCGGTGTTCCGTACCTTGTGTTTGTGTCCGATGAACTGCCAGTTTAGTTTCCTGGATTTCCTCCTCTGCCATTTCCACGCGATCAGCCAGGTGTTTGAGGCCCGATTGGAGGTTTTGGATCTCAGACCTGCAAGTGGATTTCACGTCCAATATGAGCTGTTTAAAGTCCTCCTTGGTAGGCATTGCTTGCAGGTATACAAGCCATTGTGGGGGGATAGGCTGGAATGCAGCTACGTCTGGTGTTTGTGAAGGAGAAGCAGGATGTGAGGGAGGCTGTGTGAGAGCCTGCTGTGGGGGCCCCCAGATGGGGCTCTCATGTCCCCAGCCCTCTTGAGTTCCACAGGCCTGGGCCAGCTGGGACTGGGAGTCCTCTTCTCCCCTGTCCTGGGGTGAGGAGGGGACAGGGGGGCATGTCAGTTGAGCTAGAGATGCCAGTGACACCAGTTGGGGCGCAGCGTGCTGGAGAGGCCTGGGGTGGGGTTGGTGCTGAGGCCCAGGGGGGGATGGTGTCCTCACTGAGCCCTCTCCCAGGCTAGTGTGCTGCCCAGCTCTGGATGGAGCAAACGGGTGGGAGCTGGGGTGGGCTGACTGTGGCAGCGCTGGAAAGTCCTCGGCAGTGCCTGTGGGGTCTGGTGAGCTGGCCTCCTCCCTCCTCATGGCCGGATCAGATGCTGAGCGGAGAAGCTGCGGGTAGGCCTCGGAGCACTGCGTGTAGTGCTCCGGGTATCCCAAGATGGCGGCGGCCCGCAAGTTCGGCTGTGAAGCCACAGCGGTGGAAGGGGACCAGGCAAGGGGTGTATGTTCACCCGACCAGCGGCGCCCGCTCCCAATCGTCTGCGGGACGGACATCTGGTCAATCGGGGTCCGGAGCGGCGCTGGGACAGAGTGAGAGAGCCGCGGGGGGGACCGCATGTCAGGCGCGTTCGTGTCCGGTGCCATCTTGGACTCCCTGTCCTGCGGCAGACCGGGCTGAGTGAAGAAGGCCCTGAGGTCCGTGGATGTCCCCGGAGAGGGGCTGGGATGATCCCCTGGTCGTAGTGGACCTGGTCGTCCTGGAGCGACCCATGGATGGCGGGTGGAAGGTCCCCAAAATAGCCGGTATGCTGTGGGCAGAGAGAGAGCTCTTAGGCTAGGCTTGCATCCGAGTCGGCTTGCGGTCACGCCCCGTTCTTACACTTCTTATTGCATTCCTTGTAGTGTTGGAATGCTGACGGGGACCCTTCTCTTTGATATTGTTTAAAGGCCATTTTTTCACTTTAATGAGGCTTTTAACATTACGGTTTAACCTTCATTCTTCTATATTTATTGCCCATTGGAATGCACTGTGGTATACCTTTGTTCAATATGCTACTAAAG
Source organism: Rana kukunoris (assembly GCA_029574335.1). NCBI lineage: Eukaryota > Metazoa > Chordata > Amphibia > Anura > Ranidae > Rana > Rana kukunoris. Next base: position 304,591,770 of record CM056049.1, read on the forward strand.
CATTCCCATTTTTCTTCAATGTTCAATGTATCCAGGATTTGGTCCCAATTGATGTCATGTATTAATGACCGCAGTTCAGAAAAATTGGCTTGTTTTTAAATTTTGTGTTCTTGTGATACCCTTGTGGTTCTTTTTTCTATGTTTTATTAAATGTGATCATCCTATGATCGCTAGATCCCAAGTTGTCCTGTATTTCCACATCTGAGATCAAATTTAGATCATTCGTAATTCTAGCAGGGCATTCTTTTTAGTTGGGAATCCACCAATTGGAACATGAACTTGTCCTGTAAGACATTCATAAAATGATGGGCCTTTAATGAGTGAGCTGTCTCCTCTGCACAGTAAATATCAGCATAATTGAAGTCCCCCATTATGATGACATTTCCATGTTTTGCTGCCATTTCTAACTGTGATAGTAGGTCCTCCTCCTCCTCCTCCTTTCAGGTTAAGTGGCCTTAAACATACCCCCCCTATTAAATTCCCACTAACTTATTCTCTTTGAAGTTCTACCTATACTGATTTCACCTCCCCTTGTCTCATTCACAATGTCACTCCTCTATACCTCCCTTGCATAATTTTTTACATATAGACACACCCCTCCCTCTCTTCTATCTTTCCTGTCATGGGCAGTAAAAACAGAGTAGTGGATACACCACAAAAAACACAGTTAAACAAGTGTCACAAGTCAAACATTACACAAAAAGGAAGCCAAGAACATCAACAGCAGCTTTCAGAATCTTTTGACCAAAATGAGCGTATGTCAGGCATATCAAACTGTTATGGTCCTTTCACGCGTATCAGTGATTTTCCGCCACGTGAACCTCCGCTTGCTCAGTGGGGATCGCTACGCTGAGCCGGCGGATGACAGGGTGGTCCCCGCACACTGTGCAGGGAACGCCCTGTCTTTTCTCTGCTCACCTCTTTGGGGGGATCCGATGAACATGGACAGACAGTCCGTGTTCATCCGATCCATAGACGGATGGAAAAATAGGGTTTTCCTCCATCTGCAGAATCGGAGGAATGCGGAACCGGGCGAGATCGGGTGTCACCGGATGTTCATCCGCTGACACCCGCGATCTCAGAGGGACAAATGTATGTCCCTTTTTCATCTGTACATGGATGGATGAAATAGTGGACATACAGTCCACCCCTGTGAAAGGGCACTAACACTGAGGCCTGGAGACCAAAAAAAAAATTAAATCCAAGAAAAACTCACTGCCCTAGTGTAGTGGGCTTTACAAAGTATCACAAAATGAAACAAAATGTATATGTTTATTGGATACTTTATTCCCAGAAGGCATAAATATGGGAATGTCCAAAGATACAGTAATACTTGGAGAAGGCGCGTAAAAATATATTGGAGATCATGGGTATAGACATTCCCAAAGATCTGTGATCTCATTTATTTCATAATATGAACAGTTCAATAAAACAATACAAGAGTACAGTAGTACCATATTTAAAAAAGAGTGAGAATTAAATTGCAGCAGTATATGGATGTGAATTGGAAGCAGCACGGACACATAAAAATGTTCAGCGCTAAAGGATTATAAGTTGTAATATGTAAATGTGGAATATAAAAGGAGGGTAGGTTAAGAGGCTGTAACGCCTCCTGAAGACGTCATGTGATGAAACGTACATCGGGGATGGGGATACAGGAAGCTATCTGTTCTGAACAAGAGCCTAACACCCGGGAATGTTGAGACATTGAGAAAGAGAGATAGTGGAGCTGGCTGATTATAGGAGAGCAATTAAACCCGGGTGCAAGGGGAATGCACTTTATAATGTAAGTGTGTATATTGATGTTTTTTAAGATTACTGTCAGGGATACCCTGTGGCAAAACAGATGCTTCAGCCAGCGACGTGCTCACACATGTTCCTACGAGGATGCGCCGGATCGGGCAGCGGCACATGTACGTGCGTGGAAACATGCGGAAGGTGCGCATAACCGGGAACATGCGGCAGGCGCACGTGTACACACGCTAAGTTGGCTTGGCACCAGTGACCCTTTAAAAGGACAGTAGCTGCTCTGGTGCAGCTTTACCTGATCCTGTACCTGCTTGCAATTACCGACCCAGTTCTGTTTGACTACTGCTGCTTTCTCCTTTCCTGACCCGGCTTGCCTTGACCCTGCTATACCTGCACCTGTTGATCTCCTGTTGCCAAACAACTGCCTGTCTGCTGACTACTCTCTGTGTACTGTATTAACTACCCATTACCCGTGCTGACCCAGCTTGTCTCACTCTGCTCCAGCCTGTTCCTGATCCTGTCCCTGCCAGTATCCAGGGGTCGCTGACCCACACCTGTAACCACCACCTCCAACTGCTTCTACAGTCCAATTCTTCCGGTGCATCATCTCTACTCATCTGTGCCAGCTACTATAGTGCTTACAGGCACTCCTACCTCACTGCGCTCTCATTAACCACTGTTGCAACCCCAGCGGCCCCCGAGCCAGGGCTGTAAGAGAGGTCTCCTTCTACTATTGGTAGATACCAAGTACGTGACAATAACATTTAAATAAATTGGAGTTCTCTCTCCTCCGTCTTATGGAGACAATTACCCTGGAAAGGAAAACTGCCACCTAGGATTAATAACCCCTTGAGGGAAAGGCACATTTTGACCATACTCTTTTCAGAGAGGCCATGGCCATCTGGTGAGTGTACAAGTGTGGTGGTGCTGCATGTAGAGGATTAGAAACACAGAAGAGAATACATGTTTACAATTTTTTTGGCACTGTAAGCACAGAGCACTTTGAAAACAGACACTACTGATTGATTCACAGAGGATCAGTATTGGAAAGCAATTGGACACTTTGTATGTGGACTATTATGTTTGAGTTCACTAATGAAATAAGAAAGGCGATTTTTGCATTTTTGGTGTTTGAAATTATTCATGCACAGGAGCCCTTTATGTTATTGGTAAATGTATATGTTTCATGTGGTTGCTTAATAGCATAGGTATTATTGCTATATATGAAAAGGGGTCTAAGGCATTACCTCTTGAAAGTGCCAGGAATTTAGACCTTTTAACCTTGAATCAGGTATCTTATAGGGCAGCCATCAATAGTGGTCTCTCTCTTTGATGACCAGAAATCTGGGGTTCTTGCACAGGAATTTGAGCATAAAAAAAACCCATTCACAACAATTGCCTGCCTGACCCTAGTCCTCTGTGCTGCAGTAAACAATAGAGATGGGCTAAATACCCCATCACTTCGGTTTGCACCAGAACTCCCGAACATAGCAAAAGTTCAGACTCAAACTCCGAAGCCCATTGAAGTCCAAGTTCAGACCTGAATGTGAAAAATCAAACGTTCCCATTTTAAAGGCTTATATGCAAGTTATTGGCCATAAAAAAGGTATGGGGGGCCGGATACTGCCCTGATGGACATGAATAAATGCAAAAAAAAAACATTTGAAAAAAGATTTTTACCTTGTCCCTTGGATCCTGTGATGTCTCCCCGCTGTGTGAGCGAGCTCCTCCACCTCGATTCACACAGTGCCTGAGTGCCGAGCTCCGTTCCCTGCGACGTTATGACGCACGGAGCGGAGTTCGGTGCCAAATTCAAAAAAGTAAAAACACACAATACATACAGTATACTGTAATCTTACAGATTACAGTACTGTATACAATAATTGTTTTGTTTTTTCCCAAAAGTTTATTGTAGGTAATGAATGTATAACAGACAATACAAGTGTACAATTAGCCAACAAGCGGCCAAGCTTTTGCGGTCACAGCCGCTTCGTAATAGTGTTCAAACAAATGGGAATGCATAAAACATACAGTGAAAGAAAAATGCAGATATTAAATTCACACACAGTGTCGATGCCTAGGGAGAGGGTACATTACCCGCAGAACAAGGGGTCTTCATCGTCACTTGGGTGTGGAGGGGTGGAGTGGGTAGGGGTCAGGGGAGGCGGGGCGGAGGTCATTGAAAATGTCAAGTAGGTGATTACTTTCTCCTTGGTGGGTGAGGGTAGAGTGTAGGATGTTAGCGTGGGGAAGACTCCTGGTGGCCCCTAGGCAGTATGTTTTAGGCAGTGAGCCAACCGGTGGGAGAAGGGTGCAGCTCCTCGGAGCCATTTAACAGGTGATCTTCCTAGTGGAGGCCCGAACCTGGGTGAAACGGGTCACAAGAGACCTGAACAGAGGGCTGTATGTGGGGTATACATCTTGTGGAAATACGGTAGGTGGTAGGTTGAAAGCAAAAGGGGGTCGGAAGGTGGGGGTGTCGGGGCATACAGGGGAGGGCTTCTAAGGCATGTGTGTGGTTGGTGCCGCACCGCATCTCCCGGTTGCCTGTTGAAGCATTATCTGCTTATAGTAGTCTGTGGTGGTAAAGTGTAGCCAACACGCCCAGCGTTCAGTAAATGTCGATGGAGTGTCTCTGGCCTGATGAATCAGGCTTTCCATTTCCGCAATGTGGGTGATACGTTTAAACCAGTCTGTCAGTGTGGGAGGATCCGCAGCTTTCCATTTCGCAGGGATGCAGAGTTTCGCCGCATTTACCAAGTGCATTGCTAGGGATCTGTAATATGTTCTCGGGGGTAGGTGGGAGTGGTGCAGTAGGAACTGTTCTGGCATAAAGGTAAGCTGGAGCGCAGAGACGGCAGATGTTATACGGTGGACATCCCGCCAGAACTCTTGTAACTTGGGGCAAGACCACCAGATGTGTAGTAGGGACCCCGGGTCAGTGCTGCATCTCCAGCACATTGGGGAGATGGCGGGGGAGATCGCATGGAGTCTCGTCGGCGTCCGGTACCACCGTGAGAAGAGCTTGTATGCGTTCTCTTGAGTATGTACATTCACTGTGCCCTTATGGATACATGAGAACACCGCTTCCCATTCTTTGTCTGTAAGGTCTATGGATAGTTCCGTTTCCCATTTCTTGCTCACCCAATTAGTCTTTGGAGTAGTATCTGGGAACAGCAGAGTATACATAAAGGACAGCAGGTGTGCTACTGGACAAGTGCTCGTACAGACTTCCTCAAAGGGAGTGAGGCGGCAGGTCCAAGGCGGTAGCGGATGGGGCAACTCAAGGAAATGTCGTATTTGGACATATGTCCAGAAAGGGAAGGAGCCTGATTGTACTTTGGATAGCAAGGATTCATAGGAGACAAGATGACCATTGTCGAAGAATTGAGCAGCACGCACGTGGGAATGTGGCCATAAATTAGCTAAGAAGGAGGGCGATTGGCCCGGGGGAAAGTCAGGGTTAAGTCTAAGCGATGTCATTGGGCCTAAGCAGGAGGAGATACGGTACTTAGTGCACGCTTTCTTAAAATTGGATAGGGTCGGAGCGATAAGCGGATGGGCTAGGCAAGAAGGAGGGAGAGAGCCCGGTGTGATCCACGGGGCTTGTGCTATCGGGATGGGAGAGAAGGCGTGCTCTAGACCCACCCATGCTTTTGACGCGTTATGGATGTTCCAGTCAGCTACTCTGGAGAGGAGACAAGCCTGGTAGTATTTATCCAGGTCTGGGAGGCCCACTCCCCCCTTCAGTTTGGGAGCAGACAGTTTGGCATAGCTCAGACGGGGCATTTCCCATTCCAGATGAATTTCGAGCATGCCGCTCGGTACATAGAGAAAAAAGCCGTCAGTATTTTAATTGGGACCGTTTGAAAGAGATACAGCAGACGCGGCAGAATGTTCATTTTAATTGCCGCCGCTCTGCCAAACCAGGTAAAGAGGCCTGTCGACCAGGCCTTAAGGTCAGTCTGGATTTTTTGCAGCAATGGGAGATAGTTGGAGGGATATAAGTCTGAGAGGGACTTCGGAAGTTGGATGCCCAGATACATAATCGAGGAATCTTTCCATTTAAAAGGGAAGATTGGCATTGTGTAAGTAAAACGGAGGTGAGGGATATGTTGAGGGCTTCGGACTTCGAATAGTTTATCTTAAAGTTGGATAGAGATTGGAAGGTTCTAAGGTCTACTAGGAGATTCGGAAGGGTTACGATAGGGTCTTTCAAGAAGAGGAGGATGTCATCGGCAAAGGCCACTACTTTGTACGTACGCCGTTCAATGTCAATCTCCTTAATATTTGGGTTGGCCCTGAGGCGTCTCAGGAATGGCTCGAGGGTGAGGATGAAGATGAGAGGGGACAAGGGGCATCCCTGTCTGGTTCCATTAGAGATGGAGAAGGCATCCGACAGGTGGCCATTAACGCGGACCCTGGCAGTGGGATTAGTGTAAAGTGCGAGAATAAATTGGAGCATGCGTTTCGGGAGCCCCAAGAAAGTCAGTGCCGCCTGCATGTAATCCCAGGCCACTCTGTCAAATGCCTTCTCCGCATCAAGGGATACTAGGAATCCCTGTTGTTTCTGTGTTGTAAGCCAATGGTGGACGGAGATGGCCTTGAGGGTATTGTCCCTGGCCTCCCTGCCAGGGATGAAGCCCACCTGGTCTAAGCCAACCACCCCTGGCAGGAGAGGCAGGAGTCGATTCGCGAGAATCTTGGCATACCATTTCAGGTCGAAGTTTAATAGGGATATGGGCCTGTAGTTCATAACTAAAGAGGGATCTTTCCCAGGCTTTGGTATCACGGTAATGTGGGCCGTCAGCAGGTCACGAGGAGGGGAGGTGGAGGAAGGGTCCAAGGTGTTAAAATCGGAGAGAAAGTGGGATGTCAGCAGATGGGCAAAAGACTTGTAATACCCGACCGTCAGTCCGTCGGGGCCCGGGCTTTTTCCGGGTTTCATTTGTTTGAGGGCCGCTTCGGCGTCCCGCTTTATTGCCAAATTCGTAAAAGACCCGCTGGGAAAGAACATATTTACGCTTGATTTGTTTGTTGAGTAAGTCTAAGGCCCCATACACACGATCGGATATATCCGATGAAAACGGTCCGCGGACCATTTCCATCGGATATGTCCGATCGGGAGTTTGATCCGATGGCGTGTACACACCATCGGATCAAATTCCCCGCCGCCGGACGGCGCGGTGACGTGGCGATGACGCGGCGGTGACGTTGACGCCGCCGCGTCACCGCCACGTCACCGCACCAGGAAGTAAAACACTTCCGCGCATGCGCCGAATCCATTCGGCAGCAGCGCGGCGGTGGTGGGAGCCGACATGTCTGCTGGTAAGTGTACTAACCAGCAGACATGTCGGGCGGACAGATTCCCACCGGATAGATTTCAAAGCTTGCTTTGAAATCTGTCGGGTGGAGAAATCTGTCCGCTAGCCCATACACACGAGCGGAGATGTCTGCTGAAACGGTCCATCGGACCGTTTTCAGCGGACATATCCCCTCGTGTGTACGCGGCCTTAAAGTTCCTTCCTAGCTGTTTGGAGAGATTGAAGGGTGGCCGTGGCGAGGGACTTTTTATGCGCTATTTCAAGCCTGTGAACTCTGGCTGTAAGTTCCGAGAAGTGGTTCTGGCGTTCCCGTTTGTGCTTGGCTGCGGCTGCCATCAGCACACCTCGGATCACACACTTATGTGCCTCTCATGTTGCAATAGCCGACGTGTCTACCGGTTTGTTTTCTAGGAAATAATGAGTCAAGGTTTGTTCTACATCTGCTCCGATCCCGGGATCAGTAAGGAGCGAGGGGTCTAGCTTCCAGGAGAAGGTCGAGTGGCGTACTGTAGGCAATGATACAGGCCGTGATATCGGGTGGTGGTCAGAGAGGAACAGGGGGTCAATAGAGGCTTTGCTCAGGACCGGTAGGTCAGTTTGGGAGAAAAAGAAGTAGTCGATCCTCGAATATTTGTTGTGAGGGGCTGAGAAGAAGGTAAAGTCCTTACCATTGGGGTGGAGAGTGCACCATGTGTCATGTAGGAGCAGTGTTTGGAGTTGAGTTTTGATTGATCTAAGGGCCATATACTTGAGGGAGGAGGTTCCTGTGGACGAGTCCAGTAGAGGGTCAAGGGGGACATTAAAGTCCCCTCCTAAAATAAGCATACCTTCTTGGAAGGTCGACAGAGTAGTGGTAACATTGTTGAAGAAAGAGACCTGCAGGGAGTTAAGGGCATAGATGTTGGCCAGAGTGACAATCCTGCCATAAAGGGACCCCTTAGTGAAGACATACCTGCCGTCCTCGTCCAATAGTGAGTCTTTAAGTTGGAAGGGGCAGTTTTTTGCTATAAGGATGGAGGTGCCTTTGGATTTATCGTGTTGTGTGGTAGCATGGAAAGCCGTGGGGTAGCGATAGTTATGCAGTTTCGGCACTGCATCCCTGCGAAAGTGTGTCTCCTGGATGATGTCTGCCCTGTCACGGTGCATGACCTGGAGCAGTTGTGACCTCCGTTCAGGTATATTGAGACCTCGGGCATTGAGGGAGATCAGCTTGAGCGTGGGCACGTTGATTTTGGAAGGGACAGGGGCCATTGGATCGCGGGCTAGCTGATGCCGGAATCGGGGGCACCTAGGCTTCGAGAGATGCGGCGCGGCACAGGGGGGTAGTGTGTAAGAAGGACTTTATCTGGGCCAGGGGCAACTAAGGAAAGGGAGAAAGAAGGGGATGAGGAGGCAGGTCGGGTGGACGTGTGGGGGTGGGGGAGGACGAATCTGGGGTGAGTGACAGTAGGCGGTCAGACACGAATGGAGTATTAATCCGAAGCCCGGCGAGGAGCCCCTCGCCGATCTATAAGCTCGTAGTCCTGCTACGGCAAGAAAACCGGAAAACGTCAGTGGTGTGTTCAATGATCTGAGGTGCGGTAGATGGGGAACAGAGGAGAACCACTGTGGGGGGTTGAGAATGTCCTGAGAGAAAATTCCACGAGAGAGGGTGACAGACCACCAGCCTCTCTACCTGGAGCTTAGCAGGGGTAACAACTATACCTACGCAACAGAAGTGCAGGGATGAGGGTAGTTGAAACCTAAAAGGGTGGGACACGTGGGAAGTTGCCGGTCAGGAGACCAGCTGCAATACTGGTGCGTTGTCATCGGGGTGGGCGGTATCATTTGTGGGAGGGAGACCCTGGTCATCGCGACTCAGTTGTGAGGGGGCAGCCATATCTAATAAACGTAACAGTATTAAACAATAGTAAACAATATTTTTTTTGACCAAAGGAATCGCCATTGGTGAAAAATTGGGAATAACAGTATCTATAGTCGCAAGTACATGTTCTCCTGCAGGCAATCACAATCATAACAGAATCATAACAGAATAACAGTGTAACGGTGCAAAACTGTGAGCGAATAACCCCAGTAAACTGCAGTGGGTCCATATAGACAGGGAAGATGGGAAGGAGTGGGGAAGAAGGGAGGGGTGGGGGGTGGGGGGGTATGTTGAAGGTGACGGAGGGGGGAAGGATGCAGGCTGGGGCTAGGATGGGAAAGTGTCAGGGGAGGGACGGGTCGGCTGAGAGGGGTCCAAGTGCAAACGATTGTGCTGTCAGCAAGTAGGCCAATGGGAGTAAGGCACCGAATCAGCATGGTCAGGGAGGGGTGGAAGGAGCGGCCCACAAGCCTCTTCAGGGGGGGCGAGCATTGCAATGGGAGCATGGCACAAGTACGGGGGGTTAGGGATAGGGGAAGAAGTCGGCACGTCCTTACCAGGCTTCTGAACCTAGCAACAGACAGGGGGGCGGGGGTGGAGGCCGTGCTAGGGAGCGGAGACAGTTGGACATTCGACTTGCGGGCGGCATGAGCGAGAGTAACCAGGCCCGCCTTCTCAAGGGCAGAGTATGTCTGGGAAATGTAGGCATGTTCAGATGCATACAAACTCGCTCAGCAGACATCAAACTACCATACACAATACAAACAAACTTAATACTTAGCCATACATCGCTCAAGAAGGTGTCCAATAACAGAAAGGTTTACCACAGCAGACGATGTTTGCGATCGCATGCCGGGTGGTGTAAAGGTAGTACGGGGGGTGGTGGGGGGCCTCTCTAGTCTTTATCGGTGCTCCTTCCCGGGCCGTAGGTGGAAGTGAGGTGATCGGTGATACACATAGTCTAGTAGAAAGTTACCCAGGGGGAACGAGATATCCGGGTTGGCGAGACAGTGAAGTCCAGTGTCAGCGAGATGGCAAGTCGCTCAAGTGGCATTTAAGCTGGGCGTTTGGGGATGAAGGCATGATACCGGCCAGGAGGCGCAGATATGTCACCCTCGGTGGAGGACAAGGCGGGTTATATCCATTGCAGTGCGGATCGGGGGTTAAATCGTGTCCCATCCCCTGTGCCGTTGAAAAGGGGTTAGCCAGGGATAGTCCAGGTAGCGGGAGCTTTCAGGGGTTGCAGTCTGGGTGGCAGACCGTCCGTGAGTGAGCACCTGGAGCGGGGACAGCTGGGGATTAAGGTGCCAGGGGATAGGAAGGAGGGGAGTTAAGGCAGGGCCAAAGGGCGACTGTCCGTAAATGGGGCAGGGGCAAAGGGCGACGTCAGGGTATGGATGGTCTCGGCGTGCCGTGCCTCGGGGCTGTGGTGGTTTTCTGCAGGGGTTTTGAGCATGGTTGAGAGGAGGTGGGTTCCCAGCTGGAGAAGGCTCCTGCTTATGGCTTCCCCGCGAGCGGCGCGGCGTCTCCTGTGGCGGGTGGGTTGCGCGTCCATCGGCTCTTCTCTGGGGGATCGGCGGTGAAGGTTGGGCACTTCGAATTCTGCATACCAGCTCTGGAGTTCCACATACGGAATATTCAGGGTTCTGCAAAAGTCCTCTAATTCCTCTGGGACTCGGAGGAGTGCTGAGCGGCCGAGGTGCGTGGCTGAGAGGGCGAATGGGAATTTCCAGCGATACTGGATTCCCCTTCGCACGGAGGACATCTAGCAGCGGACGGAGGTCCTTGCGATGGCGTAGAGTGATAGCCGAGAGGTCCTGGTATATTTGGACCGGGTGGCCATCACGTTCCAGTCGAGGCTTCTCCCGGGCTTTCCTGAGGATGTCCTCCTTCGTCTGGAAACTTTCCAGACAGCATACAATATCCCTCGGAGGGTCTGTATCTCTGCCCCGTGGCCTCAGCGCCCTGTGGATACGTTCCATCGGGATGGTTGTCTGCGGCGGCCTATCCAGGACGTGGTTAAAGAGCTCCGTCACTGCCGGTAGGATACTATCAGGGTCCACAGACTCCGGTAGGCCTCTCACCCTGAGGTTCCGGCGTCGTCCCCGGTTATCCAGGTCTTCTACGTGCCTTTGGAGGTCCCGGAGCTGCAGGGTGTGGGTATCGAGTTTGTGGCCCGTTCTCCTCAGGGCCGGCTGGTGTTTCGCGGTGGTTACTTCAATGTCCTGCACCCTCGTAGAAATGGCGCGTATTTCGTGGCTAAGATCTGTAATGGCCGCAAACAACGTGTTCTTAATATCCGCTGCAACAGCATGTAGATCTGACAGGCTTGGCTGAGTTAAAGTTCCAGGCGTCCCTGTGCCTCGGGCAGACGGGGGGGATCCGTAGGTGTCAGGATAATCTCCGCTGGGGCCCGGGACGGGACAGCAGCGTGAGGCCGCGCCGCCATGTTGGATCTCTGGGTCTGGAATAAATCCGGGATTTGCTGGGTCAGGGTGCCGGTTGTGTCTCTAGGAGATCGCGAGCAGGATGCAGAGGACTGCCGAGAAGAGGTTCCCATCTCTCTGGGGATGATAGCTTGCAAAAGTCCCCTAAAAAGAGCTACTGGAAGGCTGTGGTCTGTCGGAGCTCAGGGATTAGGCGTCCATCTTCTCTCAAGGCAAGCCACGCCCCCTGTATACAATAATTACACACCCCATTTGTCCCTAGTAGTCTGCCCAGTGACCTGCATGCACTTTTATATAATAAAGACAGTTTTATATAATAAAGACAGTGTCCCTTTATGTCAAAAGTGGTTTTAGACCAGCTAGAAAACAGCGATAAAAAATTAGAATCACTTGCAGAATTGAGCTATAGTGATTTGTGGGGAAATTCGTCTTCAGACATTAAAAGTAATGACAGCGACAATTCTGCAACTGAGCAAATTTCAGTGTTTTTGATTTGATTACAATATTGATTATTTTTTATTATTATTATATTATTATTTGTTATTATTTATAGTTATTTATTATAAGATAATTTATGATGTTGTGTTTCAAACTTTATTATACCTGAGATGTCTACTAGACTCTTGTTTGGACAGACTTAAGTGTGTTATTCCTAAGAATTACAATATAAAATGCCAAATTTCAATCCAAAATAATGGTACCGCTTTCAGCACCGAAAATCTGACATAATCATACTGCCAGGGAGGTTAAATATAGTGCCTGGGGGGTCTCCTTAGTCTGCCTGTAAAGTGGCAGGAGAACTGACATTTCTAAAGAAAATAAATACATGTTAAAATGTGGAAATACAATACCATTGCAGGCAATAGAAAATAAATGGCATGGGGTAACCTTCAAAATCCTTACCAGAATCTTATTTGAGCATGCAGCCTGGCAGGTCAGGAAAGGGGGGAGGGGTGAGTGAGCATACACCTCCTGAATCATAGTTACATAGTTAGCTACATAGTTAGCTAGGTTGAAATAAGACACAAGTCCATTCAGTTCAACCAAAAAATAAATAAAAAATAAATAAAACACAGTACAATCCCATATACCCAACTCCATACCCACAGTTGATCCAGAGGAAGGCAAAAAAAACAGCAGAGCGATGATCCAATTTGGAGGGGAAAAAATTCCTTCCTGATCCCCCGAGAGGCAATCAGATTTACCCCGCATCAACTTTACCTACAAATCTTAGTACTCAGTTATATTACGTGCATTTAGGAAAGAATCCAGGCCTCTCTTAAAGCAATCTACTGAGCCACATGGTTTCAACATGGGGGGAGTGCTTTAGGGTGTTGAAGGGGACAAGGGCCTCTTTCCGACAACGGGAGCAGGGAGCTTATCTAAATCCCGAAGCCCCCTTTATCAAGGGGACCCTCACATCCCAGCCCCCCCCATGTAAATGAGTATTAGGCACATAGTACCTCTACCCATTCACCAAAAAAGTGTAAAAGTGAATAAAGAAAGTACAAGAGTTTTTGACAATTCCTTTATTAAAAAAAAATATATATATATATATATCTCGATGTGGATCCATCGTCAATCACGTTGATGATTGGAATAAAAAACGCACCGCCTTCAATAAAGGCTAACCGCCTACTCCGCTGTTTGACAGTTCTTATATAGGTAAGGGGCGGAGCCAACTGGCGATATCACCTGGTGGCACCGCCCCTTGTGACATCACAAACTGGTGCATGCTGTGTTGGTGACATCACAAGGGGTGGTGCCACCAGGTGATGTCGCCATGTGGCTCCGCCCAGTACCTATACAAAGCTGTTAACCACTTAAGACCCGGACCAAAATGCAGGTAAAGGACCTTGCCCCTTTTTGCGATTCGGCACTGCGTCGTTTTAACTGACAATTGCGCGGTCGTGCGACGTGGCTCCCAAACAAAATTGGCGTCCTTTTTTCCCCACAAATAGAGCTTTCTTTTGGTGGTATTTGATCACCTCTGCGGTTTTTATTTTTTGCGCTATAAACAAAAATAGAGCGACAATTTTAAAAAAAATGCAATATTTTTTACTTATTGCTATAATAAATATCCCCCAAAAATATATAAAAAAACATTTTTTTTCCTCAGTTTAGGCCGATACGTATTCTTCTATGTATTTTTGGTAAAAAAAATCGCAATAAGCGTTTATCGGTTGGTTTTCGCAAAATGTATAGTGTTTACAAAATAAGGGATAGTTTTATTGCATTTTTATTAATTTTTTTTTTTTACTACTAATAGCGGCGATCAGCGATTTTTTTCGTGACTGCGACAATATGGCGGACACTTCGGACAATTTTGACACATTTTTGGGACAATTGTCATTTTCACAGCAAAAAATGCATTTAAATTGTATTGTTTACTGTGGAAATGACAGTTGCAGTTTGGGAGTTAACCACAGGTGGCGCTGTAGGGGATGTGTGACCTATGTGTTTTGTTTACAACTGTAGGGGGTGTGGCTGTAGGTGTGATGTCATCGATCGTGTCCCCCTATTACAGGGATGACGCGATCGATGCTACGGCCACAGAGAAGCACGGGGAAGCCGTGTGTACACACGGCTCTCCCCGTTCTTCCACTCCAGGGACGAATCGCCGCACTGCAGCGGCGATCGGGTCCGCGAATCCCGCGGTCCCGGTCCCAGAGCTTCGGACCGGGTCGCGGGCGCGCGCCCGCGACCCACGGCTGGGTACTAAAATCAACGTATATATACGTTGATGTGCCCAGCCGTGCCATTCTGCCGACGTAAATGTGCAGTAGGCGGTCCTTAAGTGGTTAAACAGTGGAGCCTGCAGTAGGCAGTTAGCCTTCATTAACAGTGGAGCTTTTTTGGGGGGGCCTGCAACGGCACTGTGATTGACTATAGATCCACATTGGGGGACATTGATTTTTTTTTTTAAATGAAGGAATTGTCAAAAACTCTTGTACTGTCTTTATTCACTTTTACACTTTTATGGTGAATGTACCCCATACTCATTCACATGGGGGTCTGGGATCTAGGGGCCCAAAGACCCCCACAACCACTGCCCAGGATTGTCAGGAAGAGGCCCTTGTCCCCATCAACATGCTCCAAAGCATGCCCATCATGTTGAGGGCATGTGTCCTGGTATGGTATAGGATGGGGGGGCATTCATTCATCCCTTCCCTTTTCTTGCCTGCTGGGCTGCATACTCGGATAAGCATCAGGTATGGATTTTATGGGGAACCCTAAGCCGTTTTTATTAATTTTTTTCATTTTTTTATTGCAGACAATGTTTTTTTTTTTTTTTAATTCAACTATCAGCGGGGAAGACCATTTACAGCTGATAACTCATCAGTTGTTTTTTTTTTTTCTTCCAAATAATTTTTATTGTAGTAAACAAAACAAGGATACAATAGTCACAATAGTGCAATACAACGCTGTCGAATACATGTTATAGTTGAATGATACAAAGAGAAAAAGCATAAAACCGTAATCAGCATATCAGCTAGACTTAGATTAGGGACATAGGTCACGGGCGGCACCCCTGGCATGGGACTGGGCGTGAGCTATATCCATTGAAGGGGGACCATCGTGCATGCACCCAACCCCCGCCCACCCCTATAGGGAACATAACTGTAGGCGGGAGGGTATATTAGAAGGTCTAAAATCAGAGGTGAGTTAGCCCGGTCCTGGCAAGTGCCGCGTCCCAGTCGTCCGGGCGGCGACCCGAGTTTGTGTTGTAACCATGCAGCAAAGGGTGCTCAACATTCCAATGCTCAGCGGGGTTCCATGACCGGATGAGCCCTCCTATCATTGGCTCTTCTTGTATTAGTGTTGTGGCTCATGTCTAAGGTGTAAGATGCGGAGGGGGGATGGGCAATAATGAGGAGGATTTCGGGTATAGTCAGTCAGTCGTCAGAGTAAGTGGGTCTGGGAACGTCAGGGGGGGTGAGGCGCGTCTGAAGGGGTCGAACTGGAGCATGTGATGAGGGACTCCCTGTAGTGAGTCCAGCAGCCCCATGTAAATCTGAATTTCTCAGGGGTGTCACGAGCTTGATGTATAAGTCTTTCCATCTCTTCGATTTTGTTCACCCTATCCTGCCAATCAACTATGGTGGGTGGTTGAGGGCTTTTCCAGCGCAGTGGAACACACTGTGTGGCTGCGTTTATCAGGTGGAGCACTAGGGATTTGCGGTAAACTGAGTTAGGGAGGGACGTATGGTGTAGCAAGTATTGCGCCGGGGTGTAGTCTGGGGTGTATGTGGTGATACTGGCTATACGGGCGTGAACCCCCTCCCAGAATGGTTGGAGTTTAGGACATTCCCACCATATGTGTAGTAGAGTGCCCTCGGCCGCTGCACATCTCCAGCAGGTGGGGGAGACTGTGGGGAAAATTTTGTGAAGTTTACTGGGGGTCCTGTACCATCTCGCGTATAGCTTGTACCTGTTCTCCTGTGCCGATACATTCAAAGAACCCTTGTGTGTATGGGCCCAAATCGAGTTCCATTCATCATCGGAAATGGGAAACCCAAGATCGGCTTCCCACTTACCGTGAATGTCAGCGTTGGAGGTCGCTTGGGGAGTGAGGATTGAGTATAGGGTAGAAATCAGGTGTCGTTGTGGCTCAGCGGACTGGCATAACTTTTCTAAAGGCGTGAAGTCCCTATACCAACTGGTTGGCGAAGACGTGCTTTGTAGGAAATGCCTGAGCTGAAAGAATTTGAATCTGGGAATGTGAAAGTCAGGGAACTTCTGGGCCATGGCGGATTCAGAGAGTAGAACTCCACCATCAAAAAGCTGAAATGCCCTTAATGAAGGGGTTGTCCGCGGGGACTGGGGGTCGACCTGGCCGACACCGTCTGGGAACCCCGGGTTGTGGTTAAGTGGCGTTAGAGGACCAGGGAAACGAGCTGTATCCGTGCCGTCATTCGTGACTTTTAGGCAGGACAGGACGGGATTAATCAAAGGATGGTTCAAGCATGTTTTGGGGGTGAGGGTCGGATCGATCCAAGGAAGGTGGGAGATTCGGAAACCCACAAAGGCTTCCTCGAGTGCCACCCAATCCTTGTCCGCTCCGTGGAGATGCCAATCTACCACCCTCGTCAATAGGCAGGCCTTGTGGTAGCGGGCAAGGTCCGGTAGACCAATGCCGCCTTTAAGTTTGGGATGGGTAAGCCTATCCCATTTCAGTCGAGCCGGGCGTCCGGCCCACAGAAAGGTACTGCATGCGGACTTAAAGGAGGCTAGGAAGGCAGGAGGGAGTTTGATAGGGATGGCCTGTAGCAGGTAGAGGAGCCTTGGAAGGACGTTCATTTTTAAAACGGCCGCCCTACCAAACCAAGAAAAATTACCTTTGCTCCATTCGACCAGGTCCTCCTTCACTTTATGCAAGGTGGGTAGAAAGTTCCTAGCAAACAAATCAGCGAGCTTGACCGGTAGCTTAATACCTAAATAGGTGACGTCATTCGGTTCCCATTTGAAGGGGAAATTTAGCTTACATTGGGTTACCAGATACTGTGGGAGAGAGACGTTGAGAGCGGAGGATTTACCGAAATTAATTTGTAAGTTGGAAAGCGTTTTAAAGAAACTAAAGTCTTTAAGCAAGTTTGGTAACGTAATCAAGGGATTTGTCAGAAAGAGCAATATATCATCCGCATATGCGGCAACCTTGTAATGCTTGCGCTTTATCGTGACCCCTTTAATGTCCTGGTTGTCCCGTAACCGTCTAAGGAGGGGCTCCAGGGATAGGATGAAAATCAGGGGGGAGAGGGGACAGCCTTGCCTTGTGCCATTGTGTACCGAGAAGGCGTCTGAGATCCTGCCGTTCACCCGTACCCTAGCAGTAGGTACCGAGTAGAGGGCCATAACCATACGGATAAATTGAGCGGGTAGTCCCGTTTTGTGTAGGACCGCTTCTATGTAGTCCCAGGCCACCCTATCAAACGCCTTCTCGGCATCAAGGGAGAGCATAAACCCCTGGGTGTTGGACGTGGACAACCAGTGGTGGATATTGATTGCTTTCGTGGTGTTATCCCTGGCCTCCCTGCCAGGGACAAAACCCACCTGGTCATTGGAAATCAGGGTCGGAATGTAGGGAAGTATTCTGTTGGCCAGTACTTTAGCATAAAGCTTTACGTCTACATTCAACAGTGAAATGGGCCGGTAGTTGGGGACCAGTGTGACATCCTTTCCTGGTTTGGGAATTAAGGTGACATGTGCTTCCAGCAGATCCGTGCCAGTGGTGGGAGAAAATGGTATATCATTGAATGCTCTGACAAAATGGGGGAGTAGCAGGGATGAGAACGCCTTATAATAACCGGAGGTGAGACCATCCGGGCCAGGGCTTTTACCCGGTTTCAATTGTTGTAGTGCTTTAAGAGTTTCGTCCACTGTCACCTGTGCGTCTAAGTGGGTGAGGTCCGGGCCTTGGGAGGTGGGGGACCCATATTGAGAAAGGAATTGGTCGACTAGGTGGGCTCTTGAACGGGGGGATCCTGTGTCGTTGGGGGTGGGGAGACTGTACAGAGAGGAGAGGTACGCCGTGAATTGTTTGGCGATCAGGTCAGTCCTGCGTATTTTTTCCCCTGTGGGAGTAGTGATATAGTGGATCGTGTTGGCCACTTTCTTCTTTTGAAGGGCAGCTGCCAACATTTTCCCAGATTTGTTTCCAAACTCGTAGTATAATTTCTGTGTTAGGGCGAATTTGCGGGCCAGTCTGGAATGGAGTTCTGCTCTTAAGGCGTTTCTAGCCTCCAGTAGGGCTTCGAGTGAATCCGCCGCCAGGGAACGTTTATGGACCAGCTCAAGGGACCTGACTTTGTCAGATAGTTCGTTGATATGGGCCAACCGTAGTTTGCGCCGTTTTGCCGCGAGGGAGATTAGTTCACCTCTGAGAACACACTTATGCGCCGCCCAAATCGTCGCAGGCGCTAACTCAGTGGGTGAATTGATGGCAAAGTATTGTTCAATGCTAGTGGATAAGGCAGCCGAATCTCCCAGGTCCAGGAGTAGTGAGTCATCCATCCTCCAAACGGACTGACCTGGTCGGTGACCTTGCCAAGTGAGCGTCATGGAGATCGGGTGGTGATCCGAGAGCACCATGGGTTCTATAGTAGCGTCAGTCAGGCGAAACAGGTCCGCCTGAGAGAGAAAGAGGAAGTCAATTCGTGAGTATTTGGTGTGTAAGGGGGAGTAGAACGAGTAGTCCTTGACCGACGGGAACAACGTACGCCACGAGTCGTGGAGAGCTAGCAAGTGCAACTGTGTTTTGATCGCTCGGAGGGCACGATATGTCAAGCAAGAGGACCCGTTCGAGGTGTCAAGGAGAGGGGTCAGAGGGACGTTAAAGTCCCCCCCTAGTATCAGCATACCCGATTGGAAAGTTACGAGACGTTGGACAACATTACGAAAGAACGGGACGTGGTTAGAATTAGGGGCGTAAATGTTAGCAATGGTCACTGGAGTATCATGGATTTTCCCTTTAAGGAAAAGAAATCTCCCGTCCGGGTCCTTAAGAGTGTCCTCTACTTGTAGAGGGCAGTGTTTAGCGAGCAATATTGAGACCCCCTTGGACCTTGAGGTGTCATTGGTGGCATGATAGGCCGTTGGGAAGTGCTGGCTCTTCAGGGTTGGTATACTGTCTGACCTGAAATGCGTTTCTTGTAACAGGACTATTTGTGGTCTGTCTTTGTACACTGTGGTGAGAAGTAGGGAGCGTTTTTCAGGTGTATTGAGGCCACGGACGTTCAGGGAGTATAGTTTCAGTCTTAGGGCGGGAGGTCCCAGGTCAAGGGATGGGACAGTCCTGTCAAGTGTTGCAGTCATTGTCAAAAAAAAAAAAAAGGGGGGGGGGGAGGGGGGGAGTGGAAGTTCAATCACACCGTCGGGTCAGGGTGCGGTATATGGTCACCGCAGCGAAGATAGGACGGTGGTTTGGGGAAGGGAACCTAAAGTAGGTGGTAGCGGGGTCACCTAGACGTGCACTCCAGTCAAAACTGGCACGCTCGTCCCCTGGCACCGCCGCGTGGGGGTTGGACGAGAACTGTCAGGAGAACGAACTTTAGAGAATGCAGAACAAGAACCGATAAACAAACCAGTAACACAAAATAGAGACGGTCACATACCACCCCAGAACAACCATAAAATTATGTGGGGCCTATGCCCAACCACCCGGGAAACTGGGCTGTAATTCTACCTGGTTGAGGAGCGGACATTCCCCCCCCCCGGGCACCCCCCGGGCAACGAGTCCGAGGGCACCCACAAGGCAGGAACATCCGGCCCGGCATCATACCCTCCCCCACCACCCCCGGTCGCGTGAGTCCCCACCGTCGGGCCAGGAAGGTGTGCCCCCCCAGCCATCAAGGGTGAGGGGATCCCCCATCCGACCGCGCAATCCGGGTGTACTAGGTTTGAGCAGGGGACGGTATGCTACCATAAACATGTAGCATTGAGGTGGCATTCCCCCAATGCAGGACGTGGAAAGGCGGTGACCCATAGTGACCCCATCGACAGTTATTACCATTTCTCGTAGCAATTATCCCCGAGGCTCAGAGTACAGCGAGCACCCGAGAGGGCGGGCTGATAGTTTTACCAGTCAGGAGAACCTCGGCATCCTTCAGGGATACAACAGACAGCATTCCCCCCTGAAATCCCCA
Organism: Rana kukunoris; assembly: GCA_029574335.1. Taxonomy (NCBI): domain Eukaryota; kingdom Metazoa; phylum Chordata; class Amphibia; order Anura; family Ranidae; genus Rana; species Rana kukunoris. The sequence continues at coordinate 304,611,796 of CM056049.1, forward strand.
ACAGGGTCTTAACTGGGATCGCCAGTCCGAGTACAGTCTCGTGGGAGTGAGCCCTGTCTGGGGAGCGTCCGTGTGCCACACCTGTTCTGCACTACGGCGGGCCGGGGCTCTTCCCCCCACCATACAGTCTCTGGTATCTGGGTTGCGATGTAGCTATGTTCCTCCCGGAAAGCCGGACAGCTAGCAGTACTCCAGTCCCGGAGCCCATGGGTAAGCCGGGTCAGCATAGATCCCCGGACATAGGTAAACCAGCAGTGTCTCAGAGCGGCTGTGGAGGGGCTTGGTCGCGGATGTCGTGCGTTCCTTCCGTCTTCCCGAGCGGAGGCACGTAAGCGTGGAGACGAAGGGGCTTCCGGGATGTTGCAGGCATTCTGGGAAGCGTAGGTTATGCGTGTGTGTCTGCCGCACAGCATCTTGGGCTATGTAGTTCTAAATCGTACTCCGGGCAGGGGGAGGGATCACTGCTGTCAGCTCGCGGCTGTGTGAAGGCTTATCCTGTGGGATGTGGTACATGGCTAGCGCTTTATTGGCTTAGGCTCCTTGCAGTAAGCACGTCCTGTCCCAGCCATTTACCAAATAGTCACTCGGCGGGCCCTGTTGAAGAGGGTGTAAGGTCTCACCCAACGAAGCGGCCTAGCATGTCCCGATCGCTGCCACCCGGCCCCCAGTCCCCGGTGTAACGTGGGCATTAGCGGGCGTAGCGACACCCGAGTAGAACACGTAACAAGAAAATAAAACATAACCAGAATGTAAATAAACTGAAGGGCACACGTACTCATACAATCCAACAGGGAAACTTCATGTATCCGGAGTTGAGCAGGCTAACAACCAAAACAGCGTTGCTCACAGTACGGCGACTGCCCATGGTATTCGGGGGGTCTCAGTAATCCCGCCGGGCTCTCCTAGCTGCCGGCGGTGGAGAAGCCACTTGATCCATCTGAGGGGCCTGCGGGCCTGGGTGTTTCCGTGATCCCGATGGGGATCGGCGACGGCGGTATCCGGTAGCTTGCGCCTCCATTGGTTCCGAACTCGATGCGGGCCAGCGATGCACCGATTGACGGTAGGCCGAGTACCAGTCTGGCACCGCGACGAGGGGCAACCCCAGGGTGTCGCAGAAACGCGGCAGATCCTCCGGGACCTTCAGCAGTGCAGTGCGGCCCTGGTGGGAAGCCGACAGGCAAAATGGAAATTTCCACTTGTAACCAATGTTCTTGGCTCGGAGGCTCTCCAACAGAGGTCTGAGGTCCCTGCGGTGTTGAAGCGTGATCCCCGACAGGTCCTGGAAGATCTGAATCGGTGAATCGCCGTGGGTCAGACGTTTACCCCTAGCCATTCGCAAAATGTCCTCCTTCAGCCTGAAATCGGGGAGACAGCATACTACGTCTCGGGGGGGATCCGTTTCTCTTCCCTTGGGGCGTAAGGCACGGTGGATTCTCTCCATATCGATGCGTGCCTGAGGTGGTCTACCGAGGGCCGAGTTAAAGAGCTCCACAACTGCTGGCACAAGGTTGTCACCTTCCACCGATTCGGGTAGGCCCCGGACCCTCAAGTTGTGTCTGCGACCCCGATTGTCCAGGTCTTCCAAATGGCGGTTTATGTCCCGCAATTGGAGGGTGTGATCGTCCACCTTTGCAGTCGCTCGGTGTAGGATGCGTTCGTGGTCTCCCGCCACCTTTTCCGTGCGGGTGACCCTGTCATGAAGGGAGCGGACCTCCAGCCGTAGTTCGGAGATGGCTGCAGCTAGGGTGTCCTTTATGTCGGAGGCCACACTCCGTAAATCCTCTATGGTGAGGGCGCGTTGCTGCACGGAGTCCGGCGGCGAAGGGTTCGGTAGTGGAGCCGCCTGTGACGGCCTGAGCACAATGTCCGAGTGGGCTTGGAGCGGAGGTAGCGCCAGGCCTTGACCTGGGCCTTGGCGGGAAGGCGCCATGTTGCCTCTCTGGGCTCGGAACATGTCTGGGATATTTTGGGCCGAAAGGTCCGGGTTCCCCCTCGGAGATCTGGACCGTGAGGCAGAGGAGGCTCTCGACGCTGTGCCCATGGTTGTAAGTAAGGCTGGGGTGGATTGGGTGCTCTCTTTCTAGCTAAAGTTGTCCTGGGGTGGCAGGAGCTGAGAGATCAAGCGTCCATCTTCCTTCAAGGTCCGGCCACGCCCCCAACTCATCAGTTGTTAAGGATACAGCAGCCAGCTTCCCGGCCCCACTCTATAACAACCAGCTTTCACTGTGCCCTCATGTTTTGTCCAAACAGGGCTTAGAATGCACTGTGCAGTGCATTGTGGGATGCTTGGCGGACAAACAACCCGCTGAGTGTCCCTCAAATTCGGGCAAACAGTCGATGTTCGGACTGAACTTTTGCTTGGCCCAAACCTTTTGCCCAACACTAGTAAACAACACTGTCCTCAACAATCTTACCCCACCTACAAACAACTCCAGAGGGAGTGAAATGTATCCCAGAGTTTGGGTGCTGGCAACAGGAATGATTTTCCCCATACCTCCTCATTACCAGCACCCCAAACCTCCCCCTTTTTTATATTCCACCTCAGCCTCCTGCTGCCTCCTCCTCACAGGGATGGAGCAGTGGGCTTCAGTTCCTGATAGCCCTGAGGAAGTCCTCCTCTTCTTCCTACTGATGTGCCTCCAGTACCTAGTCTATCAGGCCATGTAGTGTGTGCTCATTGAGGAACACAGGAGGGATTGTATCACTAATCAGAAGAAAAAAGTCCTTGTTAACCACTCAACTATGCATCCGCAAACCTCTTACCTCCTGGATTTGCCAAAAATCCACTGTACGGTGAATCCAAAACTCATTTCTAATCTTGGTCAGTACAGAAGATTTGTTATGAATGAAACAGTATAAAACTAAAAATAGTATCCAAAATATTTTTTGGTAATGTATCATTTAATATATGAAATTTGAATACATGTAATTTTATTACAAATTTATTTTCTTATTGAAAACGAATAAACAATATTAGTCATCATAGCCAATAAGTGCAACCAACGCAGTTTCATAAACTCCAGTGGTTTCTGCCTATAAATCAAAGAAAAACATGTATTTAGTATCAAAGTAATTATACAAATAGCTAAACAAGAACTTTAACCTAAATGCAGTTAATTGGTCAACAACACATCTCAACCAGTATCATCAAATCAGCCTTCATACTGTCTTTTTAAAATAAAATTATAAAAAAAATATCAATGTTATTGAGGAGTTTCTTCTGTAGCGGTATGTATTGTATATTTAGCTATTTTAAAGTGGTAATAAACGCTATTTAAACTTGCACCTACAGGCCTAATGCCTGTTTTTTATGACGTGAAAAATTCTATTTTTTTAAATGGTCATTAAAAATGGGCTCCAGAGCATTTTTCTCGACGTGAAAAATGGGCATTAAAAATTTAGAACATGCTCTAGATTTTCTCGTCGTTTTTCACGTTGTCATTTTTCACGTCGTTATGAGAGATGGGAGCACTCGTTCTGGTAAAACTAGTGTCCGTAATGGAGATAGCACATTCATCACGCTGTAACAGACTGAAAAGCACGAAGGCTGAAAGGCACGAATCGTCTCGCACCAAACTTTTACTAACGCAAAATCAGTAAAAGCAGCCCAAAGGGTGGCACCATCTGAATGGAACTTTCCCTTTATAGTGCTGTAGTACGTCACCGCGCTTTGCTCAAGCACGATCATGTGTATGTAAGACAAGAATCATGTCGAAAAAAACTTCATTTTTTCTAGGACATTACAAATGGTCGTGTGTACGTGGCTTAAGGCTTACCTATAGGTACAGTGAATATCTCTTAAACCAGATAATAATACTGGAAGGAGTTGGTGACGTCAGCGGCATATGCACACTGCACTCTGCATGCCGTACCTTCAGAGCTGTATACCACAGCCGTGACTCCTGTGTGCATGCACAGGAGTGACTTCATTGCAGCTAGGCCATTCAAACAGGCGGAACCCTCAAGCATAGAAGGGAGACCTGGTGAAGATGGAAGCCCTATCAGCAGTGCACCCCTAGTGGGTTTCGTATTAACGTAAGACTGCCATAATGTGCTAGTATACATACATAGTATGCATACTAGCACATTATGGCTTAAACCACCTGAGGAACAATATTTTATTTTATATCAAAGAATTTACTACAACTTTAAAGAAAAATTGCCATAACTGCATTATGCATGTATTACATATAATCCCAATGCAATTTCAGAAAAAAAATAAAACATTCTTTAATTTTTAGCTATTATATTGGAAAGGGGTTCTATTACTCTAATGCCCCGTACACACGATCACATTTTCCGTTTGTGTGTAGCCCCATCAGAGTTTTTTTATCGGAAATTGCGATGAATTCCATCGGAGTTTAGATATAGAACATGTTCTTTATATTTCCGATGGAATTCCGCCGGAATTCCGAAGTGATTTGGCCGGGCAAAAGCCAGATAGTGTGTAGGCGGCATTACAGTCAGGCATGGAAAAGTAGGAAGACAAGAAAAAGATCACGTCACAGCTGAGGTAAAACACCTTAGCTCCCATGTTCACTTTTCTAATTTTGTTCTAGTTACTCCGACCTGTCAATTATTTTGAAAGGGGTAGGCAGATTACCTTAAATGTCATCTCCACAAGCTGCATAATACTTTGCTTCCCTTTGTTCCCCTATTGCTCCATTTGGCCACTAGGAATTAAAGAGGAATCCCTGTGTCTGTGGGCTTACAAAGGGCTAACTATATCTTTCCCTTCCCCATTTGACACCATTTGTTCTCTAAGTGGCCCATTTTCAAGCACCAGCACTATCACGTGGGTTAAAGGGGAGAGAGCCACATGCTCCCCCATACCCATAAGTACCTGACATTTTTATTTACTAATAGCAGCTGAATAGAGTGGTATGGGAACAAAAGAAAGGTGAGTGTGCTGTCTGTGGGACTACCAATAAAATGTATCTTTTGCTTTGTCATGCAGTACTAGAATTATGATTTTAAAAACGTTATTAATTAAAAAAAAAACATTTAACGTTCCAAAAGAGGGATTTGATAACCCTGAAAGAACTAGGTCAGCCCACCAAATAGGAAGGAAGTCTAAGTCATACCATACTATCCTCACGCAGGGAGGTTTTATACATCTGTTTATAGCGAGCTTTAATTGCTTTCATGTCAACTTCAGAACGAGATATTATCACCCTGTTCAGGACTTTATCACGAGTCCCCAAGCCCTGTGAAAAAATCAATGAATTGAATACTAATGATCATGCTTATTTGTAGAAGTATCACATACTACATATATTTGTACATTATTTCCATGACAATTTAATAGGCTTGATATGAAAAGGTACTAGTGACTAGAGATTATTTAGTTTATTTACAAGTTGCAGAGTGAGTTAATTTGCCAAGTGAATGTCAATAAGTTAGGTAAAAACTAAATTATGTGTAATGGAAATAAAATAAAAAAAAGACAGGACATATATAACACATGGCTGGTTGATTGGTGTAAGCATAGCTTTGACTGATTTACTAGGCTCAGTTCACTTTGGTGAGTGAATAGTCTTTACTAGGGATGAGTTTGTGTTTGTTCGAAACAGGTTTGTGTCCTCCCACATACAGGGAGGAATGCCAGCTGCCATCATTTACCTAGGCAAAGTCTATCTTCCAAAGGCGCTAGCTGCTGATGTTATTTAAAAGCTGGCATTGCTGGTGACATGCGAACATGGAAGATGAATGTTGATAGCATTGGATTACCAGGTGGCACCCCTGTATTTCTATTTTCTGAACTATTGGAACTCTTACCTACCTCAATAAATGCCCCACACTTTGCGTTTAGCCTCCATGTGCACTTCTGAGTCCTGCTGCTGCATCCATTGACACAGGCAGCAGGACTCGGCCCCGCCCCCCGGCTCCTGTGTCACTGGATTTGATTGACAGCAGCGGAAACCAATGGCTCTTGCTGCTATCAATCTTTCCAATGAGGACCTAAGGCAACGGCAGGTAAAAAAAGGGGGGGTGGGTCTTGGGGGTTACTACAGTACAAAAGGTTTCCCCCCTAATACATAGAGTGCATTAGGGTGAAAAACCGGGAGGGTTTACAACCTCTTTAACCACTTAAGACCCGGACCTTTAGGCAGGTAAAGGACCTGGCCAGTTTTTGCGATTCGGCACTGCGTCATTTTAACTAACAATTGCACGGTCGTGCAACGTGGCTCCCAAACAAAACTGGCGTCATTTCCCACAAATAGAGCTTTCTTTTGGTGTTATTTGATCACCTCTGCGGTTTTTATTTTTTGCTCTATAAACAAAAATAGAGCGACAATTTTGAAAAAAATGCAATATTTTTATCTTTTTGCTATAAAAAATATCCCTCAAAAACATATAAATTATTTTTTTTCCTCAGTTTAGGCCGATACATATTCTTCTACCTATTTTTGGTAAAAAAAAATGCAATAAGCATTTATCGATTGGTTTGCGCAAAATTTATAGCGATAGTTTTATTGCATTATTTTTATTAATTGTAATTTTTTTTACTACTAACGGCAGCGATCAGCAATTTTTTTTTTCGTGACTGCGACATAATGGCAGACACTTTGGACAATTTTGAAACATTTTTGGGACCATTGTCATTTTCACAGCAAAAAATGCATTAAAAATTTACTGTGAAAATGACCATTGCAGTTTGGGAGTTAACCACAAGGGGGCGCTGAAGGGGTTAAGTGTGACCTCATCTGTGTTTCTAACAGGGGTAGGGGGGTGTGGCTGTAGGTGTGACGTCATTGATTGTGTTTCCCTATATTAGGGAACACACGATCGATGACGGCGCCACAGTGAAGATTGGGCAAGCTGTGTTTACACACAGCTCTCCCCAATCTTCAGCTCGGGGGACCAATCGCGGGACTCCAGCCGTGATCGGGTCCGCGGTCCCGTGGTCCACGGCTGGGCACTTAATGAGGATGTACCTGTACATGCTTGTGCCCAGCCGTGCCATTCTGCCAACGTATATGTGCAGGAGGCGGTCCTTAAGTGGTTAATGAACACAAGAGTTCAGGCACTTGATGCTATTCAGAGAATGTTTTGAAGTTTCTGAATGACTGCAAAGCATTACCTGATTTGATGAGATGAAGAGGCTGGTGGTAATGTCACACTCTCCACCTCGTCCAATCAGAGAGTGATTTGCATTCATTTAGAGAATGCAAAGCATTCTCTGAATGGCACCTGTGATGGATGGATGGATGGATGTTTTGACATTCACTCCCCTTCCATCTGTGCTTGGCGGACATGCCTGGCCCCATGATAGCTCTTTGGGTTACCTGATGTTAACAAACTATGCTGTCTGTTTACATCAGGCTACATCTGGCTCATCACATTTATATCCAGAAAAATGGAAAAGAACACAGTCTTTTTCAATTTTTTACCAGACCCGATCAGAGGTAGGCTAGTGTAAATGATCACAAGTCCATTTACTTCCGCCTGTAAATAGGGCTGCATGGAGCTTCTGCGCATGTCCACCTGAAAAATGGACAGGGGGACCAGGTCAGAATACCGTGTGTATACCCTAAGCATAAGTGCAACTGCTCTTGCTGACAGCAAATGGACATCACTGAAGTAGAAACATTTACTTCAGTGATTTCCACATTGCAGACATTCCAATATATGCCAGGTATGGTATATACATAGCTACATTGATTCCAGCTGGACTAAGAGTGACACCATGGTGACATTGTATTGCTCTGGTCACAGTATCTAAAAAAAAATGAAAATTGTAGAAAAAGAAAAAAGTAAAAATATATATATATATATATATTTTTTTTTTTAGCTTATTTTTTTAGCCCAATTAAATAAACTGTGTTTTGAGTTCCAGATGTATTTGACATTCAAAAGTTTACCTAAAGTTTAAAGTTGGTCGGAAACTATAACAAGTGTAATTTGAGATAAAGTCAATTATTTTCTACAGCTCGGGGTCCTTTTTAACAGGGTGTAAAGAAAACAGGCCTTGGCTCACTAGTTGATAGAAAGGATGTATTTTTAGCTAACCGTACCAGGAGCTAACAAGAATAGGTTATAACAGTCTCAAAAAAGCAGCCTCAACAGGTTTGGTAAAATATGTCTAAACCCAAAATACAAAAAATCTCAAATGTGATGGCTGCATTTGTTGTTTATTTAGGCTTTTTATTCTATTATTTTCACCTGGTAATTCTTTCAATAACTCACTTCCTGCTCCTGAGTGGTTGTACTCATTTACTTCCTGTATGTATAGAGAAAGCCACCATTGTAGCCCAGGTTGCTTTCCAAATTTCTACTACAAGTACTCATCATTTACATGATGTGGGAGAGGTAATTTGTAGTTTAACTACTTAAGGACTGCCTACTGTACATTTACGTCAGCAGAATGGCACGGCTGGGCACATCAACGTATATATATACGTTGGTTCTAGTACCCAGCCGTGGGTCAGGGGCGCGCGCCCGCGGCGCACTCCCGTGACCCGGTCCGAAGCTCCAGGACCAGTATCGCGGGACTCGCGGACCTGATCGCCGCTGGAGTGTGGCGATCGGTCCCGGAGCTGAAGAACGGGGAGAGCCGTGTGTAAACACGGCTTCCCCGTGCTTCACTGTGGCCGCAACATCGATCACGTCATCCCTGTTATAGGGGGACGTGATCGATGATGTCACACCTACAGCCACACCCCCCTACAGTTGTAAACACACACAGGGAACACACAAATCCTACAGCTCCCCCTAGTGGTTAACTCCCAAACTGCAACTGTCATTTTCACAGTAAACAATGCAATTTAACCACTTGTCATCTGCCCGCCGTCAAATGACGGCGGGCAGACGACTCCATTGTTCTGACATCACGTCATATGACGTGATGTCCCTTTAAAGCCGCGGGCGGGCGCGCGCGCGTCGCCGGCGGCGCGCGCGCGCACCCGCTGCTCCGCGGGGATCCCGTGCGAGAGCCCGGCGGCAACGATCGCCGCCGGGCACACGCGATTGCTCTGTAAGTGAGCTGGGACGTGCAGCTCTGTATGTAAACACAGAGCGGCACGTCCCTGTCAGGGAGAGAGGAGAGCGATTGTGTCCCTTGTACATAGGGACACAATCGGTCACCTCCCCCAGTCACCCCCCCCTCCCCCTACAGTTAGAACACTCATAGGACACACATTTAACCCCTTCCCCGCCCCCTAGTGGTTAACCCCTTCACTGCCAGTCACATTTATACAGTAATCAATGCATATTTATAGCATTTTTCACTGTATAAATGTAAATGGTCCCAAAAATGTCAGAAAAGTGTCCGAAATGTCCGCCATAACGTCGCAGTCCCAATAAAAAAATCGCAGATCGCCGCCATTAATAGTAAAAAAAAAAAAAAAAAAATGCCATAAACTATCCCCTATTTTGTAAACGCTATAAATTTTGCGCAAACCAACCGATAAACGCTTATTGCATTTTTTTTTTACCAAAAATATGTAGAAGAATACGTATCGGCCTAAACTGAGGGAAAAAATATTTTTTTTATATATTTTTTGGGGTTATTTATTATAGCAAAAAGGAAAAAATATTGCATTTTTTTAAAAATTGACGCTCTATTTTTGTTTATAGCGCAAAAAATAAAAACTGCAGAGGTGATCAAATACCACCAAAAGAAAGCTCTATTTGTGGGAAAAAAAGGACGCCAATTTTGTTTGGGAGCCACGTCGCACGACCGCGCAATTGTCAGTTAAAGCGACGCAGTGCGGGAAGCTTATATTTTGTCTGGGCAGGAAGGGGGTGTAGGTGCACAGTAGGTAAGTGGTTAAATGCATTTTTTGCTGTGAAAATGACAATTGTCCCAAAAATGTGTCAAAATTGTCCAAAGTGTCCGCCATAATGTCGCAGTCACGAAAAAAATCGCTGTTCGCCGCTATTAGTAGTAAAAAAAAAAAAAATTATAAAAATGCAATAAAACTATCCCTTATATTGTAACCACTATAAATTTGGCGAAAACCAACCGATAAACGCTTATTGCGATTTTTTAACCAAAAATAGGTAGAAGAATACGTATCGGCCTAAACTGAGGAAAAAAAATGTTATATTTATTTTGGGGGGATATTTATTATAGCAAAAAGTAAAAAATATTGAATTTTTTTCAAAATTGTCGCTTTATTTTTGTTTATAGCGCAAAAAATAAAAACCGCAGAGGTGATCAAATACCACCAAAAGAAAGCTCTATTTGTGGGGAAAAAGGACGCCAATTTTGTTTGGGAGCCACGTCGCACGACCGCGCAATTGTCAGTTAAAACAACGCAGTGCCAAATCACAAAAAGGGGCAAGGTCCTTTACCTGCATTTTGGTCCGGGTCTTAAGTGGTTAAAGGGTTAGTTCACTTTTTCAAAAAAACTGACTATGCAGGTAAGGGGGGGTATATACGTAAATAAAAACAAACTGTGCAGCTCTCAATAAAATTGAATGATGCTCTTGCTATAGGTGTATGCCATTTAACCACTTGCTTACTGGGCACATAAACCCCCTTCGTGCCCAGGCGAAATTTCAGCTTCCGGCACTGCGTCGCTTTAACTGACAATTGCGCGGTCTTGCGACGTGGCACCCAAACAAAATTGGCGTCCTTTTTTCCCCCACAAATAGAGCTTTCTTTTGGTGGTATTTGATCGCCTGTGCGGTTTTTATTTTTTGCGTTATAATGAAAAAAAGAGCGACAATTTAAAAATATATATATATTTTTTACTTGTTGCTATAATAAATATCCCATTTTTTTTTTTATATATTTTTTTCTCAGTTAAGGCCGATACGTATTCTTCTACGTATTTTTGTAAAAAAAAAAAAAATCACAATAAGTGACTGCTTTGCGCAAAAGTTATAGCACCTACAAAATAGGGGACATAATTATGATTTTTTTTTTTTACTAGTAATGGCGGCGATCTGCGATTTTTATTGGGACTGCGATATTGCGACGGACACATCGGACACTTTTGACACATTTTTGGCGCCATTCACATTTATACAGCGACCAGTGCTATAAAAATGCACTAATTACTGTATAAATGTGATTGGCATTGAAGGGGTTAACACTAGGGGGTGAGGAAGGGGTTAAATGTATTGCCTGGGTGTGTTCGAACTGTGTGGGGGGAGGGGGGTGACTGGGGGAGGTGACCGATGCTGTCTCCCTATGTACAAGAGAAACAGCATCTGTCACCTCACTGACAGGACGTGAAGCTCTGTGTTTACACTCAGAGCTCCACGTCCCTGCTCTCTCACCGACGATCGCGTGTACCTGACGGACATCGCGGCCGCCGGGTACACGCATCGGATCCTCGGTGATGAGTCGGGACTGTTTTTCCCTGCCGCACGCCACAGGGGAATTACAAGCAAATCACGTCCAAAGACGTGACCCCGGCGCCTCAGGTCCGCGCTGTTCACGTATTTTGTTAATAGCGCGGACCTGAAGAGGTTAAGTACTTCATGAAGGATGACTGAAATACTAGCAGGACATTGCTATGACTTTGGTGAGAGAGGCCTAGTCATTACTGCTCCCCTCAACCATCACAGCAGTGAGCTCTTTTTCTGATTCAAATTCAAAGGGTTGGGTATAGTGTGACTTCACTGACCAAATATGACCTCATGGTGTACTATGCACCTCTTATTCGTTCATTTATTCATTCATGAGGAGAAGCAGGTCCTGTGGCCCCCTTACTGTTAAATGGTCTAATATGGGATTTGGGGCACACTCATTTATTTTTTTGTGTGGGTTTCCCTCATTATTTTTTATACCATACCCCACCTAGGATAGGGGTGTGATCAGAGGCGTATCTAGTGAAAATAGCGCCTATGGCAAGCACTGAAACTGCGCCCCTGTCGAAACATTTGAAACCCATCTCTCAGATAACCTTAACAAAAAAAACAGCTAACAAAACTAGTGATATTTATCATCCCTTGTGATACCTTGGGCAGCGACATATCCTATTTTTTGAGAAACCTGGGGTTTATTAGACCCCTGATCTCTCCTCTGCCCTCCAAGGCCAGGTAAATGCAGAACCAATATTGGAAGTGATGAAATCTTCATCACTTAAGGCCTCAGTTTTCACAGAGGAGAGGGAGAAACTGATGTTCCTCCTTTGTGTGCTGCCAATTCAACCAGATAGAATGGGAGAGCCTGGGAAAACAGGGGAGGGCTGTGGCTGAACGCAGCAGGGATAGCGCTGCCATTGTCCATTTGCAAAAGTGCTAAAAATGAGATCCTGCCTATGCTTGGGAGGAGGGAAGAAGAGACCCTCAGACCCTGGTAAGTGCCTTGCTGCGCAGCCACTCAACAAGCGCCCCCTTCATATGGCGCCTATGGCACTTGCCATGGCTGCCATACCCTAGATACACCACTGGGTGTGATATAGATATTAACTTCATAGATAGGCTAAGGGCATTCCTAGTATTTAAAGGAATTTTGCTTTTTTGACTTTAACTTTAACTTAAATTTTTAGTAATGTTGCTGCTTTTGCTTTGCTACATGTTCTCCACTCTCTCACTCTGCTGAACACCAATGTGGCCACATGGGAATATATGACAACATCATCAAGGCATCACAACATTTCTAAGGAGCTAACTTTACAGCTTCAGAAAAATGACCAAATGTGATTCCAAACGAGCCAAATATTGTTGGCTATTAAAGTGTTTGTAAAATCTTTCATATACCCAGTGAAGTGAATAGCCTCAGGTGGTACACAGAGTTGAAACAAATCCTCCTATATATGTTTTACTTTTATCTGCAGCCTTCTATCTTAATTACGATCCGACAGCGCCAGTTTTTGAGGCAAGTGCTGTATTCACAAAGCACTTGCCTCTAAAGTGGCGCCGGCGGATCGTAAATCCCATGGCGGAATTCAAATTCTGCGGCTAGGGGGAGTGTATTATTTAAATCAGGCGCGTCCCCGCGCAGATTTAACTGCGCATGTGCCGCCGGCTAAATTTCCCAGCGTGCATTGCTCCAAATGACGCCGCAAGGACGTCATTGGTTTCGACGTTAACGCAAATTACGTATGGCCGTATTCACGAACGACTTACGCAAACAACGTAAACATTTCAAAACTCGGCACGGGAACAATGGCCATACTTAACATAGGATACGCCGCACTTACCCCTCATATAGCAGGGGTAACTATCGGCCGGAAAAAGCCGAACGCAAACGACGTAAAAAAAAAGCGACGGGCGGGCATTCGTTTCTGAATCGGCGGATCTCGTCATTTGCATATTTGTCGCGTATACAAACGGAAGCACCACCTAGTGGCCAGCGAGAGATTGCAGCCTAAGATCCAACGGTGTAAGTCACTTACACCTGTCAGATCCTAGGGAGATCTATGCGGAACCTGATTCGATGAATCAGCTGCATAGATCCGACCTACGGAACTCAGAGATACGATGGCGTATCAGTAGATACGCCGTCATATCTCTAAATGAATCTGCCCCACAGTGTGTAAGAGCTGATTAGAGGAAAGGAACACACCAGCTTCACATGCAGCAGAACTATGGCCTGAATAGACAAGCTGTGTGCTGAGCTCTCCTCCTCGTCACACATTTAATCTCATGTGTTGGGTAAACTTCTCAGAAGTGACTAATGCTGATAACAGAGGAACAAAGCACCAGAGAGAAACAAAACTTATAGGTTCGGAGAGAGACAAGTAAACAGTACATATACTGTATATTTGCTTTGTTCAGATTTCATAACTGAGGTTTACAACCACTATTTTAATAATTATGAGAAATTAGATTGCTGATCCAGGCAACCAGGCTATGTTTGAGGTTCAGAAAGGAATTTGTTCACTATTGGAAAAAATGTAAACAATGCTGGTCAATGGTTTTGTTGCCCACCTCTAGATCAACTATGGGTTTAGGGTTCTGCAGACGAAAGTTTGTTAATATAATTGTTGTTTATTAGTTGAATTGTCCTAACTATATAAGTGTATCCAACTATAAAACATTTCCTGAACAGAGGGTGCCACAGTATACTACCACTACACGTGGAAGGCCTCATAAAGCACATTATACATGTCAGTGAACCTGCAATAACCAAATATCAATGAAAGGGAGAAGATCGATTTCTATGCAATGTGTTTTTGTGGATTACTAGATTGTTTCTGTTGCACATCATTATATACAAAGCAATTTAAATTAACCTTCCAGTTCATAAAATGCTTTTATATAACTAAACGTATATAGATGTACATTACTTTGTAGAAATTGAATGTGACAGTTTTAAGCATAATAAAAATAGCTTTAATGTTACCTTCATTGCGAGATGCAGTTTTTCTGCAAAGAAACCTGGTTTGTCCACAGCATATTTCACTAAAATAGAAAAATGTACATTCAAATAGTAATCTCAGTAAGCACATATGAATGTTCTGATGATTTATGTTGATATTATTTTCAGGCACTAAGAGAATTGAATTTGGAAGTTCAAAATGAAGTGTGCATAAGGAAGAGAGAAAATTAGCTTTTTAGGCATTTGTGACAACATACTGAGAAGTATTTTCGACATAAACTCCTGTCCAAATAAGAGTGCCTATATAAAAATTCAGATCTTTCCAGCTATATGCTATTGCAATTTTTGTATACTGTAGGGCTACTCTATGCTGTTTATTAACCAGTTAAGACCAGGACCATTATGCAGGTTAAGGACCTGGCCTCTTTTTGCGATTCGGCAATGCGTCGATTTAACTGACAATTACGCGGTCATGCGACGTAACTCCCAAACAAAATTGGCGTCCTTTTTTTTCCCACAAATAGAGCTTTCTTTTGGTGGTATTTGATCACCTCTGCGTTTTTGTTTTTTTTGCGCAATAAACAAAAATAGAGTGACAATTTAAAAAACAAAAAATATTTTTTACTTTATGCTATAATAAATATCCCAAAAAATATCAATTTAGGCCGATATGTATTCTTCTACATATTTTTGCTAAAAAAAATCGCAATAAGCGTTTATTGATTGGTTTGCGCAAAAGTTATAGCGTTTACAAAATAGGGGATAGTTTTATGACATTTTTATTAATTTTTTTTTTTAACTACTTATTGCGGCGATCAGCGTTTTTTTTGTGTGACTGCGACATTATGGCCAAAACATCGGACACTTTTGACACATTTTTGGGAACATTGTGATTTTTACGGAGAAAAGTGCTATAAAAATGCACTGATTACTGTGAAAATGACAATAGCAGTGCTGGGGTTAACCACTAGGGGGCGCTGTAGGGGTTAAGTGTGACCTCATGTGTGTTTCTTACTGTAGGGGGCGTGGCTGGATGTGTGATGTCACTGATCGTCGTTCCCTATGACAGGGAACAGACGATCACTGACACTGCCACATAGAAGAACAGGGAAGGTTTGTTTACATTCACCTCTCCCCGTTCTTCAGCTCCTGTGACCCGATCGCGGGTCACCGCCGGCGATCTGGTCCGCAGATCCTGCGGGCATGGTCACAGTGCTTTGGACCGGGTCGCGAGCGCGCCGGGCGGTGGCACGCTCACAACCCATGGCTGGGTTCTTAAAGGGGACGTACATGTACGTCTTGTGCCCAGTCGTGCCATTCTGTCGACGTATATCGTCATGCGGCGGTCCTTAAGTGGTTAATCAAATACTACCTAAAAAAAATTGCCCAGTGTAAAGCATGTTAACCCACCAAGTAAGGGTCGACAGGATAGAATATGTGTAAATAGTCAATTAAAAAAGAATGACTTTGTAGTGATCATCATAACAACAGGGTTTTATTAGATATGCTTTACAGGTTTTTACTATATATTTTGTCTCTCAGTCACTAATATATATATATATATATATATATATATATATATATATATATATATATATATATATATACTGCATGAAAGGGACGATGTACCGTGTACCAGCAAATTTTGGGTGAGAACCTTGTTCACTCAGCCGAGACATTGAAAACGGGTCATGGATCTAGCCAGTCTCCAGACCTTAATCCATGGGTCTTCAAACTACGGCCCTCCAGTTGTTCAGGAACTACAATTCCCATCATGCCTAGTCATGTCTGTGAATGTCAGAGTTTTACAATGCCTCATGGGATGTGTAGTTCCGCAACAGCTGGAGGGCCGTAGTTTGAGGATGCCTGCCTTAATCCAATAGAAAATATGTGGAGGGAGCTGAAGGTTTGAGTTACCAAATGTCAGCCTCAAAACCTTAACCACTTCCGGACCGTCCGCCGTCATTTTACGTCTGTACTTAGAAGAGAAATATCGTTGTTATGATAGCAGCTAGCTGCCAGAACCCCGGTATCCTCTTCAAGAGCGGGCGGTCCACTTAGAGATAAAAGTGGTATTCGCAGGGGAATTCGTCGCAAGCTCACTTTTATCAGTGGAAGGAGAGGGCTCTCACCACCTTCCGGTGCCCTGAGCTGCTTACCAGAGCTGCTGGGAATGCAGCAGAGGTGATCAGGTCCTTTCTCCTGCTTGACGTGCAGATGAGTGAGGGGAAGATGGCCCCCACCCTTCTCCATATTAATTTAGGGCGGAAGTGATGTCAAAGCGTCACTTCTGCTAATAGATCTTAAAGTGCAATTTTTTTAGTGTCTGTGATTGCCAACAAGGGTTTTGCTACCAAGTGCTAAGTCATGTTTTGCAAAGGGGTCAAATACTTAATTCACTCATTAAAATGCTAATCAGTTTTTGAAAGGAAATTTAAAAATGCAGGGTTTTGTACACGTGAATGGAGGTGGAAGTGAATACAGCTTTTCTTATCTAGGTGAAAATGTCTGTGGCTTTAGTAACTCAATCTGTCAGTATTTTAGTAAAGTGTTTATACTGTACATACCAATAGCTACCAAGCACTTCTCAATATCTCCCTTTAGCTCCAGATCCAAAGCCTTATTGAGATCATGTTTGCTGTAAGTGGGATACTTTTCAAACACTGCATGAGGAAATGAAAAATCATACAATTTGTTACTTATAAACAGTAGGTACATTTTCTTGGTACTTGTTGGCTTATTTACCAAAAATTGTTGAAACATTGTAATATTCTCTTTTATCTTTTCTGGGAGTCATTTCCAGCCATCCCCTTGTAGATTCCACCCCCCCCCCCACTTTATCTTTTCAGTACCCTTTAGCCCAACTGAGCCCTTGAGCCTGTTCAATAGTCGCATTGCCACCATAAAGCCTTCATATATTTGGCTCCCACTGGAACATAGGGATAATCTTTTCACTAACAGAGACAAATGACATTGTTGGACAAAATACATGTGAAATTACCGTATTTATCGGCGTATACGCGCACTTTTTTCCCCTTAAAATAAGGGGAAAATCTTGGGTGCACGATATACGCCGATCCCCGCTTCTCGCGCTCAGTTTGAAGTGAGCCGCCGACATAAACCGAGTGCAGTACACTCGGGTACATTCGGCTAGGCTCGGCTTTGCTCGTGCTCACGCATTAACGTCATCGAGCGTGAGCATGAGCGAAGCCGAGCCTTGCCGAATGTACCTGAGTGTACTGCACTCGGTATATGTCGGCGGATGCGTTCAAACTGAGCGCGGGAAGTGGGGATTCGACTCGAGACTGCACTGGAGAAGCCGGGAGGACACCACTGAGGCCGCAGACGGACGCCGGACCGGACGATGGCCGCTGGGCAAGACACCAAAACTGTAAGGCCGCGTACACACGACAGAGAACCTTGAAGGGCAGAACACATCGTTCCGCCCGTCGAGGTTCTCGGCCGGCCGTCAGATTCGGCGACCAGCCCGTCGGGAAAGGCGACCAGCCATTCATCCCGACGGCCAACGAGCAAATAGAGAACCTGCTCTCTATTTCGGCTCGACTGCATTCCCGACGGGATGCTCGCCGAATCCGTACACACGGCCGAGGTTCTCGGCAGAATCAGGATGCCAGCGAGGTTCTCGCTGGTTTCTGCCGAGAGCCTCGGCCGTGTGTACGGGGCTTCAGTAATACAATGTTATAACATTTTTTTTGACAGGAATTTCAGGGCAACTTTAGGGGTGCACGCTATACGCAGGAGCGCGCAATACCCCGTTAAATATGGTATGTTTTAACAATTAGACGATCGCTTTCTCTTGTTTACCTTTTTTTAAGTGCGGATAGCTTCGATTGGTGAAGATTTCCATGAATACCTCAACATTTGCTTTCTTCTGCTTTTCTCCAGCTTCATACAAAGCCTAATAAAAATACTAATGTCAGCTAGCCCAATCAAGAGTCTGTTTAAAGCACATACCTGTACCAATAAATACACTGTAGTTCACAATAAATAAAAACAATTCTTTATTATAAATTGTACCTTTGCATCTCGATCAGCAAGGCTTTCATCAACATAGCATTCTTCACTACGAGTTCCCTGCAATCAGATTTTGAAAATATTATATATATTTTTTAAAACATTTTTTTTTTTTTTATTAATTTCATATATATAATACAATCTCTCAGGCTTATTATTCACTCAGTAAAGTGTATCTGTTTTCACTTTACATAACCAATCATGTGCAGATGTAATAAATAAACAATAATTTGTTTTTCACAGGAATGGATAATAAGAGACATTTTGCAGCATTTATTGACATTCTTAACTCCTCTAGTAAATCAGCTTCAATATTTCAAAAATAACTGTACCTTTAAAAGGACAAGCAAAGCCTTCTGAAAATCTTTAGATGTGTCCTCTCTGATATCCTTTTCAGCATCAGTTTTGAATTCTGAGGCGGGTGATGTTAATATTATGAATTTCACATAGCTATAATAGTAACTTACATGTATGTTCTTATTAAGTATAAAATCTTTATCAAAGTTTTGCAAATAAAATATTTGTATAATTAATGTTAAAATTAAAAAGAGTATTCAGTGCAGAAAAATATATAAAACACCCCTAACAATAAATGCAAGCTAGCACTAAGATAATTCAAATTAAAACCCTTGCAATGGTATAGATATCAGACATAGTGCAGTGCATTAGAATAGTATACTAATGATAACATAAAGTCCATATATAAAATCCATAAGGATGCCACTGAGATTGGTAAAATGTCCAAACACATCCAGGAATGACGCCTCATGCATCAAATATTATGGAGAGAACACAACTTTAACCCTCAGGTGACACGGCAAGCAGACACTGAGAATGGTGAACAGACTCCCTCCACCACAGATAATACAGCCTCTCACCTCCTTGATTCGACCAGCAGCAGGTCACCAAACTAATAAAACCACTCCTGGGTTAATGGTAACACAGTCAGCGAACCGTTGTATCTCCACAGCATATATTAAAACACAAAAAAGGAACAATCTAGTGTTCTCTGAAAACATCCAGTTTTAATTGAGCCATATAATAATTTAAAATTACTCACAAACTCACAAACAAGTGCAGGTATACAGACGAAAAGGGTTGTTTCGAACCAAAAAGATGGCGGCGGGTGACGTCAGACGTAAACTCCTTCCTGTACGCATTACATCCTATGGACGGAGGAACCCACGCTGAAGAAGTCCCTGCCCATAGGACGTAATGCGGCTATCTTTCTGGTTGGAAACAACCCTTTTCGTCTGTATACCTGCACTCGTTCGTGAGTGATCTGTTTGTGAGTAATTTTTAATTATTTTATGGCTCAATTAAAACTGGATGTTTTCAGAGAGCACTAGATTGTTCTTTTTTTTGTGTTTTAACATATACTGTGGAGATACAATTGTTCGCTGACTGTTATACTATTAACCCAGGAGTGGTTTTATTACTTTATTGACCTACTGCAGGTCGAATCAAGGAGGTGAGAGGCTGTATTATCTGTGGTGGAGGGAGTCTGTTCACCATTCTCAGTGTCTGCTTGCCGTGTCACCTGAGGGTTAAAGTTGTGTTCTCTCCATAATATTTGATGCATGAGGCGTCATTCCTGGATGTGTTTGGACATTTTACCAATCTCAGTGGAATCCTTATGGATTTTATATATGGACTTATAGGAGTTTGTTTAATGTCCATCTTGTACACGTTTGATTTATGTCACATGGATTTATATGATTTGTTTGCATATTTAATCAGTGTCTCACTGTCATACACTGTTTAGTGCAACAATTTGCGCTCATCACTTTTACCTTCCCTATGTTGAGGCATGTGACCTGGTGTGGATCAGGAGGCGCACAATTGCTGCCAACCTTTCCTGGCTAGCCTGGCAGTATGCTTTGTTTTTCACAATAGGAACAAGGTTAAAAAATATATAATAGATAGGATTTGGCAAAGGGGTGAGGGATGAGGGTACATTTGGGTAATTTTTGGACATATTTTTTAAGAAAATATACATAACAGAATATAATTATTTAGCAACTAAAAATTAAACCATCACCATTGTGTGCAATCACCAGAAAAGCCTGGTTAACTCTCTGTATTTCTACTGTATCAGCAGAGTGGAACTGAATACTGGTTAAAAAATATCTAATTTGCAAGTGGGGCTAGTAAAGCCAATGCCAGTCTTTGCTAGGGCTAGTAAAGCCAATGCCAGTCTTTGCTAATCCACTTATGTGATATGGACTGTGAGTGGCAAATGAATCACAATCCAAACTAAGATTACTGTCAAGATAAATCTTGTATGGTGATATGACCTCTACCCACATATGCTGGTCTATATAATCTCAGAGATTATTTAACCATACTTTCAAATACATATACATATTTTGTCTATATCTACCATTACTGTGGCGTGGCATGCTATGCTACCACCATTTTTTGGTATTAGGTTGTCTCATCTATGTTACAGATATTTTAGAGCCATAGATTTCTTTTTTAATTGATTGTTTTTATATATGTTAATACTTTGTGAATTGTATTTTTTATTATTATTGTTGTTATTGTTTGGTTAATATGAAAACATTCACAATAGATATAATAACAATAAAATATAATTGATTTAAATTGTCCATGGACCCAGTACCTTCAACATATGCTTGCTTGACTTTCTTTATTTGCTGGTTAGTTCTTGTTACCAAGATTTCAATGAGTGTGTCTTCATCTGTTCCAAGACCCTAGAAACCAACATACATTTGTATAGTAGTGTTTCTAATGCTTTATAATGTACATGTTTTAAAGTACAGTATATGTGAACCCTACCATACATTTTTCCTCAAAGGGTGATAAATCATTAAAGAAACATCATAGCACTTTCAGAAATCAAACTTTGTTAACATAATTAGCTTGTTTTGTAGTTTTTGCCAGGAAATAACATGTTCCTGGCCCCTTCCAGAACTAAAGGAAACCAATACATCACACTAAAAGTGCAAGGTAATATCACAGAAAGTGATAGCTGAATGTGAGGCCGCGTACACACGACCGGTTTCCTCGACAGAATCCATCAAGAAACTTGGTGGGAGAGCTTTTTTGCCAAGGAAAACGGTCGTGTGTATGCTTTTAATCGAGAAAACTGTTGAGGAACTCGACGAGGAAAAAAGAGAGCAAGTTCTCTTTTTCCTCGACGGGAGTCTCAATTTCCTCGTCGTGTTCCTCGTCGGGCTGGTTTTCGACGAGAAACACGTTGGTGTGTATGCTTAGAAACCCACTCGCCTTCGGTAAAAGTAGCGTTTGTAGAGGAACTAGCACATTTGTCACGCTGTAACAGACTGAAAAGTGCAAATGTCTCTTACCAAACTTTTACCTAACACGCAGTAACATGAGATTAGCAAAAGCAGCCCCAGGGGGTTATGCCAGTGGAATCAAACTTCCCCTGCCATCGTATGTGTTGAAGTCACCGCGTCTGAGAACAAGGAGACTTGGTCTTGACTGTGTGTACGCAAAGACAGCTTGTCAAGTTTCTCGACAAGCCTAACAAGGAACTCGTCGAGGAAAACGATGTGTCTTTTCCGACGAGTTCCTCGGTCGTGTGTACGAGGCCTTAGTCAGAAAACTTCTCTCACAGAACATCAGTCAATCTATTGTACGGCAAGGCTGTTCCCTGGTAATACCTGCACAGATGGCATGACGCTATCTGTGAAATGCGAAGGCAAACAGACAGAGAAAGCATGAGCATACCTGCCTGCAGACTGCACCTGGAGAAACCCATGCAAGAGTAGAAAAGTCGAAGCTGTACTGAAATGCTACAGCAAGTCTGGCCACCTTTTGTACAAAGGTGGTTGTATCTGGGATAATCAAGTAATATAAACATATCAGGAATTTAAAATGTTATAAGCAGGATCTAAAATAAATTAATTCAGGAGACAAAAAATGTCCTATGAGCCGCAGTTTGGGCTTCAACTAGGCCACAGCCCCCAATGCATTTTTCTCCTCCCCTGGGACTTAGACATGGGAAACCCCCATGACTAAACCTCGGGGGCAGGGCGAAATGCGATGTGCGGCTCATAGGACCTTTTTTTTCCTGTATTGAAATATGGAGCTGAGACAAGCTCCTTCCTTGCCTGCACTTCCAGCGGTTGATTCATAGAAGAGGACCTGTCAGAGCTTTGAGCGGCACCCGCAATTCTTGTATTGGTACACAGTGACTACAACAAATTATGTTTTACTTTTAAGGTCCACATTCACTATAAATATACATTTATTATGACATAAATAGAGCTCTCTAAGAACTAAGATGCTCACTGTATAAAACTTCAAAATGTATCCCTGTGACGCAAAAAAAAATGTATCTTGGAGATAATTTTGCATAACAAAAGAACATTGCACACTGCATCTTTAGACACAATACCTTTACTGCATGTTTAATCTCATGAGCATCAAACTGAGCTGGAGTTTTTATCAAACCCAACATGAGGGGTTCAAGTTTACCACCGAGAGCTTTCTTCAGGCTTTCATCCAAAGTCTGCAAAAAAAAAAAAAAACATGAAAGAATACAAATAATAAAAACATGTCTATCTAGCCATAACTTTCTATCAAAAAACAAAACGAAAAAAACAGGAGTGTCTGTATAGAAAATGTACCTAGCTGTATGTCCATTGAAACTGCATGTACATTTATTCTGTGAGGGAGCATAATTAAATATTCTTAGGCTACATTGTCTGCAGTTTGAATGTGTGAATGTGGAAAAATTACACTATATGGCCACTAGGTAGCCGTGAGGAGTAAACTTATTTCTTATGATATTTAGCACCATCTACTGTAGTAGTCATAACATGGCTTTTTCTGTATCTACACATTTGAATCGCAGAGAATATCGCCTGAGCACATTCGATTTTGCCCCATTTGCACAGAACAAACTTACATGCAGTTTTGATGTATAGACTAGAGCTATAGTTTATTTTTTTAATAAATTCACTCATACTCCTTGGACTATTTAATAACTAGACACATAGATAGATAGATAGATAGATAGATAGATAGATAGATAGATAGATAGATAGATAGATAGATAGATAGATAGATAGATAGATAGATAGATAGATAGATAGATAGATAGATAGATAGATAGATAGATAGATAGATAGATTTACAGTATATATACAGCAGATAAAATAAGTATTTTCTAGGTAAATATATTTCTAAAGGTGCTATTGATATGAAATGTTTACCACATGTCGGTAAAAATCCATGCAATCCAGAAATACAAAGAAACTGAAACAAATACATTCAGAAATTAAAGCAGAACTCTGGACAATTTTATTTTTTCCAGATCCTTGCTGATCTCCTACCTTCACCAAGTTTGGTATCCATG
Source organism: Rana kukunoris (assembly GCA_029574335.1). NCBI lineage: Eukaryota > Metazoa > Chordata > Amphibia > Anura > Ranidae > Rana > Rana kukunoris. The sequence goes on from CM056049.1 coordinate 304,635,405, forward strand.
TTCTTCTGAGCTCTGTAGTTCCTCTGTAATAGGCTGCTGAACTTGCTGAAAAACAATTATTGCCTGCTGACTTCCTGTTTGTAAGACTGCTGGCTGCTATCCCTCTCCTCAGCTCAGCCAGCGGTCTGTCACACTCCTTGTAGTCTTCTGAAAGCCGTGCAGGAAGGATGCAGACATGTTGTGGGCAGAAGGGGTCCCCCACCGCCTGCTATCTCTGTGCAGAACAGGGATTATTGTGTCAGGTATTTTATATTAGAACACCGATTGCTGAACTCTACCTCCCTCCGTTATAGGATCAGTGCGCTGTCAATCACAATAACGGGAGGCGGGACATCAGCGCTCGGTGTTCTGGTATACAATACCTGACACCACGGGAGATCCCCACTGTGTCATACAAGCACTTTCTAATAATAATCCCTGCTCTGCACTGGTGATGGTCCCTGACAAGCTGCACTGGTGGGACAGACATGCTGCACTTGTGGTCCCTGGCATTCGGCTCTGGTGGTCCCTGACATTCGGCTCTAGTGGTCCTTGACATTTGGCTCTGGTGGTCCCTGACATTTGGCACTGGTGATGGTCCCTGACATTTAGCTCTGGTGGTGGTCCCTGACATTCAGCACTGGTGGTGGTCCCTGACATTTGGCTCTGGTGGTGGTCGCTGACATTTGACACTGGTGGTCCCTGACATTTGGCTCTGGTGGTCCCTGACATTTGGCACTGGTGATGGTCCCTGACATTTAGCTCTGGTGGTCCCTGACATTCAGCACTGGTGGTGGTCCCTGACATTCAGCACTGGTGGTGGTCCCTGACATTTGGCTCTGGTGGTGGTCGCTGACATTTGACACTGGTGGTCCCTGACATTTGGCTCTGGTGGTCCCTGACATTTGGCTCTGGTGGTCCCTGACATTTGGCTCTGGTGGTCCCTGACATTTGGCTCTGGTGCTCCCTGACATTTGGCACTGGTGATGCTCCCTGACATTTGGCTCTGGTGGTCCCTGACATTCGGCACTGGTGGCGGCCCCTGACATTTGGCTCTGGTGGTGGTCCCTGACATTTGGCTCTGTTGGTCCCTGACATTTGGCACTGCTGGTTCCTGGCATTCAGCTCTGGTGGTCCCTGACATACGGCACTGGTGGACACTGACACGTTGCACTAGTTTGCATTTATAAGGTTGAAACCTATCATACTGTGTGTTATGTATGGCTTGCTATGCGGGGTGTGATTTATGTTGAAGTGGGTGCGTTCACATTTACATGTACAAGCCTAATGTACCTCCTACATTCACTCCAATCCCAAGGATTCATGGGAAATGTAGTCCGATTACAGTTAGAAAGAGAGAGAAGAGCATATGATGCCATCACTCTTCTAACACCTCCTTACCTGCCAGAAAAGATGATGCATTTTTTGAATCACAAAGCTGACTTCCTGAAAATCCAATCATTCATATCTCTTGAACGGTAATACATTTCACAAATGTAATAACTGTTTAGTGTTTTGTGTGGGGGTGCACTAATGGGGGATTTTTTGAAAATCCCGGAGTTCTGCTTTAAGTTATGTGTAATCAAATTTAATGACACAGGTGAGAAGTATTGAACGCGCAAACTGATTTTTTTTTTATTCTTCGTACAAAATCCTTTGTTGGTAATAACAGCTTCGAGAAACTAGTCGCATGCATTGATCAGGTGTGATTTTGGCCCATTCTTCCACACAGTCTTCAAATCTTGAAGGTTCCATGGGCCTCTTCTATGAACTCTGATCTTTCTTTCTTTTTATAGATGTTTTATTGGATCCAAGTCAGGCAATTGGCTGGGCTATTCTAGCAGCTTTATTTTGTTTCTTTGAAACCAATTGAGAGTTTCCTTGGCTTTGTGTTTGGGATCATTATGTTGCTGAAATGTCCACCTTTGTTTCAACTTCATCATCCTGGTAGGTGGCAGCAGATTTTTATCAAGAATGTCTTGGTACATTTTTTGATTCTTCCTTCAAAGCTCTGAAGTTTGCCAGTATTGTATGCTGAAAAACAGCACCACACCATGATGTTCCCACCTCCAAACTTCACTGTTGATATGGGGGGTGTTTTTGGGGTCATGTGCAGTGCCATTTGACCTCCAAACATGGTGTGAATTATGGCATACAAAGAGTTACATTTTAATAAAAATGTTCTTTCCACTTCCAGATTATGGCCCCAACAGTGCTTACTGGAACATTCGGAAGTTTAGAAATTCTTCTGTAACCAATGCCATCAGTATGTTTTGAAACAATAAGGTTGTGAATGTCTTGAGAGAGCTCTTTGCTTTTACACATCATGAGATGTTTTTTGTTTGACACCTTGGTAATGAGACAACTTTATATAGGCCATCAGAGACTGAACCAGCTGATATCAATTTGAACTGACAAGGGGCAGGATGGCTTTCTAATTACTATCAGATTTAATCTGGTGTCATGGATTTCAATGCTTTTTTGCACCTCCCTTTCTTCATGTGCGCAATACTTTTTTTTCTTCTGTCATTCCATTTTATTACATATAACTCAATTTCTGAACTTGTTTGTTTTGGTTTCTTTGTATGTATGGATTTCATGGGTCGTTCCAGGTAAAAAATATATCTCTGGCCAATCCGCAAGACATGTTGAATGAACCAAATATTTTTCATGGTGGTTTAGCACAAAGGTATATAAAGCTACAAACAATGTGGTCACAATTTTAAAAAATGTAGGTTAGGTACTCAAACTCAGCAGCACCCGGAAAATGCAAGAGAGATAATGAAGGGGTAAATATTTTGTAACTATCATTGCATTTCTATACAATACCTTTCCAGTTTTCTTTTGGTAAGCAACTTTAATTTCTTGGCGTTGTTCATTTGTTCTTTTTGTTAAGATGTCAACAATAGCTTCTTCATCAACACCTAAAGACAAATATGATCATGTAAAGAATAACATTTACTAGATTTGGAGCTACAGTCATGGCCGAAATTGTTGGCATCCCAGAAATTTTTCCAGAAAATCAAGTATTTCTCGAAGAAAAGTATTACAGTAAAACATACATGTAGAGAGGCTCCCGCGCTACCGAGGGGGGTGGGCTGGTAAGTGGACTGAGGGTACTGCAGCAGACACCTGACAATCTGTCCTAGGCAGAAAGAAATACAAATGAAAAGAAGGGGGGGGTGTCTGCGCTGTAGGGTGGGGTCCGTGGGGTAGGAGGTGACACAATATCTAGGTGAATGGATGGGATAAAGGGAAGGTGAACTTAGAACAGCATGATAACCAACATAGTGAAAAAAAACTGTGTAAATCACAAAAATACACAATAGGGGTGACTCCAAATAAAACACAGTGGTGGCAGATACACTACCCGAGCAGTGTAAAGCAAATGAGAAAGTCAATGCAATGAAGAATAGACACACGGTGCTGAACTTATAAGACCAGAAAACATTCCAAGGAGGATGTCTCTGGATGCACAAACATAAAGTCTCTAAAAGAAAACCCAAAAGTCCAAGAAAAATCCAGGAATAGGATGGTGATGCCAGGAAAGGAAGTTAGCAATAGACACCTCAGGTGGTCCCTAGCTCCTCACCTCAAGGCTATTGCATGGATAGCCTAGAACAACACCTCCAGGGAAGGGGGGTAAATCCCTCGGTGGGCGGGCAGCAGAGGCACTCCTCAGCAGTGGAACATAGAGCAGATTGGAAGCGAGTGAGAGTACAATACAGGGAACATCTATCTAGACAGCATGTATCACACATTCATCCACTCACCAGGAGGTGATGGATGGTGGGCCTATCTCCCACGAACTGCGAGTTCGTTCTTGATCCAGAAGTTGATAACAGATATGCTCTCTTCTGTGGATGGCCCAGGTGGTCACTCAGGACAGTGGGACCCTCAGATAGCGTGCATAATGGAAGAGAGACAGACCATAGCGCAATCCCGCAAGATACAAACACATTTATTAAAAAACTTTTGCACTCACATTTAAAACGATCCAATGGAGCATAAACAGCACGGACGTCAGGTGGATCACTCTGCGTCAGGCGTGTGGACTCTGCGGCTCCTCAATCCCTACGCGTCTCGTCACACCTCGTGACTTCCTTAGGGGATCACGAGGTGTGACGAGACGCGTAGGGATTGAGGAGCCGCAGAGTCCACACGCCTGACGCAGAGTGATACACCTGACGTCCGTGCTGTTTATGCTCCATTGGATCGTTTTAAATGTGAGTGCAAAAGTTTTTTAATAAATGTGTTTGTATCTTGCGGGATTGCGCTATGGTCTGTCTCTCTTCCATTATGCATGCTATCTGAGGGTCCCACTGTCCTGAGTGACTACCTGGGCCATCCACAGAAGAGAGCATACCTGATATCAACTTCTGGATCAAGAACGAACTCGCAGTTCGTGGGAGATAGGCCCACCATCCATCACCTCCTGGTGAGTGGATGAATGTGTGATACATGCTGTCTAGATAGATGTTCCCTGTATTGTACTCTCACTCGCTTCCAATCTGCTCTATGTTCCACTGCTGAGGAGTGCCTCTGCTGCCCGCCCACTGAGGGATTTACCCCCCTCCCCTGGAGGTGTTGTTCTAGGCTATCCGTGCAATAGCCTTGAGGTGAGGAGCTAGGGACCACCTGAGGTGTCTATTGCTAACATCCTTTCCTGGCATCACCATCCTATTCCTGGATTTTTCTTGGACTTTTTTTTTTTTTTTTTGAGACTTTATGTTTGTGCATCCAGAGACATCCTCCTTGGAATGTTTTCTGGTCTTATAAGTTCAGCACCGTGTGTCTATTCTTCATTGCATTGATTTTCTCATTTGCTTTACACTGCTTGGGTAGTGTATCTGCCACCACTGTGTTTTATTTGGAGTCACCCCTATTGTGTATTTTTGTGATTTACACAGTTTTTTTCACTATGTTGGGTATCATGCTGTTCACCTTCCCTTTATCCCATCCATTCAACTAGATATTGTGTCACCTCCTACCCCACGGACCCCACCCTACAGCGCAGACACCCCCCCCCCTTCTTTTCATTACAGTAAAACATGTTTGCTGTACACATGTTTATTGCCTTTGTGTGTATTGGAACAAAACAAAAAAAGGGAGGAAAAAGCAAATTGGACATAATGTCACAGAAAACTCCAAAAATGGGCTGGTCAAAATTCTTAACTTAATATTTGGTTGCACACCCTTTGGAAAAAATAACTGAAATCAGTCCCTTCCTATAACCATCAATAAGCTTTTTACACTTCTCACCAGGAATTTTGGACCTCTGTTCCTTTGCAAACTGCTCCACGTCTCTCTTATTGGAAGGGCGCCTTTTCCCAACAGCAATTTTAAGATCTCTCCACAGGTGTTCAATGAGATTTAGATCTGGACTCATTGCTGGCCACTTTAGAACTCTCCAGTGCTTTATTGCCATCCATTTCTGGGGGCTTTTTGACGTATGTTTGAGGTCATTGTCCTACTGGAAGACCCAAGATCTTGGACGCAAACCCAGCTTTCTAACACTGGGCTCTACAGTGCGACCCAAAATCCTTTGGTAGTCCTCAGATTTCATGATGCCTTGCAAACATTTATGGCACCCAGTGCCAGAGGCAGAAAAACAACCCCAAAACATCATTGAACCTCCACCATATTTCACTGTAGGTACTGTGTTCTTTTCTTTGTAGGTCTCATTACGTTTTCGGTAAACAGTAGAATGATGTGCTTTACCAAAAAGCTCTATCTTGGTCTCATCTGTCCACAAGACATTTCCCAGAAGGATTTTGGCTTACTCATTTTGGCAAACTGTAGTCTTGCTTTTTTATGTTTCTGTGTCAGCAGTGGGATCCTTCTGTGTCTCCTGCCATAGCGTTTCATTTCATTAAAATATCTATGGATAGTTTGCGCGGACACTGATGCTCCCTGAGCCTGCAGGACAGCTTGAATTTCTTTGGAACTCATTTGGGGCTTTTTATCCATCATCCGGACTAACCTGCGTTGCAACATTTCATCAATTTTTCTCTTCTGTCTACGCCCAGAGAGATTAGCTACAGTGCCATGGGTTGCAAACTTCTTGATAATGTTGCGCACTGTGGACAAAGGCAAATCTAGATCTCTGGAGATGGACTTGTAACCTTGAGATTGTTGATATTGTTCCACAATTTTTGTTCTGAAGTTCTCAGACAGTTCTCTTCTCTGTCTGTTGTCCATGCTTAGTGTGGCACACACAGACACACAATGCAAAGACTGAGTGAACTTCTCTCCTTTTTATCTGCCTTCAGGTGTGATTTTTATATTGCCCACACCTGTCACTTGCCCCAGGTGAGTTTAAAGGAGCATCACATGATTGAAACAATCTTATTTATCCACAATTTTGAAAGGGTGCCAAGAATTTTGACCAGCCTATTTTTGGAGTTTTGTGTGACATTATGTCCAATTTGCTTTTTTTCCTCAATTTTTTTGTTTTGTTCCAATACACACAAAGGGAATAAACATATGCAAAGCAAAACATGTGTTACTGCAATACTTTTCTGTGAGAAATACTGGATTTTCTGGAAAAAATTCTGGGATGCCAACAATTTCGACCATGACTGTATATTTTGGTAATTCAAAACACCATTAGTGATGAGCTAATGCAAAATTTCGCGATTTTTTTTTTTTTTTTATAAAATATCACAAATATTCGATATTTACGAATATTTGCTATATTTTATAAAAAAAAAAAAAAAAATTGTGAAATTTCTTTGCGATTTTTTGCGAAATTTATTGCGAAATTTGAAAAATGCGAATATTCGAAATAGCGAATATTCGCCGCGATATTCGAGATATTCGCGAATACTCGAATATGCAATATTCGTAGCGAATATTCGCAATGCGAATATTCGTGAGCAACACTAAACACCATTAGGATATACTTTAAAGTGGATGTAAACCCTTCATACACCCAGTGAAGTGAACAGTCTCAGATGATACACAGAGATCAACCAAATCTCCCTACATTTTATATGTATATCTGCCATGTTCATATTTATATACTGTTTAGAAAGTTGAGATCGTGTTAGGAGATGTTCTCTTCCTGGTTAACACAGAGTGAATCTGCTCAACTTTGACAAATCCTGCTTGAAATCCATGAAACCTTAACTTAGCATCAAACTCTATTAATAAAGTATTAAAGGAGTTGTAAAGTAAAAAAAGAAATGTTGCCTAAAATTAATGTCTGCAATGTAGACAGACAGAATAGTGTAATGATTCTGTTAAAAAAACGAGTAAATACCAATAAATTCCTTTATCTATATAACCTCCGGCGTTCTAGTTTCTGTTCTCTCATTCACTTCCTGGTTTACAGTGCTCGTTCATGTAAGAACTACATTTCCCAGTATGCATTGCGGCACGCCCAGTAATTCACACCTCCTTAAAGTCTCTAACACGTAGAGAGCATCCTGCCGCACATATGTAGTTCCCAGGAGGGGGCGAGCACGTCACTGACCACCGCAGTAAAGCCTCCCTTCACAGTGGTGAGTAACAATCAGACAAGCAGGAAGTGAACAGAACAGAGAAGAAAAAGAGCAACTTCTGAGAAAAAACGAACAATGAGGAAGTGAAAAGAGGAATGTCTGCGGGTAAAGGATGCTTATTATGAAAAAAAATTTAAAAAATCCTTTACAACTCCTTTAAGGGGTAATATTAAATTATGGCCAGTTTTAAGGCTAATAGGCAAACTATTGTCAAAAATTGTATCTGGAACTGAGCACTGCTTAACAAATACAAAGAAAAATACAGTACAGTGGGAAGGGTCCTTTTAATGTGATTTTGAGAACGAAAAGAGAAAAACACTAATCCTTTAAATTACATGCTTGGGAGATGCCTTTAACCACCTCAATACTGAGCACTAAACACCCCCTTCCTACCCAAGCCATTTTTCAGCGCTGTCACAATTTGAATGACAATTGCGCGGGCATGCAACATGCGACAGAACCCACTGTCACTGTGGGTTTTGCAAAGGAATGTGGGCTGGCCTCTTACCCACAGATTATGGCCCAGAAGAGACTGGAGACCTGGGGACAAGGTGGCATTGAGATAATGTAATTTTTTATTTTTTATTTTCAAAAAGTATTTATTGAATTTTAAGAGGCATACAAAGGATAACAAAAGATACATGCAAGAGATAAGAAAAAAATAAATGGTGCACAACACAGAAGTACAAAAGGCGGAGAAAGAATAACGGAGACAATTGTTTGAACCCCAGACTTGTAGCACTACCGAGTAGAGTAGGGGTAAAAGGAATTAATTGTTACATAAACATAGTGCAATTGTACAATCGTGTTGGCAGCGATTATCACAGAACCCGCTAGCAGCTAGCGTCAGCTATGAGATACACTAGATGGTGAAAACTGGTAGGATCTCAGAATCTGGCACTATCCTAAGCTCATGTGAGCAAATGGGAGACTACCAACTAATAAAAGTAATGTAACATAACAGGGAGTAAACGCCGCCCTGGAGCACATGAGAAACCACTAACAAGAATGGGGGGGAAAGGGGGGTGGGGGAAGGCACCAGGATAATGTAAGGTGGATAATAGGGAGGCAGCTGCCAATGACAGTACTACACCAATAGTAATAATAATGAAAAAAAGGTGAAGATAATCATAGTCCAGGCGTTAATCAGTTAGGAGAGACTAGTCAAGTATCAAACGAGGTTTCTTCTCCTGAGTCTGCAGAAGGGAGGGGTTTAAAATAATAGATGGAGAAATGTTCGAAGTTAGCTAAGTCTTCCCGAGATAGAGTTGAGTTCATAAAGGATTCCCAGGTGGAGAGAAAACAGGTTCTAGAAGACGTACGCTTCAAATCGGTGTTGGCGCGTTCTTTGAATAGGATGAGAAGGAGCTCTCGTTGGATTTGGGTGACAGAGGGGGGGGGGGTGTGACAAGGTCGAGGACTTCAAGATGGCTCTTCGTGCGGCCAGAAGACAGAGCAGAGGCCAGTCTTTGTGAAGAGGAGGTGGGGGGTTTGGGGTAGTAGATGTGGATGAGTCCGCTGTTTGCAACCATGGAAGCAGAAGAGGGTCCCAGTAACCAAAAATAACAAGCAAAGGGTCTTTGGGTAATTTCAGCAGGGTAATAGTGAATATGTAGGCTAAGACCTGGTCCCAAAAAGTCGAAATAAAGGAGCACGACCAAAAACAGTGAGTCAGGGATGGTTTCGGGTGGTGGCACAAGGTGCAATTAGACCCCGATTGGTCGGAGGAGGAACGCAGAAAAGGTATATGAGCACGATGCAGGATTTTTAGTTGGGTTTCCCTCCAGATTTCGTTTTGGGGTCAGACGGTGTACCTTCTTCAATCCCTGTAACATTTTGTCTATCAGGTCATCATCTGGGAAGTCTTTTCCCCAGTTGGCAGCGGATGAATTTTTCAGAGGGAGGGTAGTCTTCAGAATCAACGGTTTGTAGATGTCTGAAAATTTGTAGGAGCCCTCCAGAAGTAGTTGGTCGGTGAAGTTGCGTGTAAAGCGTTTATCAGCCTCGTAGCAAGTGGCTTTCAGATAGTTGATACATTACCAGAAATGAAAGGCATGGGATTGGGGTAACGAGAAGGTTGAAGCCACAGTTGAGAAGGGTAAAGGCCGCCCCGTTGAGACTTCACACAGAGAGGCAAATCGAGTAAGGCCTTTGTCCTGCCAGATTTTAAAGGGCCTATGGTCCATACCCGGCTTGTATCGGGAGGTGTTTTGACATGAAAGGGGATAGTTTAAGGTTCTTCCTGACTCCCCTCCAGGCGATGACTGTGTCTCTGAGTAGTATGTTGTGCTGGAGTGGGGTGGTAATCTATTTCCACCTGCAGTGTAGTAGGGCCGTCAACGAGAAGGGGTGTGCCATAGCAGATTCCAGTGAATAGTTTGAATACCTTGAGGACTGCGAGATCCAATCTAGGCCTATTCTAAGTAAACAAGCTAAATTGTAAGTCCTGACATTGGGAAGATTTACCCCCCCCTTCGCTCCTGGGAAGAAACAATTTCTTTAAAGCTATGCGAGGTCTCCTGCCCTGCCATATAAAGTTGGAGATAGCCGATTCAATAATTTTCACATCTTTATGGCGGAGGAGTAAAGGTATGGTTTGCATCGGATACAAGAGCCGGGCAAAGCTGACCATTTTGACCAGGTGACATCTGCCCAGAAGCGAAAGGGGGAGATCCAACCAGTTCACCAGTTCCTGGGATATCTTAGCAATCAAAGGAGCATAATTTAAGTGGTGGAGAGAGGAGGGTAGTCTTCCAATTTTGATGCCTAAGTACGTGATATGGGATTTAGCTACAGAGAAAATGGAGTGGCGGGTCCAGAGGGGGACAGGCAGGGCACCTAGGGGGAGGATTTAGCTTTTGCCATAGTTAATCCGGAGGCCCGAGCAGGAACGAAATATATCAAACACTTCTTTAATGGTGGACATATCAGAGGAGGGGTCCGATGAGAAAATTAGAACATCATCCGCAAAGAGAGAGGAGCGCAGTTCGTGTGGGCCTATCCTAATACCGTGGAGGGGGGCAATCTGAGTAAGGTGTCTGGAAAGGGGTTCTAGGGCAATATTGAAGAGAAGTGGGGAGAGGGGGCACCCCTGACGTGTGCCTTTATGGAGATGGAAGGTGTCTGAGAGAAGACCTGCAGCAACCAGTAGAGCCGATGGGGCGGTGTACATGGCGTTCACTAGGTGGCAAAAGGGGCCGGAGAAACCCATTTTTTCCATAGCTAGGGAGAGCCATTCGAAGCTGACATTGTCGAAGGCTTTCTCCGCATCTAGGGAGATGATGGCAAAGTCTCCGTCAGGGTGCTGCCTTGCATGTTCCAAGGCCATCATCATCTTGCGTATGTTTAAAGTAGCCGTCCTGCCCTTCACAAAGCCAGATTGTGCCGGGTGGATCAGGGAGGGGATAATGACCGATAGCCTATTTGCAATGATTTTGGATAGAATTTTAATATCTAGGTTCAGTAGGGAGATTGGCCTGTATGAACCGGGGTCGAGGGGGTCCTTTCCCTTTTTGGAGAGTAGCTTGATAGTGGCCTGGTTTCCCGACGGGAGGTAGGGCCGCCGGACCATAGATTGCTATAAACTTTATGGAGGGTGGGTTCCACTAATTTTTGGAGGGTCCTATAAAATTCACCCGTGAATCCATCAGGACCGGGGGCCTTTGACGGGGTGAGATGACGGATGGTGTCCGATATTTCGGACAAGGAGATGGGAGCATTAAGCGCCTCCAGTTGAGATGGGGTGACTTTGGGAAGGATTAGGTTTGCTAGAAAAGCATCTGCTGTTTGTCTATCAATGGGATCTGGGGCGTAGAGAGCCGAGTAGTAGCGCAACATGGCCTTATTTATCGCTGGGGGTGTAGAATGCACGGTACCAATGGAGTCTCTCAGGGACGTGATATGAGTGGGGCGGAATGGACCCTTACAGAGTTTAGCCAGTAGCTTGCCCGATTTGTTTCCAAATTTGTGGAGGGAGGCGTCTAAAGTAGCTTTTTTTACATTTTTCTAGGGTGTCTGCCCAAGTATCAAATCATCTCTTGGCAGCATGCCATTCGTCTCTGGTACTGGGGGAGTCAGAGGAGTATAGGGCCCTTTGTGCCTGGTATAGTCGGGAACTGGCTAGTTTGTAGTTGGTCAGCATGTGGCGTTTGAAGGAGGTAGCATAGGAGATTATTTGTCCCTGGAGAAAAGCCTTACCGGCATCCCAGAAAAGGTTCAGATGATCCGAGTGTGGGGCATTGGCCAAGGAGTACTCTGACCACACCTTTTCCATGAAAAGTTGAAAGTCAGCATTGTTATGTAGATAGGAGGGGAAGCGCCAGATCCTGGGTTGGGGAGGTAAGTTGAGATTGTCGAGTTGGACCAGCACCGGAGCGTGGTCCGAAACGGCAATGTCGAGGATGTCAGTGCTGGACAATAGAGGGATCAAATTGTCTGAGCCGAAAAAATAGTCGATCCTAGTGAAAATGGCGTGAGGGTTGGAATAGAAGGTAAATTCCCTGTCTGCAGGGTGGTTTAGGCACCATAGGTCTCTGAGATGGAGGGAGTCCATAGTGGACGCAAAAAGTGAAGGATTGTGGGGGCCAAGGCTTAATTTAAGGCGTTTAGGGGAGGACCTGTTGTCTAACTGGTGTAAGGTATCATTGAAATCACCGCCAACTAGATGGGGGAGGAGGGTGTTTTGAAGTAACCAAGAGGAAAGTTCACTATAAAAAGATTTACCTGGACTGTTAGGGGCATACACGTTAGAGATAACCAATTCTTTGGACCCTAATTTAAGATGTACCGATAATAGTCTTCCTTGGGTATCCGAATTTGCCGCGAGGATCGAGCACAGGAGGTTTATGTGGATCAGGAGAAGAACTCCTGCTTTACGGCCAAGGCTGCAGAGCCCAGGACCGTGCCCACCCAGAGTTTCTGCATGCGCACATAGTCAGGAAACGACAAATGGGTTTCCTGAAGCAGTGCAATGTCCGTTTTAAGTCTTTTGAGGTGTCAGAGGACCTTCATTCTCTTGTTAGGGGATCTGAGTGCCTTTACATTCCAGGAAACTATCTTCATGTAATAGGGCTAGGGAAGGGGGTCTGAGAAGATGTTATATGAGAGGCAGAGTCACAGCTTAGCGATATACGCCTGGGGTTTCTTAGGGTTGGGGGGGGGTGTATCAAGGTTTATATAAGGAACTAGTGATAGAGCCCATAGGGGTACTGGGGTGCTCGAAGATTGGGGGGAGGCGGGGGAGGGAGAGGAGAGCATTAGGGGAAACTGAAACCAAAACATTGAACAACAACAAAAAAGAACATCACAGCTAAATGTGAACACTTCACTTTTTTCCGCATGAGTACACTGCAAGGGCCGACCCCCTAGCACGACCCAGGAGGTGAGAGAGCCAGGAGCCCAAGATAGAGGGCGAGGCGTCACGCGGCTGGTATGCAGAGGTGAGGGAGGAGAGGCCACTAGTAGTGGACAGATGGCGAGAACATGGAAACTATACAAAATAAACCAACACATTGGTGACTAAACATATTGTTAACTGAAATATACAGCAACATGGCAATAGCAAACAAGCAGTGTATGCAAGGGCAGATATACCAAGCATAAAGAATTACAGTGATGACAGCCAAAACGAGATGTCTACCTTGACCTGGATGAAGAATAAGGGGGAGCAAGGAGATCAGAGGTGTTGAGGAAAAGCAGGCATAGGCGAAAGCCTAAGGGGAGGTGGGGGCAAGTAGAGTGACTGATCATCTCGGGGTTGATCGGGAGAAATCAGGAAACGCTGATCTGAAACATTTGGGGGAGTCCTTCCACGGGCTCCTTTGGTCCAAGGAGCGGTTGAGAGGAGGAGCTTTAGAAGGGGTGTGGGGGAGAAAGCCAGCTTGACGTGACCTTAAGAAGGCCTCTGCTTCAGAGGGATCCTGAAAAAATAACTGGTCGCCATTAGGAGCTTTGAGGCGGAGGATGGCCGGAAAGGCCAAAGTGAATTTTATTTGCTGATTGAAAAGTTCGGTGCAGACCTGCTGGACGGCTTTTCTCTTTTTGGAGACCTCGATTGAGTAGTCTGCAAAGATCAGGATTCTTGTTCCATCAATCAGAAGTTGGCGGGATTGTCTGAACTTTTGCAGTATAAGGGAATTGTCAGAGTAGTTGAGGTACTTGGCTATAATTGGTCTGGGTGATTTACGGTCTGAATTGAGGGCACCTATACGATGAGCCCTTTCCACCGTACAGGGACCTGGGAGGCCCAGGGCCTCTGGTATGCGGACCGCGCAGAAGTCAGAGAGTGCAGATGCCTGGAGGGATTCCGGGACCCCCACAAACCTTAGGTTACTCCTTCTGGATCTGTTCTCTAAATCATCCAGCTTTTGTAAGATGTATTGGTTAGTTTTTTCTTGGGCCTGTTCAGTAGCCTGCGCCTGGTAGAGTTCCTCCTTAACATTAGAGAAATTATTCTCCAGTTCATTTAGCCTGGTCCCATGTTCTCTGAGCTGGGCCCTAATGTGAGCCATCCCTGCATTCACAGCCTTCTCCACCGACGCAGCTATCATGGGGTTTAGCAGAGCTGCCACGGCCTGTGCAATGCGTGCGGTGGTATCATCCCCTGTTGGTTGTGGAGCGGGCAGATGTGGGGGAGGAGGGGGGGAGCTGCTGCTGCTTACCTCTATCGCCGCCGAGACTGCTGGAGCAGGCCGAGACCAGGGCCTCAATTTGTGGATGCGCCGTCTGGGCCGTTTGCGTGCGGGAGCCCGTCTTTTCGACGAACCGGTCCATGGAGCGGGTGGCAGTGCCCAGAGGAGGAGGGAAGTCCGTGGGGCTTCTCAGGCTGGTTTAATAGGCCGATTTTACGGGTCGTGCTGCGGGAGCCGAGGAGAGAAGCAGCTAGCTCATACGGCGCCAGAACCGGAAGTGAGATAATGTAATTTAATGTAATGTCATGTAATGCTACATCCCTTCTCCCCATCCCCTCCCCTTGTTGCTGTGTCTATTTGTGTTGGTTCATGGCACATAGACAATGGTCTGGACTGGAGACATCTTTCCGCGGGAATGAGAGGTCCAGCCAGCGAGACAAGCTAATAGCATGAAGGTCTCAGAAAGAGGAGTTGAAACAGGCGCTGGAAGGCTGGGAAATGGTGATCAGCAGCAAGTCTAGAGTATCGCATCCGGTGCCCCAGCAGAAGCGCTGGCTACAGGGCAGAGTGCCACTGGCCTCTGCTCAGCATCAGAAAAAGAGTTGGATCCAGAGAGTCTAAGAGATGATCTGTGTAAGCTGTTTCCCCAACAGCAGATATCCCCACCGGGAGTAGAGGAAGCAATTCTCCTTTCCCAGCAATTGGACACTACCCCAATGTTCATCCCCCCAGCAGAAGCGCTGGCTACAGGGCAGAGTGCCACTGGCCTCTGCCCACCCTCAGTTAGATCCAGGGAGTCCGAGGGATGACCTCAGTGAGCTGTTTCCCCAGGACTTGGGCACTTCCCCAGTGTTTATCCCCCCAGCAGAAGCACTGAGTACAGGGCAGAGTTCCTCTGGCCCCTGCCCAGCCCTCAGTATGTTTTTTGAGAGTTTGGGAGACAGCCCCTGTCAGAAGTCACCCCAGTGGCTGGTCACAGAACCGGCAGGGGAGAAAACCCTTCCTCCAGCGGCTGTACCCAACTTTTGTATATGTCCCCCGGCAGAAGTGCTGGCTACAGGACAGAGCGCTGTTGGTCTCTGCCCAGAAAAAGAGATGGAGAGTCCGGGAGATAGTCCCTGTAAGATAATTTCTTCACGGCTGGTAACTACACCAGAAGAAAAGCAAGTACCTTTTCCTCCCCAAATGCATAGCCCTACCAGCCTATGTTCCCTACCAGCTGAAGTGCTGGCATCGGGGCAGAGGATTATTCAGCTCCCCCCAATATCTGCAACCCAGCCCCGAATCAGGGGAGTGCGGACAGCTGTTCCCAATCTGCAACGGCTGTTTTTTATTCACAGGAGACCGTATGCGCAGTTTTGCTTCCCAGCACCAGAGTCATATTTTTACTTTTCCTGTTTGCCTATGGTGAAAGTTTGTGACTAACGCAGGTCCAGACCAGTTGAGGGTCAGGAACCTGGTTAGTCTGTTTTTAAAAGGGGAGTAATGTGACAGAACCCACTGTCACTGTGTGTTTTGGAAGGGACTGTGGGCTGGCCTCCTACCCACGGATTATGGCCCAAAAGAGACTGGAGACCTGGGGACAAGCTAGCATTGAGATAATGTAATGTAATGTAATGCTACATCCCTTCTCCCCCATCCCCCCTCTTGTTGCTGTGTCTAATTGTGTTGGTTCATGGCACATAGACAATGGTCTGGACTGGAGACATCTCTCCACAGGGGGTGTGTATTGAGAGGCTGCCTGCTTACCATAATCCCTTTATGTTTATCTGTAACGGTCATCACTGTTTACGATTTCCATTCCACCAACGCAAGACAGTTTATCCGACACTCTGACAATCCAGCAGGCACAACCCATTCCATTTCCCAGAATAAACGAGATACACAGCTCTGTTTCTGGTTCCAAAACGAATGAATAATTTTAATGGTAAAACTCAGTCTTTTCTACACCAAAAAGCCTGCTGCAGTAATCAAAGGGACAATGACGCACTCCACCCACAACATCACACAATGAGGGGCTAACGAATCTCCAATACACATCCCACAGACTTTTCAGCACCGGTCTGACCTAATTAACATGAACTAATTACTACAGCTGACAAGTCACATTCCACATCTTAGACAGACGTTCTGACTCTGCGATAAGCTGTTCTCACCTGCTACATAATACCCATTCTTTTAGTAAACATAATTGACATGCTAATCCACTACACCTGAACGTTAGACATCTGACCTTTACAGACTTAATTAGTACAATAGACAATTAGAATGCAATCACAGAAAGCCCCCTCACTACAGCCAGGGAGTTGGAGGGAATTTAACATCAATTAACATCTTTCAATTAACCTGTTGAGTTCCGAATGAACAACTTGTAAAATTTCAAGATATCCTGAAATACATGAATTATCCTTAATGTCCCATCTCATGTAATTAATGATATCATTTCTCAGTCATCCTATGCCCCTAATGGACATAGGATGACCCTAGACCCAAGAGTCATTGGTGAAGCTGGCACAGGCATACCCCGCATCCTTCAAAAGTCTCTGAGTATCACGGGCCATCCCGTTACATCTCTCCCCTTTCGGTAGGAGACTAACACAGGAGGAGACCCCAGACGGGTTGACTCCAAAGTTAGTCAGTAGTTCCATTCCCCCAATGCTGGTATCCATACAGTACCCCAAATAAATTGCTCCAAACAGAGCATTACTCACCCAGCCAACCTCTGCCTCTCTCAGAGAACATGCCTGCCTCTGGGGAGAGGCCTGGACTGGCCCTTCTACCTGGAGTCCTTTCAGCCGCTGGAGAGAAGACAGGGTGACTGGGCTCAGTTCATCATGCAGTTGGGGATCTGGGCCAACTGCCCCGCATCCCTGGGGTATACAAGTGGAGACTGAAGTCCCATCCCCTACCACAGGAACTCCCTTTCCTGCTAGTTGAGAGCAGAGGCCTGTGGCACTCTGCTCTGTTGTCAGCTCTTTTGCTGGGTTGCTGTGAGGGGAGACCACAGTCCCATCCCCCGATGTCAGTTCAAGCTGCAGTTGTGTGCAGTGGCCAGTAGCATCCTGCTCTGCTGCCAGTGATTCTGCTGGGAGTAAAAGATTTACCACCTCAGCTTGTTGCTGGAGAGAGGGGCCAACTGCCCCGACTCCCTGGAACTCCACACATCCGCTTCGGCTTTAGGGATGGCAATCTCCATATTTTCCACCTCCGATTCATCAGCCAGGATTTCAGAGTTGTCATCTGAAATTTCCTCCTAGTCCCAGGCAACAGGAGTCCCACCCTGCTGCTGAGCAGAGTCTAGCAGCTGTCTGTAGGCGATCTCCAGCTCCCATTCCTGGATGGCCAGAAACTCCAAATCTTCCTGTAACAAGTGCCCTTCCGAAACATTACATTTTTGCTCTCTGTGCTTCATTATTTCCTCCGATCATCCCCGAAGTCAGGGTCACTGGACATACTCCAATACAACAATCCCAGGCCATCATAGTCAAAGCCTTCCATGGGGCTGTCATCCACTGACCCCGGGCACTCTTGGGCTACATACCACCGGAGGGCTCTGTAGCTCGCGTCCAACCGCATCTCTGCCCGGATCAGCCAGCTTAAATCGGCTGTCCACTCCTGCTTCGTTTGTTCCCACAACAACGGCATTCGTACGTCATACTGCGGCCAGTACCTTACATGGATGGAGGGGAGGACCTTTCCCTGGTGTTGCTGCTCAAGAGCTAGCTCTTCCTTACAGAGTTGGCAACGGATCAAATCCGACCATCCCAACAGTACCTCCTCTGATACTGGTCCTCTGTGCCGTATTTGCATCTATTGTAACCTCCTTCTAAATTCCTCTTCCATGGTGACTGGTATCTGTACCTCTCCTCTCTCTCTTCAGTTGGTGCTGCTGTGACTTCTGCTGCTGCAGCACCTTTTTGATGTAGCCAAGTTGCATCCACAGCTGCTATAACCAGGTGGCTTGGCAAGGCCAGGACGTCATATGAAGTCCTCCCAGAACAACAGCACTATCGTGCTGCCGTCAATTGATGGCGACCGGTAGTAAAGTGGTTAAACTGTATTCGGTGTTACAGAACAGTACAATTTTCACAGACAGCATAAGTAATACCTTATTCTGGAGTCAACTAGTTTAAATGTGTAATTGATTTTTTTAAATTTTACATTTAGCTTGGCCTAAATACACCCCAATTTATTTCCACAAATTAATAGCCTTTTTAATTTGTTTCGCCTGTGACGCCTGATTTTTTTTTCAAGGGGTAATAGACATAAATTAACCAGGGGAAGTAGCAGCCACAACATATCTAAAAGTTATAGAAAAGTTACCCTTCAAAGCTTACTATAAAAAAAAAAAAAAAAAAAAAAGCTTACAAACTGTCCAATTGCAAGACATTTTAATTGCATAGTTTGTAAACTTCTTTTTACACAGTACCGCATTGTATATTATCTTACAATATTCATAAAATGTCAAAACAGAGTGTACAAAAAACACTTCAAAACCACAACCTCACATTCCCTGAACCCCATTTTCCATCACCATATTTCAATAAAGATTTCAGATATGTGTTTAATACAGCAACTCGATAAACCACAATCTGTGTTTTTGTTGATTTTTTGTTGATTTACAGTTTCAGCCCTAACACACACCCCATGTGTTTCAGAGCACCATAACTCACAAATACATAGTGGTGTATTGACAGTCCATACAAAATGACTGTCACATTAAAGCGGAGTTCCACCCAAAAATTAAACTTCCACTTTAAGTGCATGTGCCACATTTGGTCTGTCATTTTTTTTGTGGGGGGGGGGAGTGGATATCCTTTTTTTAGAGGTATTCAGCTCCCACCTCCTACCGGGGCTCCGCAGCACCGGAAGGAAGTTCACCTTTCCCTGTAATCTTCTGGGACACGTCACATATCCCAGAAGATTGCCCGGCCAATCACAGTGCTGACTGCAGCTCGCGCATTAACAGTGTGTGCCCGGCTGTGAAGCCACAGCCAGGTGCTCATAGTCAAAATGCCGGCGTTGGGAGAATAGGGTGAGAGGAGTGGGGCTTTGTTCGCCTGCTTTCTTTCGGGGGCTCTGCGGTGTCGAAAGGAAGTTAACCTCTCCCCCTCTCACCCTGAAATCTTCTGGGACACGTCACAGGTCCTAGAAGATTGCCCGGCTAATCACAGTGCACAGTGCGGCTTACGCATGTGCAGCGCATGCCTGACAGTCTCAATTAAGGCACCGTGGAGAGTAGGGGGAGAGGAGCGGAGTTTCGTTCACCCACTTTGCTGGACAGGTGAGTGTCTGATTATTAAAAGTCAGCAGCTACACTTTTTATAGATGCTGCCTTTATATGGGTGGAACTCCGCTTTAATGCAAAAATATAAACCTGCGTTGAACAGGTGTAAAGGGGGGTCGTCATTTTTCTTTTCTAATAGTGTTTATGTATTCTTGAGAATGTATTTTTATCCCACATTTAGAGTCAATCAGTCTGATCTAGTAGTTTTGCTTCATATACCATGCTTCATTGTTCAGGCTACAACATAAATAACTGCCCAACATATAATGCTGAATGATCCTATCCTGATTGGGCTTCGGTCACTTTCCTTAATTGGAATGTTAAGTGTATATACTGTGGGGTGGATTTACTAAAGGCAAAGAGACTGTGCCCTTTGCAGGTGCAGTTGCACCTCTGCAAGTGAATTTGCTCCAGAGCTTAGTAAATGAGATGAAGCTTATTTTTGCAAAAAAAAATACCAAATCACATGCATGGAAAAAAAACTGAATTCTTGTTTGCACGTGATTGAATGATGGGAATCGGCAAAGCTTCCCCTCATTTACTAAGCTCTGGAGCAACTGTACTTGCAAGGTGGTATGTCTGTTTGCCTTTAGTAAATCAACCTCAATGCAAAACGTGTTCAAGAATCATTGTCATTTTGCATGACTATTTAAATATGATAATTGTATATATACATATACATATATATATATATATATATATATATATATATATATAAATATATATATTTTTTTAAGCTAAAAACTCTTACCTTTTGCTGTAATTGCCTTCTCCAGTGCACTGGCATCCTCCATGGGATTAACCCTAGCTGTTGCCCATTCTGCTCCACCTTGTACTTCATGTGCATCCTAGGGGTATTTTTATTAACATGATATTACTGGGTGTTAATTATTATTAAAAAAACAAAACACGTAATGGTTGCTCGGTAGGCTTTTCAATGTTATTTTCCTTTAACTATATAATCAGCTCAAAGTAAGTTAAAGAGGATGTAAACCCACTGCCATCCTTTCTAAACTACTGCCATAGTGCTGATCTATAAGGATATGCCTCCTGCATGTATCCTTACCTGACAAATGTCTCCCCTCTGTCTGTTATAAGAACTGAAAAACTGTAGACTCTGTAGGTGGATCTGTTGTCTGGGGCTTGGTGGGTGGAGTCGTGATGTCAGTAGACTCCCTGCCCTCCTCTACACTCCCCTTGTCAACATGCATTTTTTCCTAGGTACTGCACTGAATTCTGCTATGATCACTAACATCCAGTCAAAATCCAGAAAAGTAACCACATGACTTCAGAAAAGGAGTGGGGGTGGGAATTAAAAAATAATACCTGTCTCCAGGCTAGTGCATGAGATATGTAAATAACCTGTCACTCACAGCAAGGGGCGGAACGGACTAAGGTTTTTTTCTGTAAGTCCGTTTTATTTCACTGAACAATAAAAGAGGATTGCTCAGAGCTGGATTAACTCTGTGTGGCAAGACTGGGCACAGATGATAGGAAATATTATACTGTACATTGTGACATAACAAAATAAAAAATAAATTTGGGTTTACATCCACTTTAATGTTTTAAAAAAACGTGTTTATATCAATAGTTTAAATATATAAATGTTTACTAATAAATATATACTAATAGGCATATTTTGCATTCTGTTGATACAATTATTTACTGGGGAGGTCTGTCTATTTGAAAACAATATATGTTGTACTCTCTTTAGTCACTATAAAGCAAAACAATCACAATGTAGACAGGAGCCAAAAACCCTGCAATTTTTGCTTAGGCAAGTGGCATGATGGAGCTCAGAGCAACATTTTTATTCTTTCAAAATTGTGCAAAATATTTAAAACCAACATCATTTTCAAAATTGATGCAAATGTGGAAATCATACTTCCAGGGATTGTAAACACAGAAGCAAACGGTCCAAAATAGCAATGGCAGAAACTTAAAGGCAAATAGGCTGTGCATTATGCAAATGCATTTTCCCTGGAGTTAGTGAATGTGTTGAAGCTTCATTTCATTGAATAGTGTAAATGGAGAGGGTGAATCTCCCTAAGAGCTCTGGGGAAAAAGAGTGCAAAAAAGAGTGCAACTGCATTTTCAAAGTGCAGTCTGCCTTTAGTAAATCAACCCCGAAGTGTATATAAACCCTAGTGTAATATACTGAAGCTTACCAATCTTTACATGTGAAAGCTGCATTAGTCTTCTTTTTAGCTATTATTATCTTTATTTTCCCTCCTGTCAGAAACATACATCCCTAAGGTGACAACACTTACTCATTTGCATGGTATCTTTGAAGAAGCAATGTGGTTGGTTATCCTAGGACATAAAGCGTGTTAGAACTGCAGAACAACACCTCTTCTTTTCAAGTACATAATATGAGAAGGGATGGGACGCACAGTTCACTGCAGGAATTTAAGAGCTCACCGAATTTCTAGAAAATCAACTAATATTTCTCAATTGTCAAGGGGCACAGCAAGTCAGAAACAGGATATATTGCTGCTAACAGGAGGTTAAGACACTGACAAACAGAAAAAAAAATTATAGGCCATATACAGTATAAACCCTTCTCTACCCAGAATTTCTCAGTTCTTGCTAGTGTCCTAGTAGATTGGATGCCATTTCTTCAACTCTGCAGAAAAAAAAAAAAAAACTATTTCTTGCTAATCTTTTATCTTAGTGGAATATTTTCCTTGGTGAATTTAATCAAATTCCTTGCTATACCATTCCTATTTTTTCTCAGTGATTTCTTCATAGATTCCTGCATTGCTCTTAATAGAGTATATACGTGGTAGCTATCAGGAATCGTATATCCTCAACAATAATTTTGGAAACTATACCCAGACCTCACTGGACTAGACAATTGTGGGACTAGAATGTTATGTGCACTGTGGTCTGCATTGTAGCGCTTACCACACTGGAGTGTACTGTGCTGGTTAGTCTCAGAGCACTTTCTGGGTCCAAAGCTGTGGCACAACTGTCGGTGTGACCTTGCTTATGAAGACTCGATTACTAAGTAAGGTCAGTTAAGCTGAAGCATTGGGAGCTACCTCAGTGTCACACCATTGGGTGCCTGTTCAAATGTCTTGCCACTGCTTGTTTTACTGCATTATGGGCTTAAGATGAGGGACTGAATGTTGAGGTAACCAGCTAGGTGGAGTGCTGTGCAAGTTATTTAGCTTTGAGGGAGCACCATACTGATGCTGTCCCTGCTCCTGAAGCACCACATTGATCATCAGGCCTGCAATTTTGTTCCACGCCTGCTTACAATGACTTGGTTATGTCCGCCAGCATGAAATACCAGCTGCTGGGGTTTGTGAGTACTCAAGGCTTTCCCTCATATTGGGCCTAGCTGCTTTCCACTATGCAGCGCAACATGTCTTTATCAAAAACACACCCTGAAAAAACCAACGCCTGGAATCAAGAACCTTGGACTCCTATTCTTTTACAGTCATCTTCACCAGAGTCTTCTTTAGCTTCATTGGTTAGGGATGGGGCTTTTCCAATTTTTGCCAGAACCTCCATTTCCACTCTGGACTTTTTATCTGTTTTTGTCCAGGTACTGGAGCAATCTGCTCACTGAGTCTATCTCTGATCCTTTTGAGTTCCTAAATCAATCTGTGCTTGAGGCTCATGCTAATATATATGAGTCAGTCTCAAAAGCCTTCTCCTGAACAGGCTTTTTCCGAGCCATCTGCAGATGACTCAGACTTACAAGGGATTGATCAGTAAAGTACATTCTATAGTGCGCCTAGAGAATCAGCCTGCTGTTCCAAGCCTATAGTCCCTTTAGAGCAGGCATGTCCAAAGTCCGGCCCGGGGGCCAAATGCGGCCCCCCTGTTGAATATGGCCCCTCTGGGGATTTGGATATATATATTATTTGTGGCCCCCAGGGCTCTGCCTTGGAGGGGGCAGGACGAGCGCCGTCAGATTACATGAAGAGAATCTCCTGTTTACTCAGCAGCGCCTCTATTGGAAGTCCTGTCTCCTGGGATGCCATTGGACAACTGTTCTGTCTATCATAGGAGGCGGGACTTTGTATTAAAGAGGCCACAGGGTAAACAAGAGATTCTCCTGTTTGTATACTGTTGGCACTCGTCCAGCCCCCCTCCCTCTGCCCTCCGAGGCTGCACTGATGGCAATGGTAAGGCTGCATTCATGGCACATGTGAGGTTGCAATAATAAGGCTGCATTCATGGCACATGTGAGGCTGCATTCATGGCACAGGTAAGCCTGTGCGTGTTATAAGCCGATAAATTCGGTATATCCAAATAATACGCCCAAGCTCATCCTAAGCAGCACTCTAAGATTCGTTGGGGCCACAAAAGTAATGTATACAGTATATCCAAATAACACGCCCAAGCTCATCTCTTCACCACACAGAGCCACAAAGGCAAGAGAATTCTTGTTGGGCAGTGTATTAGTCCTCAGCCAAATTTTAATGGTTTAAAGAATGTCAGGCAAAATAGTCGGCCCTCACGCATGTTCACTTAATCAAATCTGGCCCTCTTTGAAAAAAGTTTGGACACCTCTGCCTTAGAGCTACTACAGCTGAAAAGACCCGTCTGCAATTTAAATCATTCCACTATGAGGGCTGGAAACACACTGTAGGATCCTGAGAGTGTGTCATATTTTTTCTACTTTTAGAGAGAATTTGCTACTTTTTGGTCTCTCCCCCAACATAGATGCTCCAGAGATCCACATTAACAAGCATACAATCTAACAAGTGTATGGAGTTCTCACTTTCTAAGGTTTCATTGATAGACAGTTAAATACCCTAGATCCCAGTTTGAATTTCCTGGTGGGACTCTTTGGCCTGTGTTGACAGTGGCCCAGATTCACAGAGCAATTACGCCTGTCTAACTGGTGTTAGACAGGAGTAATTTCAAA
Organism: Rana kukunoris; assembly: GCA_029574335.1. NCBI lineage: Eukaryota > Metazoa > Chordata > Amphibia > Anura > Ranidae > Rana > Rana kukunoris. Next base: position 304,659,690 of record CM056049.1, read on the forward strand.
TTTCGCGCGCCGTATCACTAGTTTGAATCCTCAAACCATGATACGGCGGCTTCGGGCTTCGATCCGAGAGGCTTACGTCCTCGTAAGCCTTCGGATCCACACTGCGATATTTTTGCGGCCGCTGGGAGGAGTTTGCGTCGTTTTCATGCGTCGGGATATGCAAATGAGTTTTTACGGCGATCCACGAAGGTACGAGTGTCCCTCGCAATCGCCTACGTCATTTTTTGGCTACGTAATGTTAGAGGAGCTCTTTGCTGGTCTAACAGTGCGTAACCCATGTAAAGTATGGCCGTCGTTCCCGCGTCGATTTGAAAATATATATTTTTTTTAACGTAACTCGTTCGGGAATAGGAATGTACGTAAACGACGCTACTACGACGTGACGACGTGTTTTCGCGCAATGCACGGCGGGAAATTTGCGAACGGAGCATGCGCAGTCTGATCGCCGCGGGAACGCGCCTATTTTAAATGCTTCACGCCCCCTACTCGCGCAGAGTATCAGAAATACACTACGCCGCCGTCGTTTACTGGACAAAATCTACCTGGATTCCACGTAGAGCCAGGTAAAAAACGGCGGCGTAGTGTATTTCTGATACTCTACGAGAATCTAATTCTCTGTGAATCTGCCCCAGTGACTTTATTAAGTCAATCTGTGTAATAATGGATAAAATCCCTCATAGAGGATCCCTTCATTGCTGGGGTACGCTCTCATTTTATAGAGCACTTTGAGCAGATGTGTCAAGCCTTAACCTTTAATTGTTATATCTTGTTACAAGCATCTACATTTGTCTTGCATGGGTTTAATGTCCAATCAAATTCATAGGGCACTCTCTCCCTATGCCTTGAATGTCATGATATGTCCAAGAGACATATGACTCAGTTACCCTTCAAGAGACATCATCTTTTTAGACCTGCACTTGAGAACATTATTAGCAACACTGCTGACAGTCAGAGTGTGCTCCTAATTTAACATAGGAGATCTTTAGAAAGAGTGGAGTGGATTTCTACTTTGGTAATAGTCTATTCTTGGCTGTAGGATTTTATTCAGACTTTAACTCCTCCCTGCAGAGGTGTTTTCACCCTTTGTGGTACCTGATACCCTTTTTTCCTATAACTCTTCAACAGGGACTTGTTTCTCTGGGGGTTGACCCAGTGATTTTTCCTTTGACCATGTCTAATTTTTTAGTCAAGTTTCCTCCCATTTAGGTAGTTTCTTTTTCCTCTGTTCTTGGTAGATTGTTGGTTGGTCCTCTAGACTTTCACTGGTGGGGGCCCCTTGGTCTAGCGGGCAGAAGTTTCCTCTTGTTGGTGATTCTTTGTCCTGCTCTAGAGCATGTTTATGGCCCTTTCCTTGTGTGTGGTAGTTTCCCTCTCTTGCAGGGTCATTCACATCATTAACCTTTGACTTTGGAATTGTTTCTTTAGAAACCTCTGTAATGTGGATGGTTCGCAAATTTGTTTGGGCAATGGCTATAGCCCAACCCTGAGTTAGATTGCCTTGGCGATATTAGCTGTTTCTGAATTCTTGTGCCATTTTTCTTCTGATCTATTGAGGGACACAGGTCCCACCCCTCTATTTTTGTTTGACCCTATTGGAATAATCTACTAAAACTGGAGATTGCAAAATCTGATGTAGCTCTGCATAGAAACCAATCCACTTCCAGTTTTTTGTCAAAGTCTTATTGAACACGCTAAGGTTAGAAGTTGATTGGCTAACATGCACAGCTGCACCAGATTTTGCACTCTCCAGTTTCCTCTGTACTGCTCAAAATATTGAGGCACGCTGAGTAGAGTAGTGGTTATAGTGGGGCTGGCGTACAATTCTTATGGTAAATACAACTTTTTTCTTTGCACGCAAATAGATATAACAAAATATTTTAAATGGTTTATTTGATCAAAAGAGGGCAAAGAAGGAGTTTATTATTTGAGTTTACATACACTTTAACAGTAAAACTCTATACTTTTCTCAAAGCCATCTACTAGCTTTCAACCACAGCAACCTGTCATTCATAGATTCATTATAATAATTTTCAATTGTGGAGTAAATCAATGAAAATTTCCTTGTCATTTTTCAATATGTTTCTAAATTGCAAAGTACATTATATATGGTCAACATACAGTAAGCGTTACACTGTACATGAGCTATTTTCATTACTTTTACTACTTCCATGCATCTAGTTTATGTTTTACTTTTCAGTATATATTAGTAAACAATACAGTTTTACTTACAGTGCATGTCTCTTTTATTTGATGGCTGGCCTGCAGCATTTGTTGAACCACAGAGCAAGTTGATTGTTGCTCCATTTTCTGAAACAGCAGATAAAAATGCAATACGTTTATAACATATGTATGACAAAAGCAATCCAGTAGTCAATGATTCAGAGGGAAGAGAATATGTCAGTACCCCCAATGTAGCAAAAGGGTGCCCTTTTCAAGAACATAAGGGGGAGATATACTAAAATTTGTGTACACAGAATCTGGTGCAGCTGTTCATAATAACGAATCATTTTCTAGGTTTTATTTTCAAAGCTTAATTGAACAAGCTGAAGCTTAGAAGCTGACTGGTCACTATGCACAGCTGCACCATATTCTGTGTGCACAAGTTTTAGTAAATTTCCACATGGGGTTGCATCCAGAGCTAAAGGACAGAGTAACCATTATTTAATGTAGAGTGTCTATGGAAGAATAGAACATGTTAGCTAAAGAGTATAATTTAAAGCAGTTTTCTTAAGTTATTTGCATGCTTTTATGAAAGACAACATTTATTGAGTACTCTCTAATTTGATCATACCACACCTTTGATTTGGGTAAATTTATTACCAGTATCTTCCCTATTTTTAGCATTGGTCAAGACATTCCCTGCCTGATTTATGATTTGGTCATTGCCTTAAGGTTTCTTCATTAGGTGAGGATTTGCATGGCTTCTTGGAGATATTTTGTAAATTCAACTGGATATTTATCATAGCAGCACATAAAGTGTGTAGTATGTAGCCCATCTGTGAAGTTCTGCTGTCATTTTGGGTCTTGCTCTTTGTCCCGGAAGATGTTTTTTGATGACCAAACACTGTTGGCAGAGCCTACTACTTATGTCATTGCGTTAAAGGAAGTGGATGTCTATGCCGGCTTGGTGAATGTATTTTACATGGGCAATCTTTTTATAATATGTGAGTGTATTTCTTTGCTTAGTAAATACTTTCAAAAGTTTTAACACTATGGAGAGGCCTTGTTCTTGCTTTAAATTGAAAAAATACCAACATAGCGCTAGAGTCCACAAAAAGGATTAATCCTGTGCAATAAAACATATTCTTAAGGAGTCTGAAGTGTTCACCAATGAAGTGTGCAAAACAACATGGCCATAGGATAGAGACAGCTGATGTCCGACGCTTGGGTTGCTATGACAACGCGTTTCAGAGGGCGTAGTCTCCTGCTTCCATGCCCTTTCTATTTTATCTTGTTTTTGCTTTGCATGATTTTTTAATGCTGGTCATCTGGATATGTATATTTAATTGACGGCATTGCCTGTGATACTAAGGCTGTTTAGAAAGTGACCTTAACCTCCCTGGCGGTATTCCCGAGCGTGACTCGGGGTTAACATTCAGTGCCAGAAGCGGTAACCCTGAGTCACGCTCGGGGTGCATTTTTTTTTCCCCCAAAAATTCCTGGCGATCCGGCGGGGGTTTCCCGCTGGATCGCCGGTCAGACTAGCCTCCCTGGCGGTCTTCACGTGTGTGGCACGGGGTGAGATTTTTAAGCTAATATCGGTAACCCCGTGCCACACACGCGCTTACCTCGCTGGATGCAGAAAAAGTTTACTTACCTTTTCTCTGCGATCCAGCGATGAATCCCCGCAGTACACGGCGGGCGGATGTCCGCCTGATGCTGTGTGTTCCGCCGATTCCCTTCCCTGCGAGCGTCGCGACGTAGGGGGGGGAACGGCGCCAAATTTAAAAAAGTAAACAAACACTATACATACAGTACACTGTAATCTTATAGATTACAGTACTGTATGTAAAAAATACACACCCCCCATGTCCCTAGTGGTCTGCCCTGTACACTACATGTCATTTTGTATAATAAAAACTTTTCTTTCTCCCTGCAAACTGTAGATTGCCCATAGCAACCAAAAGTGTCCCTTTATGGCAAAAATTGTTTTAGAGCAGCTAAAAAACAGCGATAATAAATCAGAATCACTTGCAGAATTTAGCGATAGCGATTTATGGGGAAATTCGTCATAAAAAAAAAAAAAAAATGACAGCAAAAATTCTGCAACTGAGCAAATTTCAGTGATTTTGATTTGATTACATTATTGAATAATTTTTACTATAATTATATTATCATTTGTGATCATTTTTTATAATTATTTATTATATTATAATTTTTAATTAAAAAAAAAAAAAAAAATCATACCCGGGATGCCTATTAGACTCTTGTTTGAATAGATTTAAGTGAGTTATTCCTAAGAATTACAAGCCTACAGTATAAAACGCCAAATTCCCTTGCAAATAATGGTACCGCTTTTAGCACCTAAAATCTTAAAGAATCATACCGCCAGGGAGGTTAATGTCCTGCTACACAGGCACTTTATGACCACTCTTTACTTAAGGGGGTCATATGAAGTTGGTAAGTGAGTACCCCATTATCACTTTAGGAGAAGGTGTTAAGCGGTGGCACTACAAATATATGATCTCAGGAAAATACGCTGTTTCACTTGCTTGCACATCTTGCAGGGGACTTTCAAACTTGACTTTTCTATTTACCTACTATACTGTATGTTTTTTAATAATGTAAAATGAATATATGTTTTTTGTTTTTTTCTTAGCACACCATATTAATATTTGAACTGCATACAAAGAAGGGTTATATTATTTTCGGCTTGGCTGCTTTACTTTGATTTTGGTTTTTATTTGTTTATTTGTGCATAAGTGCGTGGTTTTCACATAGAGCTCACTTTGATTAGGTGAAGCTAGCCCAAAGAAAGATCCTGCAACAATTTTATGTTTGGCTCTGTTGATTGGTGTAGGAACTGTGCACTAATAGCCTTACTTGGTCTAAGGTGGAAGAGCGCTACAAATGCCCCTCTGTAATTATTATGTATTTCAGCTTGTGTGAAAAAATGCTGCATGCATTAGCATGAGCCTTTATATAAATAAATTAGTTTTAAAATGCATGAAAACTCTACAACAAACAAAGAAATTATGCTGTTGGCTTACATCACAAAGCCAGTCCAGGCTCAAAAAATATCCCAACCATATGGTCGGGATTCACCCAGAATCTTGGACCATCAGCTGTCACAGCCTCTCAGTGAAATGCTGAGAGCCTAAGCCAGATGCTTCTGCCCCCTCCACAGCCCAGTGCTCGAGTGAGTGTGCAGGGAACAGCTTCAGCTGGGATCGGTGCTACAGTAGGTAAATATAATTTGTTTTTTTTATGTTATTCCCGAACTTCTCTTTTAAAATGAATACACAATGCATTGCAATGCATCATAACATGTTTACACGCACATGATTTTACAGTACTGATGTTTAGGTTTTTTTTGCGATCTGTGTCCCACTGGGGAGGCTTCCCTTCACTTCCTGTCTATTAAACACATTAGGAAGTGAAACAAAGTGTGGTAAACCCTTCCTCACATCAATGAACCTAGTATCCCCATTGAAAGATTTACTCTCTATTCTCTTTCTGGTGACAACTCAAAAAATTGGATTGACCGAAATGGAGACGATAAATCTCCTTAGAGGAGACATAGACAGTAAAAAAATTGATAAAAAAATCTAATAGAATTTCACACTCATTAAAATACAAATTTAGTTGTATCTGACAACTAGCATATTGCTGTCTAACAGTTTATGCTGCCTCATTCTCTTGATTCCACACAAAGTACCAATTTAGGTAAATGTGCCTTCTATTGTACTCTGAAATAGGGGTCCTCTATGTTCCCCCAGTTCTTTTATTTGGGTGTTGTATTTGATGAGAAAGCACTTGTAATTGTGTGAACGTGATGATGGCACAGGAGGGATAAAAGGTCATACTAAGCAGGAACTTTAAAAAAAACATCATGTAAATTTTGGAACTTACAACGAAAAATTTGTTGATATCAATGTATAGTAAATATGAGCAGTCTAGACTGAATGTCAGAATACTCAAAATAGTTTGCTGATCTTTGCTTGTGACAAAACATCAAAGTGGCAGTGACCAAACTAGAATAAATTAACTAATATAAGCCAGCAAGCCAAAAACTAACCTTTAAACCATTGGCTCCCTGACCATTATATGCAATTATAATTAATATGAAGTTTTTGTTTTAGTACTTTTTGTTACTGGAAGAGTCATTTACATTTTTGCAATATGTTATATCATGTGTCCCAGTGCGCTTCATTAAGGCACCCCATTGAAATTAATAGGCTGCCAAACTACCAAAATGCATTTTTTTCTAACACAACCATGTTGCCATGCTCTGTTGCATGCTGTAATGCAGGTACATTGCTTTACCGCAACACAGCAATGAATATAACGTGTATTGCCATGAACATTACTGCAATGCAAAGATGTGACTTAGCCCCTTAATAAACAACATGAGATCCACATATGTTAAATGTATTTGTTTAAGATATCCTGATCAGGTTTTAGCATTTTCTTCCCCTTCTTTTTTCTATAAACAATTGATTACTTGTTATCATCTGCTTAACAGGTAAAATGACTCCAAGTAATTTTTTTGCTTTAACTCTCATAAATCCAGTAGTTTTGTCTTTGTCTCACACACCATGACACACCCTTGGTTTAATTGTATCCTCTTCTTCCCTTGAAACTATGCCCATTTATATATTGTATAGGCGTTTTTTTGAAGTTTTATTGCCTTTTTAATAGGATAACTAAGCTACAGAAAATGAGCACAAATTCTGCTTCTGTAAGTTTCAAACCTGCTTCAAATTTCTCTCTATATGGAAGTCATGTTGCTAATTACATTGCCAAATAGTTTTACAAGTGTCACCTTACATTAGAACTACTTATTAAAGTAGAGTTAATAGGGGATCAGCAGCATAGCCACACTTTTCCTGACTCAGGTGTAAAATGTTCCCCTGTTCCCTGTAATACTTCTTCCTTCTAATATATATATATATATATATATATATATATATATATATATATAGTATCCAATGGTATCCAACAGTACACATATCAGAGAGAAAAAAATTAGTCTGGTAGGCAGCAAAGACTGAAGTGCATATAATCCAAAGAGAGCAGCACTCACAGGTCTCCAAAGGTGAACGCACGATTAAGGTTTTATTTTGACATTTCCGATCTAAATTTCCCATCTATTCCTGTTCCAGTCTAAACTTTTATATTTCCCCATCACTTTTAGTCCCATTGACAGTAGTCACCTGGACAAATGAATGAATGAGGGAATTTTCCTAGCATCTATAGTGACTCTCTCTAGAGTGAATTTTCCAGACAGAGGCTTTCAATAAGTGAAAAAATGTCTCTCCTCAGGTCCAGAGGTCCAGAAGAATTCCCCACCCCTCCATTAAGAATTAACAAATGAATGAAAAGATTTAACGATTTGTCTTTAATTGTTTTATCAGAACAAAGAATTTGCTTCACAAATCTTAAAAATTAGGCTTTGCAGAAATATTTAAAACAAAAACATGATTTACACCTTAAACGGTTCCATTATTCCTCAAGAAGTAGTGCTAAGTGCCTTTTATTGAAAAGGAGACACAAGGAGGCTACCATTTCTGAACTCATTCTAAAATGCAAATTGTGTGGCTGGCTATACTTTAAAAAAAATGGACTAACTGTCCTGGAACACAAATACTGCTAGTGAAGTCAGAGGAAAGTTAGAAAATAAGAAGACCATATCTGTTTATTTGATCCAAGTCCATGGGTAAAATATTAAAGGCATTACATTACCCGGGGACCCGATGCGCGTGGCGGGAGGACAAGATTGCATGCTAGAGAGCCAGCATGGGGATTTGTGTGTACAAACACACAAATCCCTGTGCTGTCTGAGGAGAGGAGGCAGATTGTGTGTTTCTGCAAAGTAGAAAAAGTGATCTGTCATCTCCTAGTTGGTCCCATCCCCACACAGTTAGAACACAGTGAGGGAACACACAGTTAACCCCTTGATCGCCCCTAGTGTTAACCCCTTCCCTGTCAGTGGCAATAATACTGTAATCAGTGCATTTTTATAGCACTGATCGCTCTATAAATGTCAATGGTCCCAAAAATGTGTCAAACGTGTCAGATCTGTCCAATGTGCAGTGTTGCAGTCATAATAAAGCACAAATAAAAAAATCGTTAAAAAAAAATTCCATAGATGTTTGCACAAACCAATCAATATGTGCTTTTTGCGATTTTTTTTGCCAAAAATATGTAGAATACATATTGGCCTAAACTGAGGAAGATTTTTTTATATATATATTTGGGGTATATTTATTATTGTAAAGTAGCAAGCAAAAAATATTGTTTTTTTTTTTTTTTTTTAAATTGACGCTCTTTTTTTGTTTATAGCGCAAAAAATAAAAACCGCAGAGGTGATCAAATACCACAAAAGAAAGATCTATTTGTGGGAAAAAAAAGACGTCAATTTTCGCAATTGTCAGTTAAAGCGACGCAGTGCCGAATCACAAAAAAAAGCTTGGTCAGGAAGATGATAAATCCTTCCAGGGATGAAGTAGTTAAAGGGAGCAGACAGACTAGCATAAAATGTTACCATTTAATATGCTCAACAAATACTATTCACTACAGTCTACAGATTTTTTAAACATTGGTTTTATAAGAATGCGTTTTTCTCTCATCTAAAGTGACTCTGCCCTTTAACATCCAAAAACAATTAAATGAGGACAGTTACAAAGTGCAGGTATGGACGGTATCATTGGAGCCTGAATTTAACTAGATGCATTAAATTGACTTGATCTTTTACTCTACTGCAAATGTTACTTTTTAAAGAAATTGAATCTTTGAATGGTAGATTTTTTTAGTACAAGAGTTTCATGAATAGGAGCAGCAGGTGACTAGCCATGAATCTCATCTGCCTCTCTAAATACAAAATAATTGTATGTTTATTGTAATAGACACTGCGAGCAGCACTGACAGGCACTTACTTGCTTTTGCCCAGAGCAACTGTAAAAAAAAAAAAATACATTCTACATTGGAGTATATTTTTCTACAATGTCTTGGTTCCTTTTTAACAAAAATAATACCTTTCCTTTATTTATTGCAAATAAAAAAAAAAAGAAAATATAGCTTAGAAAAAGCAACAACTTACCTTTTGTGTTCTGCCTTGCTCTTAGGGTTAGAGCTCCTGAAGTTATACTCTATAAAGCAAAGACCCATGTTCTTTATAAGTCTTTTGGGCCACACCTAAAGAAAAAAAAATATAACCTGTATAATTGGCTGTGACACAGACTTGATTATGCAGTCATCCGTGTGAAGAAAGAACATGTTTTTTCTAATAACATACACACAATAGACACACTGAGAAAAAAAAAAAATTGGTAGACTTGGAAAGAATAAACATGCATATCAAACTTTTATTGGTATAAGAAACAAATATACTGTACATTTAAAAAGGCTTAAAGGGTTAGTAAACCTGCTTTAAAATAACAAACATGTGATACTTACCTCCACTGTGCAATTCGTTTTGCACAGGGTAGCCCCGATCCACGTCTTCTGGGGTCCCTCGGCGGCTGTCTCTGTCCTCTCCGCAATTACTGACCACAGTCATTCGAAAGCTCGCATGGTGGTGAGTAATTGCGGGCACGCTCCTGTGATACAGCGAGCGGCCACAGCCGCTCACTGTATCATTCGGCCCTGCCCCTCGGCTCACTGCGTCACTGGATGTGATTGACAGCTGCTCTCAATCCATCCGCTCTAGCCAATCAGCAGCCAGGCTGAGTGGTGAAGAAGATCTCGGGACCGCATGGGACTTTCGAGTGGTCAGGTAAGTATATCGGGGGCTCGGGGGGGGGGGTGGCGATAGCATCCAATATTTTTTCACCATAGATTGCATTAAGGTGAAAAATGTTTTTTATTTTTTTACAACTCCTTTAACTGCTTGCCGACCTGCCGCCGTCATTTTACGGCGGCAGGTCGGCACGCCTGGGCGAGAGCCCGTAGCTCTACGTCGGCTCTTTAAAGGCCACTATGAGCGCGCCGGCCCATGCGGCGGGCCCCCGCTCACCCCCGAGTGCCGTGCCGTGCGCCTGATCGCTCGGTACAGAGCGAGGACCGGGAGCTATGTGTGTAAACACAAAGCTCCCGGTCCTGTCAGCGGGGAAACGCTGATCTTCTGTTCATACAATGTATGAACAGAAGATCAGTGATTTCCCCTAGTGAGGCCACCCCCCCCCCATACAGTTAGAACACACCCAGGAACATACTTAACCCCTTCCCCGCCCCCTAGTGGCAATGGCATTTTTATAGTAATCCAATGCATTTTTATAGCACTGATCACTATAAAAATGCCAATGGTCCCAAAAATGTGTCAAAAGTGTCCAAAGTGTCCGCCATAATATCGCAGTACCAAAAAAAAAAACGCTGATCGCGGCCATTACTAGTAAAAAAAAAAAATATTAATAAAAATGCCATAAAACTACCCCCTATTTTGTAAACGCTATAACTTTTGCGCAAACTAATCAATAAACGCTAATTGTGATTTTTTTTTAACGAAAAATAGGTAGAAGAATACGTATCAGCCTAAACTGAGGAAAAAAAAATGTTTTTTTATATATATTTTTGGGGGATATTTATTATAGCAAAATGTAAAAAATATTGCCTTTTTTTCAAAATTGTCGCCCTATTTTTGTTTATAGCGCAAAAAATAAAAACCGCAGAGATGATCAAATACCACCAAAAGAAAGCTCTATTTGTGGGAAAAAAAGGATGACAATTTTGTTTGGGAGCCACGTCGCACGACCGCGCAATTGTCAGTTAAAGCAACGCAGTGCCGAATCACAAAAAGTGCTCTGGTCATTGGGCAGCAATATGGTCCAGGGGTTAAGTGGTTAAACATCAACTCCTCCTGCTAATAATAAATGTACTTTATAATTGCCTGAAGAATTCTATCACCTAAAAAGGGCACAAATCTTATAAATGTAATATAGTGCAAACATACTTTTTTTTTTTAACAGAAAAGAGTTTTATTAGACAAATCAGCATTACAATACAGATACGTTACAGAAGGTACAGCAGCGTAGAAATCAGAGTGTCAGAAGTGTACATCACATCCAGGGGCACAACCCAAGCAAGGAAGATTGGGTAGATGTCAAACATACATAAGAAGTATATCTTATCAATTATACTTTGGGCATCTCAAACAACAGCGTCATGGGAGGGGGGACAAAAACAACAACCGTCGGGGTAGGGCCAACTGTCCTGGTCATTCAGTCTGGAGGGGGGTTAGGGGCATCGCGGGTCTCCGTCCAGGCAGACCAGATTTTGTCAAACTTCTCCGGGCATTGTCTATTCTCATAAGTCAACCTGTACAGGGGCAGGACTGAATTCACCGAGCGCTGCCAAGAAGCACAGGCGGGGGGGGGGGTCCTCAGATTTCCATTTCAGCAGAATCTCTCGCCTAGCATAAAATAGGGAAAAGGTCAGGAATAGCTTATTGTACCTGTCCCCCTCCACATCCTCCAGATGGCTCAGAAACAGAACTGCCGAGTCGACCGGGACAATCATCCCGCTCACATCAGACAGCCTGGAGGCAACCGCCGTCCAATACGGTCGGAGCTTCGGACATGACCAGACCATGTGCCAGAACATACCTATGTCCTGTTTACACCTTTGGCAATTAGGATCCCGTAGCGGGTATATACGGGCCAGCCTCTCTGGGGTATAGTAGGCCCTGTGGAGAAATTTGATCTGTATAAACCTGACTTTCACAGCAATCAGAGAGGGAATGTACGTGGAGATGCAGTCCTCCCACCCCTCTTCGTCCAAGGACGGTATATCGGCCCTCCATTTATCCCAGGATTTGGTAAGTTTGGTGTCATTCGCAACAGTGAGATATAGATATAGGGACGAGAGAGGGCGTCCCATTACACTAGAGGCCAAGATTTGCTCTATGGAGTCAGACTCCAGAGTTAGGGGTTCAGGAAATTGGGCCTCAAAAGCATGTTTGAGCTGCCAGTACCGGAATTAAAAAGAGACAGGCAGGGAGTACGTCCGACGCATCGTCTGGAAGGGCATAAGTCTACCCTCGAGGACTATATGGCGCAAAGTGACGATGCCCTTCTTTGCCCACAGGGAGGGGTCCGGAATGTTATTCAGGTGGGGCAACATAGGGTTACCCCATAGGGGCATATGCGGTGTCATGTGAGCTGGCCTCCTATATATGGTTCGGGCCTCCTGCCAAACCTTAACTGTGGTCCGCATAAGGGCCGTCATAGAGGGGGTCGCTCTTAGGCCTCGGAATGGCAGGTTACTCAGGGCTGCATAGGAGCCCAGGATAGCTGCCTCCAGGGTGACCGCCGGGTTTTGTCTGGGCTGGGAGAACCACCACCGGACTGTAACCAGCACTGCTGCCCAGTAATAGAGCAAAAAGTTTGGGAGCGCCAGACCCCCACCAGACAGGGGGAGATATAGAATCTGTCTCGCCACCCTAGGGGGCCTCCCAGCCCACACAAAGGATATCAGCAGGCCCTCCAATCTCCGAAAGAATGCCCTAGGAATATGCGAAGGGGTATTACGGAAAAAGTATAAAAACTTCGGAAGGAAAGTCATTTTTAGGAGATTAACCCTCCCCACTGGCGTCAGGGGGAGAGTACGCCACGCACATTTGGCCGTCAGTTGGGTCATAAGTGGTTGACTGTTCCTATTCACATAGTCGCCTGTCCTACCACAAATTTGAATGCCCAGGTAGGTAAACTCCTCCACCCACTGAAGCGGTGTGTGTGTCAGGGTTTGCAAGACCGAGGAGTGTAGTGGGAACAGAACCGTTTTGTCCCAGTTAATGCGGATGCCTGAATACTGGCCGAACTGGTTGAAGAGGTCCAAGGCTACTTGCAAAGAGGAGGAGGGGTCCGCCAAGTACAGCAGGGCATCATCCGCATACAAAGACAGCTTCTCTTCAATCGGGCCTATCTGCAGTCCCCGAACCCTCGTCTTTGCTCTCAAAAATATGGCAAGGGGTTCTAAGGCTAGGGCAAACAAACCCGGGGAGAGGGGACACTCCCGCCGCGTGCCACGACCAATGTGAACTACCTCAGACAGGCAACCGTTAGTTCTAATTCTAGCTGAGGGACAGGTGTATAGCATGCGTACCCATTTCGTGAAGATTGGACCAAACCCAAAACTAGAGAGCACCTCCCACAGGTAGCCCCACTCGACAGAGTCAAAAACTTTCTCAGCGTCGAGTGAGGCCACCACTCCTGCCGACCCACCCCCGGCCCTATCAATGTGGGTAAGGAGGCGCCTGATATTGATATCCATACCCCTACCCGGCATAAAGCCTGTTTGGTCCGGATGTACCAGAGCAGTTATGACCGAGTTCAGCCTATTAGCAAGGATTTTGGCCAGGAGTTTTGCGTCCACATTTAGCAGAGAAATGGGACGATATGAGGAGCATAGGGTAGGATCCCTCCCCGCTTTGGGGAGGGATCACCACTATAACCGCCTCTCTCATGGTGTCAGGGAGCCTCCCCATTTGCAACGATTCAGTGAAAAGGGAGTGAAAGCGAGCTACGAGGTCCTCAGCGTAATGTTTGTAGAACTCCACAGGGAGTCCGTCAGGCCCCGGAGTTTTACCCGCATGGATTTAAGGGCCCGTTGGATTTCCGTCACCGTGATGGGAGCATCAAGCTGTGCGCGATACGTCGGTGTCAGAACCGGTATGTAAATGCCCTCCAGGTAGGCCTGGAGGTCCGGAGCCTCATAATCCGCCTGCGAACTGTAAAGGAGTCTATAAAAGTTAGCAAAACACGTATTGATTCCCTCCGGGGAACAGACCAGTTCCCCTGTGGGGCCCGTAATACTCGGGACACACATCCCCCCCGCCTGTTCCCTAGAAAGCCAGGCCAGCAGTCTCCCAGCCCTCTCTCCCTGCTCAAAGATTCGCTGGGACTGAGCAAGTAATTTCTTCTGTGTAAGGGCAGTACGGAGATTAAGGACCTCCCCAGTCAGGAGCTGCAGTTGGGCATAGTGCTGGGGATCTCGAGATCTAATATAAGTTTCCTCCGCCCTGGCTGCCTCTCTGTCATCCATCACCAGCTCCGCCCTACGCCCCTTACGAACCTTAGCAAAAATGGTCTGGTAGTGTCCTCTCGTGGAGGCTTTAAAGGCATCCCACACAATGGCGGCATCCGCCGTGCCAGCATTAACTGCCCAATATCCCGCCAGCTCAGCCTTAAACTGAGCATCCACTTCAGTGTCTGTAACCCAGTACCTAGACAGTCTCCACAGTCGAACAGCAGGGCCCACCGAAAGATCAAGGGTCAGGAGCATCGGAGCATGGTCAGAAATCCCCCGGGGCAGTATACGTATGTCAGTGACTCTCGGCAGGACCGGGCCCCCCGCATAAACCAAATCAATGCGGGAGAACGTCTTGTGGGAGGCTGAGTGGCACGTGTAGGCCCGAGCCTGAGGGTGTTTCCACCTCCATACATCTGTCAATCCATAGGTATCAGCCCAGTCAGCTAAACCGGAACTGGGATACCCCACAGACGTCAGCCGATCCATGCCCGAGTTAGGGACCAGGTTGAAGTCACCTAAAATAACAGTATTGTCAGAGGCAAACTCCGCCATCTTACTAGTCACGTGGTTCAATAGCGACAATGAGGCCGGCGGGGGCAGGTACAGGCCCACAATAGTCCAGGTTAAAGAGTAAATCACAGCATGAATAATAACATACCTACCGTCCGGGTCAAGGGCCAGATCCAGGAGCCGAAACGGGAGGGACTTGAGAACTAGGACACTAACCCCTCTAGCAAAACTAGAGTTTGTGGAATGATAGTGGTGGCCCACCCACGGTTTTTTAAGAGCTAAAATCCTGCTCCCCATAAGGTGTGTTTCTTGCAGGATGCAAATGTGGGGGTTGTAGGACCTAATAAACTGGAACACCAAGGAACGCTTGTTTGGTGAGTTCAGACCCCTGGTGTTCCATGACAAGATATCAACTGCGGACATAACCTATGAGGGTAGTAGGGAGTTTAGGATGACATGTGTGGGAAACAACTGCGCTAGCTAACAAACAAAAGGAAAAAAATTAAAACAATATAGCGGCCAGCACACAAACAAACAAAGTCAGTAGCAATTGGAAAATAGAAAGTGCAGCGCTAGGATATATAAAGGTGCTGTCATGAGCATAGGACATGCAAAGGTATAGTCCAACAGGACAACAAAAGATGTTAGATAATAAGAAAATCAAAACATCACATAGCATATGAGTAATGGTGCATGGAGTCCATCAATGTGATTTCAAACAGGTGAGTGAAAACACTGAACTGGTGCAATGAACAGTGTAAATAGTTCATGGATGTGGTTCCCAATGAATCGAAACACTGCATATATGGTGCCAGTTGAAATAAATGAAAACAATATATGTAGCTTGTCTGTAGTCTTCAGAGTATCAAAATAAAGGAAATAGGTACTCTTACCAGCTGTGATGGACTTACTCGTTAGTATTAACAGCAAGTCAGACAAGGCGTGGTGGTCTCAGCGGACCCTGGGCTCTGTTTGGGTGAATCTGTAGAGGTAGTCACTCAGGTTGGGATGATGAATCCAGTCTGGTTGGATATCGCTCCTCCAAAACAGGACCCCAAATAAATGAGACCACTGGTGAATGGCCAGGCTCAAGAGTCAGCTCAGCAGGTATGGATGTATGGAAACAAAAAAGAAAGGCTCCCAATGGTGCAGATCAAAAATAAACCTGTGAAGGCTTTATTTGATATAAAATAAATAAAATCACGTGATATAAGTAAAAAGCAGTATGGGGTACAAGCGTATAACCCGACGCGTTTCGGCTCAAAGCCATCAACAGGGGCATGTGTCTGTACCCCCACACTGCTACATTTAAATACAAAAAATATCCCAAGCTCCTCCCCAAAGAGGGAGGGGACAGGAAATGAACAGTGATGACAGGATGTGATGAAACAAACATGTTGACATACACATTAAATATATATCACACCTGAATCTAACATATATGGACTGTCAACACTAATCAAACATAAATAGCTACATATATTGTTTTCATTTATTTCAACTGGCACCATATATGCAGTGTTTCGATTCATTGGGAACCACATCCATGAACTATTTACACTGTTCATTGCACCAGTTCAGTGTTTTCACTCACCTGTTTGAAATCACATTGATGGACTCCATGCACCATTACTCATATGCTATGTGATGTTTTGATTTTCTTATTATCTAACACCCTTTGTTGTCCTGTTGGACTATACCTTTGCATGTCCTATGCTCATGACAGCACCTTTATATATCCTAGCGCTGCACTTTCTATTTTCCAGTTTAGGATGATAACCCGGTCTCCGGATTCGGCCCCCAGACCCAGGACGCACACATCTGAGAACCAGGTAATGCTGAAATATCAATCATTTGCATAACAAACAAAAACTGTAGAACATAAAAACCCAACAGAAAACCCCAGAACAGAAAAAGAAAAAAAAAAAGAAAAAAAGGCCCAAGTAGGGCAACAGTCCCCGCCCCCCCACCCACCCCCTTAAAACTGAGGAGGGTATACATCCCAAACAGTTTCAGCTCGCCGGCTGCAAAAAGGAGGGTTCCGTGCAAGAGGTGAACTCAGCCCCCCAGATATTTCCAGGGGGGGCCGAGCAACAGTCTGAGCAGCTCTCTAAGTGTGAGGCATCTGCTGGCAATGCAACAAGCTGCACGGGACAGGAGTCCAAAAGGAGAAGAGCCAACAGGAATGCGTCCCAACAGTAAAAATCAATCCTGTAACGGGCGGGCATACAAGGTATTACCCTCCAGCGCCACATAAAAGGTGAAACAAAAAGAGGCAGCATGCCGCAGTGATCTCCCGGCTATGTCCCTGCCAGGGGCGCTAACTTGGGCCTCCACATCCATGTGGGCCATCCGCCACTATCAGAGCAGTGTACACCATGGGTACAAAACAAGGCACAACAGGCGCAATAAAGGGTGTGGGTGCTCTGACCGTGGACCGCCCGTTCCCAGGCCAAGTTCGGAGCAGTGAAGGTGTCATGTGGTACTTACTATGCGGCCGATCAACGGGCCTGCGGCAACGAGTCCAGCCAGGTGGACACCTCCCTGGGGTTGTTGAAGAATCGGGTTGTCTCTCTGTCCTGGACCCGCAGACGGGCCGGGAAGAGGACACTGTAGCGGATGCTGTGCGCCCTCAGTGCCGCTTTAACATGGTCAAACGATTTCCTAAGCTTCTGGGTTTCCACCGAATAGTCAGGGAAAATCATCAGTTTGGTATTCTGGTAGCGCAGGTCGCTCACAAGCCTGGAGGCGCAGAGAATTTCGTCTCTGTCCCGGGAGTTGAGCAGACGGAGAATGAAGGTTCGCGGTGGGGTCCCAGGAGGTCCCGGCTTGGGTGGAATGCGGTGCGCCCTCTCCACTACATAATGGGGCGACATACGAGCATCAGCGAGGAGGTCACCCAACATACCCTCCACAAAGCCCGTGGGGTCATTCCCCTCCGCTCCCTCGGGAAGGCCGAAAATACGAAGGTTGTTGCGCCGATTTCTATTTTCGGCATCTTCATCTCTATACTCCAGGGCTTTTACTTTGGTGTCAAGTGTGCGGAGTGTAGCGCCATGCTCTGCGACCGTGTCTTCAGTGTTGCTTACTCTTTGCTCAGTCTCCTGAGCTTGTCCATGTCTTGGCGGATAAGGCCCATTTCCATCTGCACGGCCTCCATTTTCGCTGTCAACGTGGACTGGCAAGTAGCTATGGCCGCCATGACGTCTGCCAGCCAGGGGAGTCGGGACTCAGCCGACTCCATGGGACCCGTCTGTGACGCCCTGTGAGAGCTTCGGGTAGTACGGACCTGCACCGGGGGATCAGCGGGTGTCTGGGGGGGTCTGGCAGTGGCTGGGGGGGTCCGGCAGTGGCAGAAAGATCAGTCTTTTGCCCCCTGCGCTGAACTTTGTGCCCGATTTGCGGCGCCTCATCCAGGGGTCGCACCGCAACAGGTGTGTAGTACTCCGGGTGAGGGGGGGAGGAGGAACAGCAGTGATGGGGGATTCAGTCTCTAACCCCCCTCACAGCTGTATCACAGCCTCTCTCCCTCCGTCCGGGTGTCAAGTCTCCCCCCCTCACTCGTAGGGGCTGCAGCGTATCCAATCCTCCGTCCGGAGCCTCGGCCTAGCCGCACGATGAGGCCGGGTGTGCCTGAGGAAGAGCCAGGAGCCGCCGGTAATTTAGCGTCTCTCCTCGCCGTCCGGATGCCCGCACTCCCCCCTCTCCTGCAGGGGTTACAGGGTAGCCAATCTCTAGACCAGAGCGCCGGGATCCACCAGGAGAGGCCGCGGCTGTGCCCTAGCTGCACAAGGGAGCTGGGATAAGTGCCCCAAAACCACGCTGGCAAGTGGATAAGCAGCCGCACTCCCCACCCGCTATGTCCACGCGCTGACCCGGCCTATACCGGTGAGTAAGACGGCGTAAATAGCCCAGGAATCGGGATCACAGGTCAAAATTCAGCAGAGGTCTCTGAAAAAGCAGCCGCTCACAGCACCATCTTGGCCACGCTCCGTGCAAACATACTTTACCCTTTAAAATACTATGGCCTACAGTGCACATAGATAAACTCCATAGGAAAGTGGTATTTATATACTTTAATAATTAATAGCGAGCACGTGGTTAATAAATGAAAACTTAAACCTCAAAAATTATCTGTATATAATTCAGCTAGAGTTTTGGAAAGCAGAAATATATTCTCCATGCTAAATAAAATTCCCTGAAATCAGTCAGAAATTTTATCGGCTTCCAGAAGTCTTTCACATTTAAAAACTGTTTCCTGCACAGGGCAATTCTGACATTTCTCACATATCCGTGAATATTACTTAAAACCTCTATACATTATATATTTTCTGAAAGCAAAGACCCTGGAGAAAATGGTGGGTGTTGCAATTTTTTATATTGCAAGATATTTGCACAACAAATGTAGATTTCTAGGAAAAAATCCACTTTAACCGCTTAACGAACAGCCGCTGTCATTATGCTGTGGCAGGTCAGCACGATCCATCGTAGCTGTACGTCGGTCCCTTTAAGTGGGCTAGGGGGAGCTGATGCTCGTGACCAGTGGTCGCGATGACTGCTGGCTATGAGCGATCGCAGGCACGAGAGGCAAAACAGGGACGTGTGTGTGTGTAAACACACAAATCCCTGTTCTGTTCGAGAGATTGTGAGTTCCTAATAGCTAGGAACCACAATCTCTCATCTTCTATAGTCAGTCCATTCCCCCCACATTTAGAACACACAGTCAGGGAACACAATTAGCTCCTTGATCACCCCCTAGTGTTAACCCCTTCCCTGCCAGTGACATTTACACAGTAAACAGTGCATTTCTATAACAGTGATCGCTGTATATGGTCCCAAAATAGTGTCAAAAGTGTCCGATGTGTCCGGCATAATGTCGCAGTCCTGATAAAAATCGCAGATTGCCATCATTACTAGTAAAATAATAATAATAATAATAAAAATGCCATAAATCTATCCCCTATTTTGTAGACCAAAAATATGTAGAAGAATACATATTTGCCTAAACTGAGGAAAAAATTTGCTTTTTAAAAAAAAAAATATTGGGGATGTTTATTAAAGCAAAATGTACAAAATATTGTGTTTTTTTTTTCTAAATTGTCAAATACCACCAAAAGAAATCTCTATTTATGGGAAAATGGACATAAATTTTGTTTGGGTACAGCGTCACACGACCACGCAGTTGCCAGTTAAAGTGACGCAGTGCCGTATTGCAAAAAATGGCCTGGTCAATGGTTTTTCCCTAAATAGCTTCCTTTACCTTAGCGCAGTCCTCCTTCTCTTACCTCATCCTTCCATTTTGCTTTTAAATGTCCTTATTTCTTCTGAAAATTCTCACTTTCTGTTCTTCTGTCTGTAACTACACACAGTGATGCGACACTTTTCCCTGGTGTGGAGAAATCCTCTTGAGGGGGGAGGGGGAGAGCATGAGGGTCAGGACGCTATCTACTTTGCAGATAGAGAAAGGAGCTGTCCTGACACTCCTGCTCGCCCTCTCCCCCCTCAAGAGGCTTTCTCCACACCAGGGAGAAAGTGTTGCATTAATGTGGGGCTGGTTTACTAAAAACAATGCGCTGCGCCGGTTCATGGCTTAATTGACACGCCGGATAAATCCTTAATTGAGCGCATGAAACGGCACAGCAGAGGGCACAATGCAATTAATGAAAAGCCGCCAAACTCCCTTTAGAAGTCTATGGGAGAAATCAAAAGTGTTAATTTCAAAGGTTAATATGCTAGTTTTTGTCATAAAAAGTGTTTAGGGACCTGAGTCATGCCCCAGGAGCAGTGAATTTAATAATGCTCAAAGTGCAACAATAAAAGGGAAATATTCCTTTTAATTTCGTACCTAAAAAAAAATAAGCAATGACTGTTCTCTGTATTCTTTATAGCCATGAGTACTTTTAAATTACTTATTTTTTCCTTCAGAAATGACATCTTGTACAGGGACTGTTCTAAGCATGGGAAACATGCACTACTTCACAGGCATACTATACCCCCTCACTTTTATTGTTTCACTTTAACCACTTCCATACCGCGCCTATTCTGCCACTTCTCTCCTTCATGTAAAAACATTATATATATATATTTTTAGCAGACACCCAAGGGAATTAAGTGGCGGTCATTAAAACTTTTTATTTCCAACGGTATTGCGCAATAATTTTTCACGGTTTCATGAATTAAAATATAACAGAACAGTAAAGTTAGCCCAATTTTTACGGATTATGTGAAATATGATGTTACACCAAGTAAATAGATACCTAACTTGTCACACTTTAATATTGCACACACTCATGGAATGGTGCCAAACTTTGGGACTTAAAAATCTCCATAGGCGACACTTGAATTTTTTTTTACTTTTTTTTAATTTTTTTTTTACAGGTTATGGAGAGAGGCAGGGTCAATAAGACCCTACATCTGTCCTCCAGGCTGGAAAGCATGTGATCGGAAAAAAAAAAACACTGATCTCATGCTTTCGCCGCAATCATGCTCGTTCAGCACAGTAGTGTAATGGTGTCTGCGAATGCCTCGTTTAACAACAGGTGGACGAAGAAGGCATATATGTTTTCCTGCTATGTAAACTTAATAAGTTAACATGTATTATTGCTGCAGTCTACATCCCCCCCCATTCTCTGAGATAACCCTGAGAAGGCTGGCACAATTTATGGCTCTATACCCAGACACTCCTGTGTTAGCATTGGGGGATTTTAATAACATGTTGGATCGGGGTCTAGATAGAATGTCTTTGACAGCCAATGTGACAGTACAGATGGCAGGTAAAACCATGTTTGCACTGTTGATTTTAGAACTGGGACTCCGTGATGTATGGAGGGAGAGACATGGCAACAAGAGATGCTACTCGCGTCACTCTGCCTCGCATGGCGAACTCTCTCGAATAGATCTGGGCCTGGGAAATTAAGCATTAATGCAAAGAGTAAGGGACTACGAGCCGAGATTATTGTCGGATCACTCTCCGTTTTGGGTTAGACTGGATGTCACAGTTGCTGCGGGCCGCCAATTATGGAAAGTTAACCCATTTTGGTTGATCTTACTCCCATTTCCTGATGGGACAATAGGTATGTTACAGGAGTATTGGCAAATCAATAGGGGTACTGCAAGTGCAGGGGTGATATGGGATACACTAAAAGTATTTCTGAGGGGGTGCTTGATTAAGAAAATCGCGGGCATTAAGACCCGTTCCAGGGAATGGGAAGATAAAGTCCGGGATGAAACGAAAAGCAGAGAACAAGCTGTGGTAGCAGATCCCTCTCAAAATAATCAGGATTCTTGGGCTGAGGCGCAATCTATTTACAACTCGGTACTGTTGACGGCAGTGGAGAAGAGGAGATATTTCCACCAACAGAGCCACTTTGAGGAAGGGGGAAACACGGGACACATTTTGGCACTGATAGCTAGGGAGCAACTGGACTCCTCGAATATTTTGTCTATAAGAGCAGAGACTGGGGAGACGCACACCAGTAGCCCTGACATCTTAAATGATTTCTATGATTTCTATAGGGAGCTATACTCCTCTAGAACCAAGACTGTGGATTCGGAGATGGTCTCGTTTCTTCAAGGTTGTCCCATCCCCCAACTAGCAGAGGAAGATATGGAGTTGTTAAATCTCCCTATCACACTGGTAGAATTAAATAAAAAAGCCCTTAAAGGGGCCGCACAACATAAATCCCCAGGTCCAGATGGACTGCCAGCGGAAGTATACTCTAAATATGGAGAGGTGATATTGCAGCCCTTGCTGGAGGCACTAGATGAGGCAGTGGACACGGGAACACTACCTGACAGTATGCAGGAGGCTATAATTATATTGCCTCCTAAGCCAGGTAAAGATAAGTTGTCTCGAGATTCATACCGCCCAATTTCTTTACTAAATACGGATGTTAAACTTCTAGCAAAAATCTTGGCCAAAAGGCTATCACAGGTTATAGACAGGCTGGTGCATGGAGACCAGGCTGGTTTTATACCCAACCGTTCCACGGCCGATAATATAAGAAGACTTTATATGAACTTGCAGGTGCTGGTGGATAATCCGGGGGGTAGGGCAATTCTAATATCCTTCGATAGCATGGAGTGGCCCTACCTCCTTGAAATATTAACCAGGTTTGGATTTGGAAGCAGGTTTATAGCATGGGTAAGGGTGCTCTACTCTAAACCTAGAGATAGGCTCAGAGTCAATAATAACCTCTCCCTTCCATTTGAGCTACATAGAGGTACCCGTCAGGGATGCCCGTTGTCCCCACTGCTGTTTGCCTTGGCAGTCGAGCCATTGGCGATTCTGCTTAGAACTACATCAGAGGTGGTCAGGTTTTGCAAGGGGCCAGAGGTACGGCAACATCATTGAGAACAGCAATGGAGATAATAGCAGAATTTGGAGGCTTCTCTGGGTTTAATATTAATTGGTCCAAATCAATATTAATGCCTATAGATCCGTTGAGGGTTACCTGTAGATGCAGAGAAGATTACCATATCAAGTAGTTTTTGCTATCTGGGTGTTGTTGTCTCCCCGGACACGGCTGAATACCTTCAGCTGAATCTGGATCCACTACTGGCATAACAAAGAGAGAAATGTAACAGCTGGTGCAAACTTCCCCTATCGGTGGTAGGTAGGGCTAACCTAATAAAAATGGTATGGGCGCCACAACACCTATATATCTTCCATAACTCACCAATATGGATATCGAATAAATGGTTCAAAAGAATTGACACCCAGATGCGGTATGGAAGAAAAAGGTAGCCAGGATTAGCTTAACCACTCTACAATATGGAAAGTATAGGGGGGGATTGGCGGTACCCCACCCCAAAATGTATTTTTTGGCCTCCCAGATACAACAGCTAGCGGGATGGGGTCGAGAAGAAAGAGAGGATTTGAACAGAAACTTGGTGATCAGTATTGTTCCCTCATTAAAGGCAGCCTCCCCTCTCGAGATGGATTTACCAAGTATGCCACAGTCAGCACCCACAGGAATCCTCCTCAGAAAGGTATGGGGGGAACTACGGAAGACGTTGGGGACAGAGGGAGTGTTACCATTTACTCCAATATGGAACAATCCTAGATATACAGAGCTACAGGACCTGGTAGGTTTTTCCCCTGGAAAAAGAGGGGAATCTGGTTCTTCTCACAGCTGTATGAGGGCGAGGTACTGAAAACGTATGAACAGTTGTGTAGGGAATATCAATTAGCCCCGCGGGGCTTCTATCAGTATCTCCAGCTTAGGCATGCTCTACAGAAACAACAACAAATACGATCGCTGGTGGTAACATTACCATCACCTTTGATGATGGTGGTTTTGCAAGCAGGGGTTCGGAGAGGACTGATAACCAAAATAAACAAGGGACTGCTTACAACAATTCAGTACCATGCCTCTTTTAGAAGCCGTAGGAAATGGACGGAAGATATTGGGGAGATAGACGAGGACCAGTGGGAGAGGGCCCTGGAATCTGTTCTGGTGGTCTTCGTCTCTGCGTCTCACAAACTGTCACAACTCTTTATCTTACACAGGGCTTATAGAACAGTGCCACAACTACACAGATGGGGAAGAAGGGATACCCCTATGTGCCCAAAGTGTAAAGTTCAGCAAGGGGACTTCATACATTTAATTTGGAGATGCCCAAAGTTGCAAAGGTACTGGGAGGAAATATCCAGGTGTATTACCAGAGTAGCACAGGTACTTGTTCCATTGGATCCCATGGTATACTTATTAGGGGCTATTGACCCTGGATAGTATACAAAAGGAAAGTACTGTATGGTAACAAGATTGCTGTATTTGGCAAGAAAACTCATTGCACGTTACTGGATGGCTCCGGGGGTCCCCACAGGGAAACAATGGATTGTGTATGTTAACTCCCTGTTGGGTAGAGAGCATCTGGCCTACAAACAAAGGAAAGCAGAGGGTAAATATGAGGAAATCTGGCATTCCTGGTTGGGAGAGTGTGTCGCACCAACAAAACTAGTGATAGATTTTACTATGTAGAGTGCAGAGGACAGGGGGGGAGGGGGGGAGGGAATGGGATATAAAAATGTAAGAAAAAGGTACATTGGAATATTATGTGACCGTAAAAATGTTGTATAATGTACGCTAAATGTATTGTACTGGATGCCGAATAGGCATATTTATGTATGAAATAAGAAAATAAAAATTAAGTGGATTAAAAAAAAAAATCTCCATAGGCGAAGCTCGAATTTTTTTTACTTTTTTTGTTATTATTTTTTTTTACAGGTTACCAGTTTAGAGTTACAGAGGAGGTCTAGTGCTAGAATTATTGGTCTCGCTCTAATGCACGTGTCAATACCCCACATGTGTGGTTTGAACAGTGTTTACATATGTGGGCGGGACTTACATGCACATCGGCTTCTGAGTGCGAGCTACTAGGGACAGGGGCGTTTTTTTTTTACGTTTTTTTTGCTTTTTTTTTTTTACGTTTTTATTTTTTTACGTTTTTTTTTTTTACGTTTTTTTTTAATTTTGCACTTTTTTTACTTTTATTTTTTTTTACTTTTATTCCTATCACAAGGAACGTAAACATCCCTTGTAAAAGGAATAGTGTGTGACAGGTCCTCTTTATGGAGAGAGGCAGGGTCAATAAGACCCTACATCTGTCCTCCAGGCTGGAAAGGATGAGATCGGAAAAAAAACACTGATCTCATGCTTTCAGTCGCAATCATGCTCGTTCAGCACAGTGGTGTAGTAGATAGCACTTTCACCTAGCAGCAAAAAGGGACGCTGGTTCGAATCCCGCCCGTGACACCATCTGCCTGGAATTTGCATGTTCTCCCTGTGGCTGCATGGGTTTCTTCCCACAATCTAAAAACATGCTGTAAATCGGATACTGTCTAAATAAGCCCTAATATGCAGTAGTATATTTAGGTTTTGTGCTGCCCTAGGTCTGACTAAACTTCTGTACCTCCTAATAGAAAAATTACCCACCCCTTCCTGTCAAGGCCACACCCTGTTTTTTTATGTTCAATAATTTTTATTGAATTTTTCAATGGAGAACAAATATCACAAAGAATAACATGTCAACTTACAGTCAGTCAAGCTCTATACAGTATCTTCCGTGTCCTAGGACAAAAGTTACAACACTAGTGCAGAAAGAAAAAAAAAAACGGAAGGGAGGAGAGAAACAATCAGACAGCGGCCCTGTGTAGGCCTGGTAGCAACCAGCTCGTATAGCAATGAACTGTTAACTACTCAAGGTCCCCCCCGAGACAACTCCCCGGTGGGGGAGGGGCACAGTACCCCAGTTCCCGATAGGCCCCAAAGGGATCACACTGCCCCTCGGGAAAAGGGGACCCTGCGCCCCAGCCCACGCGTGTCCCAAGGCCATCGCTGTGTGGGAGACCCATGAAGCCGTTTACCATAAGGGTGCACAATCGGCCTTGTAGGCTGTTACCTGGGGGAGCTAGTCTCCACCCTAAAAAAATATACCAGTAACCGGAAAATCATATAACAGAATGGTAACCGGGGGGGGTAGAAGAAAAAGAAAAGGTACAGATGCATAGGAAAGGAATGGGAAGCGAAGAAGAGGGAGAGAAGACGAGGAGAAGGATGCCTGCTCTGTTAGGGAATTGGACGGTCGTTCGGCCCGCTAGGCAGAACTCCCGGTATGAGGGATATGTTACAGTAGGCGGCCCAGGGTTCCCAGATGGCCAGAAATCTCTCAGATTTGTCATTAATTCTAGCAACGATCTGCTCCTGCGCCATAATCCAAGAGACTTTTCTCCTGAACCCCTGAAGGGATACCGAAGGTTTCTTCCAGGCTTTAGCTATAGACATTTTGGCTCCCAACAGTATGAAAAAGGATAAGGTTTGGCAATGTTTAGATAATCCAGGAATGCTTTGGTTCAGAAGAGCAATGCCTGGGTGGGGGGTCACCACCGCTGCTGTCACGGAGCGAATGATCCGGAATACCTTCCGCCAGAACGATCTGATGCGGGGGCAGGTCCACCAAATGTGGAGCATAGACCCCTCCAACTCACAGCCCCTGTAACAGACCGGTGACGCCCCTGGGAACATCCTAGCCAGCCTGGAAGGAACATAATACCACCTGAGTAAGACTTTTAAGCCAGCCTCTATGAGAGAGACGTTGAGAATACCTTTATACGCTCTACTAGTCGCTCTGTGCCAGGCCTCAATGTCCCACGAACCGTCCAGCTCCTCCTCCCAGGCCCGAGCATACGATGGCTTTACCTCTCTAGAAACAAGCGCTGTATAGATCAAGGAGATGCCACCCTTCTGATCCGCTGCGGTAGTGCACCAGTGTTCATATGGCGAGATTGTGGGGGGTACCTTTCTATTGGTCCAGATTGAGTGCATGAAATGAGAGATTTGTGAGAACCTGAACAGTTCCGAGTCCGGCATGTCCAGTTTCTGTCTGCAAAAGGATAGGGAAACAGGGCCCGTCAGGGAGAGGAAGTGGCCAATCCGGTAGAGGCCTTTGTCCGTCCACCATCGAAAGGCCTCAATACTCATTCCCGGGGGGAATTCCGCATTATGGTTTCAAGGGGGACGTCAGGGAGTGCGCGCCAAATAGTTTGGAGCTTAAGGAAACCGAATGCGATAGGGTGGGAGATAGAATTGCGGGTCTGACCCTTGGGTCACAGCAAAGGAGGAAGTCAATGGTGTTCTTGGGGGTGGCTTGTCTCTCCATTGAGAGCCAGTCAGGTTTAGGTCCTTGGCGGAAAGCCATCGAGATTTGTGCGAGTTGGGCTGCCCGGTAATAACCCCAGAGATCACACCCTGTTTTTTTATGACCCACCCAGAAATTTTTAGGGGGACACACACATACACATATTATTAGGGATCTTGGACTTTGCGGTCCATTTACTAAAGGCAAATCCAATAAAATAGAAAATGACCCAATGGAACCTTAAAGTAACACAAGCCAAGCTTCCATCCCTGGATACGAAGAAAACAGAAAATGGGGGTTATGGGACTTTATATGAGGCGAGGGTGTGTTGTTTGAAAAAGTTAGGAAGTCAAAACATGGATTATATGTCATGATCCTCACAAGGAGATCTCTGTAGCCATATGAGACTGCTGGGTAATCAAACCAATAAATGAATGTAAAGGCAAATCCACTTTGACCTACAAGTGGACAAGCAAGTAAGAAAAAACAATCTTTGCTTCTACATGATTGGATGTTTTTTTTTTTTTTCAAAAAGTTTTTATTAGAATTTTCAGAAACAAAATATACATACAGCAGAAACATGTGCAGAGGGTTCGTGAGAAAAAAAGAAAAACAAAGAAGGGAAGAGACAGGGTGAAAGATGGGAGAGAAAAGAAAAGTAAAAAGGGAGGGAAAAGGAAAGACATAAGGGGGGAGAGCAGAGGCGAGGGAAGGGAAGAGGGGAGAGGGGCATGCATGGCTGCAGCGCAGTTCAAGTAACATTGGTGAGAGGACAGAGTACCTGTCCAATATACAAGCAAAGGAACTAAGGCATAAACATTCCCAAACCCCAGCTGGAAAGGGGCGAGGGGAGAATAACAATCCTACTATGATATGAACTGGTGGGATCTAAGGGAAGGGTACATATGCTAGGCATACAATGAGAAGAAAAAAAATATATATAAATAAAATAAAAAAATATGAGACAGGGAGATCCAACAGCATCAGACATAGTGCAGCTCCGTGGTGGGGGAGACAATGACATGGACCAACGTGGGGGGGGGTGAGGGCACCAAGGGGGTAGCAAAGGTTGCGCCAATGAGGGGAGGGAAAGAGGGGGGCGGTGACTGTGGAGCCAGCAATGTTTAAGGAGAAGTAGTAGATGAAAAAATGGAAGGTGATGGGCCTCCATCCGAGGATGGGGGTGGAGGAGACTTGTAGAACGTGAAGGAGGATTGTTCAAAGGGGACTATGTCATCTCGGGATAGCGTTGAGCTCATGAAAGGCCGCCAGATTGAGAGGAAACGAGACTTTGCAGTGTCTCGAGTGAAGTCGGTGGTGGCTCGTTCTCTGTAAAGGAGGAGAAGGAGATCTCGTTGGAGCTGAGTAAATGATGGGGGGTGCGAGGAGATCCAATTTCTCAGAACCGCCCTGCGGGCAACAAGGAAACAGAGTAGAGGCCAGTCCTTAAGAGTCCGCGGAGCGGGTGGGGGGGTTGAGGTGGTGGAAATATCCTGCTGTGATCTCTGGAGCAGGAGAGGGTCCCAGTAGCCGAAGATGAGGAGGAGAGGATCTTTAGGCAGTTTCAACAGGGTGACTTTGAAGACGTAGGCAAGGTCCCAGAAGGCTGAGATAAACGAGCATGACCAGAAGCGGTGAGCCAGGGATGGCTTTGGGTGACGGCACAGCGGGCACATGATGCTGCTTGGGTCTTGTGGTGAGCGAAGAAAGGGGATGTGTGCCCGATGGACGATCTTAAGTTGGCTTTCCCTCCAGATTTCATTCGGGGTGAGACGCATAACTGTGTTGAAACCCTGGAGTAATTTGTGAGTCAGATCATCATCGGGGAAGTCCTTACCCCAGTTGGACGCGGAGGTATCAGATAGCAGGGGTGAGGTTCCGATGAGCAGGGGTTTGTATATATCTGAGATTTTGTAAGAACCATCTGAGATCAGCCGGTCCGTGAAAGAGGGGGAAAAGCGTCTGCTTGGCTCGTTGCAGGATGAACGTAGGTAGGTGGCGCATTGCCAGTAGTGGAAGTCGTGTGATTTGGGTAATTTGAAGGCTTCGGCCGTGGTTGCAAAGGATAAAAGTCGGCCAGTTGAGATGTCACATAGAGAAGCAAAAAGCGTGAGCCCCTTTTCCTGCCACATTTGGAAGGGTTTGTGATCCAGCCCTGCGGGGAAACTGGGGTTGCCTTGGATGGGGAGATGACGTGACACAAAGGGAGATAGTCCGAGAAGTTTCCTGGTTTCCCTACAGGCAATGACCGTGTCCCTGAGTAACAGGTTGTGTTGGAGTCTGGGGGTCATCGACTTCCAGTTGCAGTGCAGAAGGGCCGCCAGGGAAAGGGGGTGCACCATTGCAGATTCAAGGGAGTAGTTTGAGTATGTAGAGGCTTGAGATAACCAGTCCAGACCAAATCTTAATAAACACGCTAAATTATAAAGCCTAACATTGGGAAGACTAGCACCGCCCTCGCGTCTGGGGAGAAAGAGTTTCTTCAAAGCTATACGTGGTCTTTTGCCGTGCCAAATAAAATTGGAGATAGCCGACTCAATGCGTTTAACATCCTTGTGGCGTATGAGTAATGGGATGGTCTGCAAAGGATATAGCAACCTGGCAAAGCTGACCATTTTGACTAGATGGCATCTCCCCAGGAGCGAGAGCGGTAGATCCGACCAGTTCAATAGTTCTTGAGATAGTTTAGCGATCAAAGGGGGGTAGTTCAGGTGATACAGAGAAGAGGGTAGTTTGCCTATTTTTATGCCGAGATAAGTAATGTGGGAGGTGGCGACAGTGAAGATGGAATTCCGTGACCAGGGTGGGTTAGGTAGGGTGCCCAAAGGGAGAATTTCACTCTTGGAGTAATTTATTCGGAGGCCCGAGCAGAGTCTAAACTCGTCGAAGATTGTTTTGATGGTGAGCATATCGGAGGAGGGGTCTGCTGAGAAAATGAGGACATCGTCTGCAAAAAGTGAGGAGCGAATTTTGTGTGCGCCAGGGTTGATGCCATGGAGGGGTGCCACTTGGATGAGATGCCTGGAAAGGGGTTCTAAAGCTAAGTTAAAAAGGAGTGGGGAAAGGGGGCAGCCCTGCCGCGTCCCCTTGTGGAGGCGGAACTCTGCTGAGAGTATCCCAGCAGCCACCAGGGTCGCTGATGGGGATGTGTACATCGCATCAATGAGATGGCAGAAGGGACCAGAGAAACCCATTTTGGCCATGGATAGAGAAAGCCACTCGAAACTCACATTGTCGAAGGCTTTCTCCGCGTCCAAGGTGATGATTGCAAAGTCGCCTTCTGGGTGTTGTTTGGCATGCTCCAAGGCCATCATAACTTTACGAATATTTAAAGTGGCTGTCCTGCCCTTCACAAAGCCTGATTGCGCCGGGTGGATTAAGGAGGGGATTATGTCCGCGAGTCTATTTGCAATGATTTTGGAGAGGATCTTTACATCTAAGTTCAGTAGGGATATTGGTCTGTATGAACCTGGCTCGAGGGGATCTTTTCCTTTTTTTGAGAGTAATTTGATAAAGGCCTGGTTTCCTGAAGGGAGGTAGGGGCCGCCGGACCACACGCCGTTGTACACCTTATGCAGGGTGGGTTCTACAATGCTTTGCAGGGTCTTGTAGAATTCGCTTGTGAAGCCGTCTGGGCCCGGGGCTTTGGAGGGTGTGAGTTTGCGAATGGTAGCTGAGATCTCGTTAGTGGAGATGGGGGCGTTAAGGGCTTCTAATTGAGAGGGAGTGATTTTGGGGATTGCCAGGTTTTCTAGGAAGGCGGTCGCCGCGGATGCGTCGATGGGGTCTGGGGCGTACAGGGCCGAGTAGAATTGGAGAATCGCTTTGTTTATTGCCGGTGGTGTGGTGTGAATGTAGCCGCTGGAGTCTCTCAGGGACGTAATATGGGTGGGGCTAAAGGAGCCTTTACAGAGTCTGGCGAGCAGTTTGCCCGATTTGTTCCCGAATTTGTGGAGGGTGGTGTCTAAGTTTGCTTTTTTAATCATTTCTAGGGCGTCTGCCCAGGCGTCAAAGGATCTCTTGGCTGCGTGCAGGAAGAGGTCCCGGAGGGGAAAAAGAAGTAACCAATAAATCCAACATTGAGTACTTCGCTTTTTTCCACATGGAGTCGCTGTACGAGGCGGCTCCCCTGTCACGACCTGGTGACATGGGACCCGGGAGCCCAGAAGTAGGGCGTAAGGCGTATGGTGTCAATCGGCTGACATGAGGCATACCGCGACGCGATGGGGGTAGACTTTGTAATCGTACAGTGAGCCCAGGAGGCGCTGGCATTAAAACCATTAACAAAATAGTCGCATACATTACATCAGCTACTATATAACAGGGGGGGGTGTGAGAGGGGAAGTATGGCTGACAACAATGCATTCAAGGAGGGGCACCAAATCCTAAAACATGAAACATGGTGGAGGGTAAAAAAGAAAAACCAGTCATTAATAAAGGTAATCATTAAGCAATCCGCTCATGGTACTTAGCAAGGATAACGTGAACCAAACAAAAAAATCGTACAAGAGTCTGACCTGTCTGGAGGGCGTGGGGGAGTGAACCAAACAGAGATCCCGAGGCAGCAAGAGCCAGGGCAGATCCTGTTCTGTTGGGGCTCAAGAGTGCAGCTCACGTGGACAGGAGTAGAGAGCAAAGCCATGGTGGAACTCAGAGGGCATGTAGCATTTTAACTCGTGGCGGCCTGAGTCGGGTCAAGGCCTGAGGGCCTGAAGCGCTTTGGGGAGTCCTTCCTTGGGCTTCTTTGATCCAAGGAGAGGTTGAGTGGAGGGGTTTTGGAAGGCATCTGATGATGATGGGATGTATGTCGCGACCGCAGGAAGGCTTTGGCCTCAGAGGGATCCTGAAAAGCCAGCTGGTCTCCGTTTGGGGCCTTAAGGCGTAGTATGGCTGGGAAGGCCAGGGTGAATTTTATTTGTTGCTTAAAGAGTTCCGCGCAGATTGGTTGAAAAGCCTTTCTTTTCTTTGATACCTCAATAGAATAGTCAGCAAATACTAGGATTTTAATGCCGTCGATTTGAAGCTGGCGGGCTTGACGGAAAGAATGCAGTATGAGAGATTTATCGGCATAATTGAGGTATTTGGCAATGATCGGGTGCGGGGATTTGCGGTCCGAATTATAGGCCCCCATGGGATGGGCGCGTTCAACCGTGCAGGGGCCTGGAAGGCCCAGTGCTTCCGGGATGCGGTGGGCACAGAAGTCCGACAGTGCAGATGATTGGAGCGATTCGGGGACCCCCACAAACCTCAGGTTGCTCCTCCTGGATCTATTTTCCAAATCGTCTAATTTCTGCAGAATATATTGATTGGTCTTATCTTGGGCATGTTCTAGGGCTTGGGCCTGGTAGAGGTCTTCCTCAGCATTGGACAGGCGGTGCTCTAGGTCGTTTAGCCTAGTGCCATGTTCCCCTAGTTGGGCCTTAAATTGCGCCATCCCGGCGTTTACGGCCTTCTCAACAGATGCTGCTATCATGGGGGTCAGTAGGGTGGCTACCGCTTGAGCGATCCGCTCCGTAGTACCGTCCCCCGTGTCCTGTGGCAAGGATGTGTGTGGAGAAGGAGGGGGGGACTTGTCTCCGCTTACCTCCATTGTGGCCTGCAGCGGTGACGTCCGCGGAGCGGAGTAGGCCGAGACCGGGGCCTCGATTTGCGGCTGGGCTGGCGTCGGCTGCGCCGAGTTGCCGCGAGCGCCCGTTTTTTCCAGGAAGCGGTCCATGGTGTTGTGGGGATGTGCCCAGAGGTGGAGGTGGGGAGCGTAGGGCTTCTCGGGCCGATTTGTAGGCAGATTCTGGGTCGTGCTGCGGGAGCTGCGATGGAGAGCAGCTACTCCATGCGGCGCTGGAACCGGAAGTCATGATTGGATGTTAAAATCATCATTCCCATTGAAAACATCAGATTTATGACAAAACATGTTTTTTATACTTATTAAATTAAATTTAAACATTATTATGCCATGGTCTGGTTTCCTTTGTTTATGTTGTGACCTACGAATTCACCATTTGGTACGCTCCTGAGTCTTTACCACTCGATGGATTCCTATTGGATTTCTGTCTACTCTGGCTGGAACCCATCTCTTGATCATTATACATTGATACAACTTCATCTGGTAAGCTGCTCTCCATGTGGTGGTGGTCTTCACTGAAGTCAAAGTGCCCTTGGGTGCTGTTCGTTTTTTGATATTCACTCCACTATATTAGACTCTTTAATTCATTAATTTGGACTGATTTATTGAATTATTTAATAGTTGGCGCAGTTCCCTTTTTTTCAATTATATCAGTGTTTGTTAAACGTGATTGCAGCCTTCTGGTGTTCACACCCAATATTTTGGTTAGCGCAGTTTTCTTCTTTACTGCATTTGTACTGCAGAGTGGCTTTGCCTTTACTAAACCCAAAACTAACTAATCATTTGGGGTGTACACAACAAAGTGCTGGAGCGCAATTTGCTTAATGGGGACACTAGTTAGATTGACCTGTGTGTCCCCAAGAAAAGACATTGGTAGGGTTTTACTTTCACTTCCTGTTCAGCTGTGTGACAGGAAGTGAAGACAATTTTAGGAAAAGGGACACAAAGCCCAACCCCAAAAACACAAGCAGGGGTTCTAACACTCACTTGGTGTCCCTCAAACACCCACAATTAGAATAGGATTGCCTTGCGCTAGTTTTAAGCACTTCAAGCCTCTCCGCCAATACCCCCCCCCCCCCCAAACAGGCCATGTTTGCAGGTTTTCTGTCATATTGCACATGTGCTTTAAAACACAGTCTGGACAGCAATTCTTGATAAGAAAAATCCACACAACGTCGGGGGTACTTGAGGACTAAGTCTGAGAACCACTGCAGTAAAAAGGAAAACATTAAATACTTACCGCTCTGTATTTTTCCTTTCCTGGTAACTATACATGGCAGCACAAAATCCATGCATATGCCATCATGAAGGTACCAGGAAAGGAGCTTCGAGACAAAATCACACCTGTTTTGTTTGGCCAATCAGCCTATTTCAGCTGCAGCTGTCAAAATCTGTAGCATGAAAAAGTAACAAAAAACAAACTTCAAAATTTGAAAGTAATTTTATTGGTCAACAAAACAGGACTTTGAAAAAAGAGCAAGAAAAGCAAAGACAAACAAAAATCAATGTATGAACAGAAGATCAGTGATTTCCTCTAGAGAGTCCACCCCCCCATACAGTTAGAACACACCCAGGAACATGCTTAACCCCTTCCCCGCCCCCTAGTGCTAACCCCTTCACTGCCAGTGGCATTTTTATTGTAATCAATGCATTTTTATAGCACTGATCGCTATAAAAATGCCAATGGTCCCAAAAATGTGTCAAAGGTGTCCAAAGTGTCCGCCATAATGTCGCAATACCAAAATAAAATCGATGATCGCCACCATTACTAGTAAAAAAAAATATTAATACAAATGCCGTAAAACTATCCCCTGTTTTATAAACGCTATAACTTTTGCGCAAACCAATCAATACACGCTTATTGAGGTTTTTTTTAAACAAAAAATATGTAGAAGAATATGTATCGGCCTAAACTGAGTAAAAAAAATGTTATATATATTTTCGGGGGATATTTATTATAGCAAAAAGTAAAAAATATTGCATTTTTTTCATAGTCGCTCTATTTTTGTTCATAGTGCAAAAAATAAAAAACGCAGAGGTGATCAAATACCACCAAAAGAAAGCTCTATTTGTGGGAAAAAAGGACGCCGATTTTGTTTGGGAGCCACGGCGCAATTGTCAGTTAAAGCGATGCAGTGCCGAATCGCAAAAAGTGCTCTGGTCATTGGGCAGCAATATGGCCTGGGGATTAAGTGGTTAACAGAAGATTAAAAAGGCCCACAGATATCTATTAAGGATTGAAACATTAATTAGTCACAACATCTTGAGAAAGATAATGCAGCACAGACAATTACATCAAAGTGAACACCCTAAAAACAACACACATTGACAACC
Source organism: Rana kukunoris (assembly GCA_029574335.1). NCBI lineage: Eukaryota > Metazoa > Chordata > Amphibia > Anura > Ranidae > Rana > Rana kukunoris. The sequence continues at coordinate 304,694,983 of CM056049.1, forward strand.
TGACAAATATTTCAGGTGAAGATACCCCCCACACAAAATAAATAAATAAACCAGTCAAAAAACCCTTGATCAAAAACATATCTGTTTTGCAAAGACATAAATAAAATAGACATTCGATAAGGACACACAAATATAATTTTGCCGGCCGGCCCCACACACACTCTTGGCTCTTTTCAGGGCAGGGTAACAACTGCTCTCTGAAAGCTTTATATAACATAGGCTTGTGTTCTAATGAGGCAATTGAAAACACATGCACAGCCCATGAAACCCAAAAAACGCAAGTTCTCCCAATGTAGAGACTGAATTTTAAAGTGGGTACACCTGTTAAGGATGTCCTTAAATTACTAACCAAAACAACATGCTCTATGAGCATGCCCAGAAACATCCAAGTGCTGTTCACACACAAAAAGCAACATCAACAAATCTAAGTCCCTGGGCATGCTCAGATCAACAAAAATGCAACTAGCAGAAAATAAGGCAAAGCCCTGTCCAAAATTAATCACATCTTCCAGCATGCTACACAATTAAAGATGGGACAAACACCCCCTGCTCTGGGTGGGCAAACAAAGAGCCTAACATGGGCAAAAGTTATACCATAAATATCATTGCAGTCTATGCAAAATGACTTGTTCATTTTGCTAGACCCCACTTGGCTGGCTTATCTTCTATTAATTGGTCTTAAAATTAGTATGGGGGTCCAGGTCCCAACCTAAGGGACATACAGTACTTGCCACCGTTATTGTACTTTCAGCGTGATCTCATCACTCGGTTCTCGGCGACAGGGTACTTCTAAAACTTGCGCTGGCTGCCACAATAGGAAAAACACACGAGAGAGAGAGAGAGAGCAGGGGGGGGCATGCGACGTATGGGCACAGGCAGCACTGGGCAGAAAGGCAGAGGCTCAGAGGCAGAGGAATGATGGCATAAGAATGATTATAGCGGAAGTTCTGCCACTTGATCGTTCTTACAGGTGGCGGGAGGGGACAACCCACCGCTATCCGGTGCTTCTCTGGGCTCTCCCGTGGCATCAGAGGCCCGGAGAAAGAATCGTCCGCCGCCGAATGAGGAGCATAGAGATTTAAAACCATAAACATAAACCAGTGTTTCTCAACTCCAGTCCTCAAGGTGCCCCAACAGGTCATGTTTTCAGGCTTTCCATTATTTTGCACAGGTGATGTGATCAGTTTCGCTGCCTTAGTAATTACCACAGCTGTTTCATCTGGGGAAAATCCTGAAAACATGACCTGTTGGGGTGCCTTGAGGACTGGAGTTGAGAAACACTGACATAAACAAAGCTGCAATCGTGGCTGAAAGCATGAGATCTGTGTTTTTTTTCCCGATCTCATGCTTTCCAGCCTGGAGGACAGATGTGAGGTCTTATTGACCCCGCCTCTCTCCATAAAGAGTACCTGTCACACACAAAAAAAGTGCAAAAAAAGTACAAAAAAAATACGTAATAAAAAAATAAAAAATAAATAAAACGCCCCTGTCCCTAGTAGCTCGCACTCAGAAGCGAACACGCATGTAAGTCCCACCCACACATGTAAACGCCGTTCAAACCACACATGTAAGGTATTGACGCGTGCGTTATAGTGAGAGCAATAATTTTAGCACTAGACCTCCTCTGTAACTCTAAACTGGTAACCTGTAAAAAAAAATCAAGAGTCGCCTATGGAGATTTTTAAGTCCCGAAGTTTGGTGCCATTCCATGAGTGTGTGCAATATTAAAGCGTGACAAGTTAGGTATTTATTTACTCGGTGTAACATCATCTTTCACATTATCCCAAAAAATTGGGCTAACTTTACTGTTTTGTTATTTTTTAATTCATGAAACTGTTTTTTTTTTTGGACAAAAAAAAATGTGTTTTAAGAATTATTGCGCAAATACAATTGGAGATAAAAGATGTCTTCTAAAAATATATATATAATGTTTGGGGTTCTGAGTCCCGACAACCCTGGCCGTTGGTTGTCGGGGTCTGCGGGCAGGGGCTTATCGGAATCTGGGAGCCCCCTTTAATAAGGTGGCCCCCAGATACCGTCCCCCCACCCTATGTGAATGAGTCTGGGGTACATCATACCCCTACCCATTCACCTGGGGAAAAAATGTTAAGTTAAAAAAACACACTACACAGATATTTGAAGTAATTTTTTAGTCAGCTGGGGGGGTCTCCTTTCTTCTTTAAGCTCTTTTAGGGGGTAGGCCCGGACTTGACTGCTGTGTTCCCTCTTCTCCCAGGATCCTCCACAGGGGCCCATGCTTCACCGCCGCCTTCTGCCAGGCCCCCTCCCGCTTTAAGCTCTTTTACATGGTGGTAGGCCTGGTCTTCTCCGCCGTTTTCTGCCGGGGGAACAGGACTTCACGCTGTCTTCTGCCTGGGCCCCCTCCCCCTTTTTTTCTTTATGCTCTTTTACAAAGGGTGGGGTGCGGCCAGTCTTCTCCGCTGTCTTCTGCTGGGGGGCGGTCTTCTCTGTTCCCTCTTCTGCCGGGCTCCACCGCAGACTCAGTCTTCTCCTCCGCTGTCTTCTCTGTTCCCTCTTCTGCCGGGCTCCACCGCGGGGCCCGGTCTTCTCCGCTGTCTTGTTCCGTGTGAGCGTTGCGCAACGACTTATATAGGCATGGGGCGTGGTCACTGGGTGACGCCACCCGGCGACCCCACCCTTTGTTACATCACATTCCCATCATGCCCCGGGAATTTGATGTAACAAAGGGTGGGGTCGCCAGGTGGCATCACCCGGTGACCACTCCCCATGCCTATATAAGTTGTTGCACAGCGCTCACACGGCATTTCAGCGGGAGAGCTCGTCGTCTCAACATCGCTGGAAGAGAAGATGGAACAAGACAGCAGAGAAGACCGGGCCCCCGTGGTAGAGCCCGGCAGAAGAGGGAACAGAGAATACAGTGGAGGAGAAGACCGGGCCCCCGCGGTGGAGCCCGGCAGAAGAGGGAACAGAGAAGACAGCGGAGGAGAAGACTGGGCCCCTGTGGTGGAGCCCGGCAGAAGAGGGAACAGAGAAGACTGTAAAAGAGCTTAAAGGGGGAGGGGGCCCAGCAGATGGCGGCGGTGAAGTCTAGGCCCCTGTGGTGGAGCCCGGCAGAAGAGAGAACACAGCGGTGAAGTCCGGACCAACCCACCTTGTAAAAGAGCTTAAAGAAGAAAGGGGCGCGGAAGAAGACCCCCCAGCTGACTAATAAACTACTTCAAAAATCTGTGTAGTGTGGTTTTTTAACTTAACATGTTTCCCCCAGATGAATGGGTAGGGGTACGATGTACCTCATACTCATTCACATAGGGTGAGGGGCTGGCATCTGGCTGCCACCTTATTAAAGGGGGCTTCCATATTCAGATAAGCCCCCGCCTGCAGACCCCGACAACCAACGGCCAGGGTTGTCGGGAAGAGGCCCTTGTTCCCATCAACATGGGAACAAGAGTGCTTTGGTATGGGGGCGCAGTGCCCCCCCTGCCCCAAAGCACTCACCCCCCCATGTTGAGGGCATGCAGTCTGGTACGGGTCAGGAGGGGGGCGCTCGCTCATCCCCACCCCCATTCCTGTCCGGCCAGATGGCGTGCTCGGATAAGGGTTTGGTTTGGATCTTGGGCTGTTTTTTCAGTGTAGGTGTTCCCCCTTACAATCCATACCAAACCTAAGGGCCTGGTATGCTCCTGAAGGGGAACCCACGCCAGAGTTCCCCTTCATGGTCAGCGTAAGCTAAAAACAATTCGGTCATTCACAGGCACCGCTTTAAGCCACGCAAAGGCGGCTACGCCGCTTGATATTTACCAATATTTTGCCGGCGTAGTGAAGCAGCGTGCGTGATCATCCAAAATTGCCGCTCTTGCATGCGCAGTACACAAATAAACCTCCCGCAGGTTTAGGTGTACTAGCAGGCGCAGCGGCTCGTTTTTACAAAAGTCACTTTCACTTTCAATTCGGCCCGTAAATGTTAAAAAAACACATGTCACTACACTTCCCCACATCATCCCACCCCCCCCTAATAAACTCACTCCCAAACCCTTTTATTTTACATTTCTAGATGCTGTGTTCCAGGTCCATAGGGGAGCACCATGCGCCCCCTCCTGGGCGCATTCGGCATTATAGTAAATAAGGAATTGTGATGCTTTGGCAGCGCATTCCTTTAGTAAATTCAATAACCGCCGTTCGCCATGAATCATGGAGCAAAGGCTTGATAAATCAGCCACTGTATGTAGTTACAGACAGAAGAACAGGAAGTGAGGATTTCTCAGAAGAAATAAGTAGGGTTGTCCCGATACCGATACCAGTATCGGTATCGGGACCGATACCGAGTATTTGCGGGAGTACTTGTACTCCCGCAAATACCCCCAATACCTAAATAGAATACTTCCCCCCCCGCCGCCGCCGCATACCACAAAGCCGCCGCATACCGCCGCGTTAATCCCTGTGCATTACAAGCTTTCGTTTAAATACTTGTAATGCCCGCCTCGCCATGTATAGACACTCCCCTTCTCGGGATTGGACAGATCTGTCCAATCCCGAGCAAGGGGGAGTGTCTATGCACGGATCCGTATATAGATACTCCCCCTTGCTCGGGATTGGACGGACCCGTCCAATCCCAAGAAGGGGAGTGTCTACACATGGCGCGGCGGGCATTACAAGTATTCAAACGAAAGCTTGTAATGCGTGCTGTAATGCAGGGGGATTAACGCGGCATCATATCTACTACAGGTATGGGGGACATACATGGCTGCATCTGTGGGGGACAGGACATGGCTGCATCTATGAGGGACATACATGGCTGCATCTGTGGGGGACATACATGGCTGCATCTGTGGGGGACATACATGGCTGCATCTGTGGGGGACATACATGGATGCATATGTGGGGGACATACATGGCTGCATCTGTGGGGGACATACATGGCTGCATCTGTGGGGGACATACATGGCTGCATATGTGGGGGACATACATGGCTGCATCTGTGGGGGACATACATGGCTGCATATGTGGGGGACATACATGGCTGCATATGCGGGGGACATACATGGCTGCATCTGTGGGGGACATGGGGGACATGGGCAATATGTGCATGGCTGTATCTGTGGGGGACATACATGGCTGCATCTGTGGGGGACATACATGGCTGCATATGTGGGGGACATACATGGCTGCATCTGTGGGGGACATACATGGCTGCATCTGTGGGGGACATACATGGCTGCATCTGTGGGGGACATACATGGCTGCATCTGTGGGGACATACATGGCTGCATATGTGGGGGACATACATGGCTGCATATCTGTGGGGGACATACATGGCTGGAGGACATACATGGCTTCTGTGGGGGACATACATGGCTGCATATGTGGGGGACATACATGGCTGCATCTGTGGAGGACATACATGGCTGCATATGTGGGGGACATACATGGCTGCATATGTGGGGGACAGGACATGGCTGCATATGTGGGGGACATACATGGCTGCATATGTGGGGGACATGGCTGCAATATGTGGGGGACATACATGGCTGCATCTGTGGGGGACATACATGGCTGCATATGTGGGGGACATACATGGCTGCATAATGTGGGGGACATGGCTGCAATATGTGGGGGACATACATGGCTGCATAATGTGGGGGACATGGCTGCAATATGTGGGGGAAATACATGGCTGCATCTGTGGGGGATATGGCTGCAATATGTGGGGGACATGGCTGCAATTTGTGGGGGACATGGCTGCATCTGTGGGGGACATACATGGCTGCATATGTGGGGGACATACATGGCTGCATCTGTGGGGGACATACATGGCTGCATCTGTGGGAGAAATACATGGCTGCATCTGTGGGGGACATACATCGCTGCATCTGTGGGAGAAATACATGGCTGCATCTGTGGGGGACATACATGTCTGCATATGTGGGGGACAGGACATGGCTACATATGTGGGGGACAGGACATGGCTGCATATGTGGGGGACATACATGGCTGCATATGTGGGGGACATACATGGCTGCATATGTGGGGGACATGGCTGCAATATGTGGGGGACATACATGGCTGCATCTGTGGGGGACATACATGGCTGCATCTGTGGAGGACATTCATGGCTGCATATGTGGGGGACATACATGGCTGCATCATGTGGGGGACATGGCTGTAATATGTGGGGGACATACATAGCTGCATCTGTGGGGGACATGCATGGCTGCAATATGTGGGGGACATGCATGGCTGCATCTGTGGGGGACATGCATGGCTGCAATATGTGGGGGACATGCATGGCTGCATCTGTGGGGGACATGGCTGCATCTGTGGGGGGGACATGGCTGCAATATGTGGGGGGGACATGGCTGCAATATATGTGGGGGGACATGGTTGCAATATATGTAGGGGGACATGGCTGCAATATGTGGGGGACATGGCTGCAATATGTGGGAGACATGGCTGCATTTGGGGACACATTAAAAAAAAGTATCGGTATTCGGTATCGGCGACTACTTGAAAAAAGTATCGGTACTTGTACTCGGTCCTAAAAAAGTGGTATCGGGACAACCCTAGAAATAAGTACATTTAAAAGCAAAATGGAAGGTTGGGGTAAGTGCAGGAGGACTGCACTAAGGTAAAGGAAGCTATTTAGGGAAAAAAATAATTTACCTTTACAACCCCTTTAATGAAAGAGATTAAGAGATTATGTTACACCATGTAAATAGATACCAAACATGTCACGCTTTACCTTTTCACCTATAAAGTGGCTATATACAACGCAGTTTCTCATTAAGGACCCTAAGATTTTCAGGGCACTTCTTATAAAAAAAAATACAGATTTGTTGCTGTAGAAATAAGTCTATTGGTCCTGTTGAATACAATAATGAGCTGTATGTTTGTACTCCACCGATATCTGTCTGCAATGTATAGGCCCTTCTTTATACCATCCTCAGTGCAATAATGCTCCAAACAAAAACAAGGTATATGGAGATAAGCAGAATAATCCAAATGTTCTTTTAGGTATAAAAGAATCATCATCTCACCAGAATATAGCTTATCAAAAGTTAAGGAAATTACAGTCTAATACAGGAGAAGTCACTGGCATAACTGTAAGCATGGTCTGATGCATGATAAGATATATGGCCAGATTCAGGTAGACTTACGATGGCGTATCAGTAGATACGCCGTCGTAACTCAGAATCTCAGAATCTGCGCCGTCGTATCTTTAAGCATATTCTCAAAGTTAGATACACTTAAATGTTGCTAAGATACGACCGGCATAAGTCTCCTATCTTAGCTGCCTATTTACGCTGGCCGCTAGGGGCGTTTACGCTGATTTACGCCTAGAATATGTATATCAGCGAGATACGCCTATTCACGAACGTACGCCCGGCCGTCGCAGTACAGATACGCTGTTTACGTAAGGCGTTTTCAGGCGTAAAGATATTCCAACAAAAAGATGGCGCAGCCAATGTTAACCACTTGACCACTGGGCACTTAAACCCCCTTAATAACCAGACCAATTTTCAGCTTTCGGTGCTCTCACAATTTAAATGACAATAACGCAGTCATACAACACTGTAACCAAATGAAATTATTGTCCTTTTTTTCCCACAAATAGAGCTTTTTTTTGCTGGTATTTGATCACCTCTGTGGTTTTTATTTTTTTCGCTATCAATGAAAAAAGAACGAAAATTTTGTAAAAAAATGTTTTTTTCTTCATTTCTATTATAACATTTTGCAATAAAGTATTAAAATTTGGGATATTATTTAGTCTGAGTGAAAGTTTGAGGGCCAGATTCTCGTAGATGCGCGTCTAATTATGCAGGCGTAGCGCATCTCAGATGCACTACGCCGACGTAACGCGGAGCGGCAAGTACCGTATTCCCTAAGCAAATGCGCTCCAAGATGCGCCTGCGTAGCGGAAATTCATCGGCGTAATCCGGCGCAACTCCAAAGTAGGAGGGAAGTGGGCGTGTTGCATTCTAATGAAGCGTGACCCCATGCAAATGAAGGCCGGGACGAACAGAGCATGCGCCGTGACGTGGATGACCCGCGCCGTGACGTGGTTGACCCGCGCCGTGATGTGGATGCCTTCTGCGCATGCGCAAAGCCTCCCTACGATTCGCCGGCACTGGGTATATAATGCGCCCACACCCGTGCAGCGCAAAAGTCTCCCATTTTTTGTGTTGTCACGGGAAAACTTTTGTGCTGTACCATGACTTCTGTTGGGAAGGAGAGGAGGAAGAAAAAGTGTGTTTTATATACTATCTGTTGTGTAGCATGTGTGGGGTTGGAAGGGAACATGTGCCAAGTGTGTGGGTCCACCAACATGGGCATCTTTTGTGTCATCCACAGATGTGCAGGAGGGAGCGGGGCCATCTGTGGCTGCCAGGGCCCGTCCGGAGGCATCCCCCGAACATCCAGTCCCTCTGGCTGCCCCCCTGGAAGAGGACTTGTTGGAGGGAAGTGGGCACACCTCAACGGAGGAGGCAGTTGAGGAGGAGGTCGTCAGCCAGGACCAGGAGCTCTACCTGGTTTTGGAGGAGGACCATGGGTTGCCCGGACCAGCCCAAGCTATCCCCCCATCTTTTTCAAGCCCCTCAGGGTCCACCCCCAACCTCTCCAGTCCCTCTGTTTCCACCCCCCTCATCTCCGGCCCCTCAACATCCTCCACTTACGCCAGTTCCCCTGCCACTCCCTGGAAGGCGACTTGCAAGACCAGGGGTGTTCCCAAGGTCCTGCCGGAGCAGCTGGCCAGGCAGCAGGACCAGCAGAATCGCCACCTTTCTGAGGTTGTGGTGGAGATGAGGCGCCTGGCCAACAGCCTGGCCTCCTCGGATGCCATTACTGATGGCAGCCTGGATGTCGCTGGCAACAGTACAGCGACAGTCACCAGCCTGGGGGAGCTGCAGGCGACCACCTCCGACCTTGTGGGGGAGGTCAAAGGTCTGCGTGTCGCTGTCCAGGACCAGAATGCTCTGCTCACATGCATTGCAGTCGCCTTGGAGGGCATACAGGCAGCCATGGAGGGACGTGGGGATGCTTCTCCTCCACCTGCTACCCCACCCCCCCACCTGTGGCTGCCCCCAGGCAAGTGAGGGGCAGGAGCCTGGGGGCAGCTCTGGTAAAGAGCTTTTTAATTTTTTATTTTTGCTCTGGTGAAGAGCTTTTTATTTATTTTCTTGATACTGCACACGGTGCAGTGTGAATGGTGTGTGAATGTGGGGGTGGCACTCCTGCCAGTAAGGGGTGTCACCCTCGGCCGTTGGGGAGAAATTATCCCCACGGCTGTGTGAATGGTGTATGAATGGACATTCATGCTGGACTTGGGCTAATCCAATGTGATGTGGATGTGGTGTGTGTGATCTAGGGACCACAGTGGTGTACACGTGTGCATTGTCTGTGTGCCATGATGAATGTGTGTGTTTAACGGTCAAAGATTCGTAACACGAGGACCCTCCTGACTGCTCTTCCATCAGCAGACGGGGTCTCCTCTGGCAGGGGGGGGCTGTCTGGTTGGGGGGTCAGGTCATCATGTAGGGCAATCTGCAGGCCTTTTCTCATGGCAAAGTTGTGCAGAATGCAACATGCACCGATGATCTGACCCACAAAGTTTGGGAAATACAACAGGGCCCCCCCAGGCATCGGAAACGGGACTTCAGGAGGCCAAATGTGCGCTCAACCACTGCACGGGTTTTGATGTGTGCTACATTGTATCTTCTCTCTCCTCTGGTTTGGGGATTCCGGAAAGGAGTCATGAGATGGGGTCCAAGTACATATGCAGAGTCACCTGTAAGGGAAAAGACAGGAGGATGTTAGCCGTGCATGTGCCCCTCGTGATGAGTGCATCATGGGGGGGGGGGGCAGTCATGCCTGCCACCCATGTCACTCACCAACCAGCCAACTGTCTCCATACATGTTCTGCTCAAAATCTTCTGGGATGGTGCTTTGACGGTATATGTAGCTGTCATGGCTGGATCCGGGGTCTTTGGCACGGACGTGCCATATGAGGTATTTGGCATCAGCTATCACCTGTACGTTGATGGAATGCCAATGCTTCCGATTGCGGTAAATGTGCTCTATAGCACTGGGGGGCTGTAGTGCCACATGTGTGCAATCAATGGCTCCTATGGTGCGTGGAAATCCGTCAATTCTGTAGGAATCTGTCATTGCCTTCTGCCGCAGTTGCTCAGTGGTGGGTCTGATGATGTGGTGGGACATGCGTCTGAGGATTGCGGGGATAACCTGGTGCAGACATCTGCTTATGCTGGTTTGTGACATCCCAGCCACCACTCCACTTGTACGCTGGAATGATCCACTGGCCAGGAAATGGAGGGTTGCCAGTACCTTCACCAGTGGCTGCAGTGCATGTGAGCGGTGTGTTGGGCTGGTGATGTCATCCTGCAGGGTTGTGGTTAGTTCCAGAATGGCAGCAGGGCTGAATCTGAAGATGCGATACACCTCCTCCTCACCCATGCCAAAGAGGCTCATGCTTGCTCGGTAGATCCTCTCACGTGCCCCCCTCCTCCTACTCCTCCTTCTATGCTCCTCTTCCTCTGCATACATTAGTAGTGCGCAAACCATGGCTGCCCCTGGCATGTTGGCATACGAATGTGTTGTCCAGTAAGTGTGATTGCTCAGCTCGTCCATTATGGTGCTCTCCAGCTGACTTGCACACAGTATTGAGCAAAGTTACCCGTGCTTTTATGAGGGGTATGTTTACTCAAGGCTTTCGTGTTACGCGCACCACGCGTAGCCTACGCCGAATGTGCGTAGTTTTGGGAATCCGCGCGTCTCCCTCATTTGCATATTTGCATGCTAATTCAATGGGAGCTGAATATGTGCGAGGCGTAACTATGCGCCTACGCCGCGCTAGCTTAAAGCATTTCCGCCGCTCAGACGAAAAAGATTTTTTGGCGTATGTGGTTCTGTGTTTACGGCGGATCGATCCGCCGGCGCACATTTACAATTACACCGCGCATATACATTTACGCGGGCGTAGCGCCTCTGAGAATCTGGCCCATAGGATCTACAAGCTATGGTACCAATGACTGAAAATTTATCAATTTCATCACACCTGATGTACTGACAGCCTCTCTCATTTCTTGAGACCCTAACATGCCAGAAAAGTACAAATACCCCCAAATGACCCCTTTATGGAAAGAAGACATCCCAAGGTATTTAGAAAGAGGCATTGTGAGTTTTTTGATGTTGTCATTTTTCCCCCCAATTCTTTTCAAAATCAAGATTTTTTTTTTTTTCACAACATTTTCATATTAGCAGGTAATTTCTCACACACAGCATATGCATACCACAAATTACACCCCAAAACACATTCTGGACACAGCATGGCCACATACAGAGGCCCAACATGCAGGGAGCACCATCAGACGTTCTGGAACACCCAGGCCAATTCTGACATTCCTCTCCTACATGTAAAAATCATAATTTATTTGCTAGAAAATTACATAGAACCCCAAAATATTATACATGCTTTTTTAGCAAAGACCCTAGAGAATACAATGGCGGTTGTTGCAATGGTATTTGCACAGCAATTTTTCAAACGCATCTTTTTGGAAATAAAACAGTTTTGTGCTTTTAAAAAAGAAAAACCATTAAAGTTAGCCCAATGTTTTTGCATAATATGAAAGGTGAAGTTACGCCGAGTAAATAGATACCCAACATGTCACCCTTCAAAATTGCACACACTCGTGGAATGGCGCTAAACTTCGCTACTTAAAAATCCCCATATGTGACGCTTTAAATATTTTTACTGGTTACATCTTTTTAGTTGGAGAAGAGCTCTAGGGCCAAAATGATTGCTCTCACTCTAACGTTTGTAGAGATACCTCACATGTGTGGGTTGAACACCGTTTTCATATGTGGGTGGGACTTACGTGTGTGGCCGCTTCTGTATACGAGCACACGGGAACAGGGGCGCTTTAAAAAAATGAATAAAAAATTATTGTTAATTTTACTTTATTTATTTTAGTTTGACATGTTTTTCCCCAAAAATAAATGTTTTGATCACTTTTATTCCTATTACAAGAAACGTAAACATCCCTTGTAATAGGAATATAGCATGACAGGTCCTCTTTACAGTGAGATATGGGGTCACGTGGTAAACGGCCGATATCAGCAGCAATTTACCATTACCGTTATCCGGGCACGGACATTTCTGTGGGGGCGTGATTCTGGAAGGACGTCAATAGACGTCCTCCCAGAGTTAAGGAACCGCCTTGTAGCCGTAATTCGGCTATGAGGCGGTTATTAACTGGTTAAGTATGGACGTCGCGACCGCGTTGAATTTTATACATTTTACGTTGTTTGCGTAAAGCGTCCGTGAATGGGGCTGGATGTAAATTACGTTCACGTCGAAACCAATGAGTCTTAGCGGCGTAATTTGGAGCATGCACACTGGGATACGTCCACGGAACACAGAGCCTTAATTACTTAATGGGTTATGTAGTTACCACAGGTGATTGGACACTGGTAAACCTAATTAAAATTGAGTTCCTCCCCTATATAACCCCTCCCAAATGAAGAGTACCTCAATTTTTCGCCAGTGTTAAAGTAGTTGGTCACGTTCTAAGAAGAAAAATTTTCTTTTCATGGTCTAGCTGAGGAGACCTAGGGGCTATAACCGGATCCATTCTTTGGACTGATATCAAAGGCCTAAGATAGTTGGTACCCGGGGCTCGTGTTGAGAAGAAACAAGGTTTTCCTGTAATTTCTGCGAAGGTCTGGGCTCTGGGATCCAGAATTTGGTGTAATAATTCATATGTCTACAGGTCCAGGTATGAGGTTTTCTCTAATAAAACCCTTTATAAATATTAAGGTTGGCACAACTTGCCCGCCATGATGGGTGAAAGCTGGAACTACATTTAGTAGCTTTCCTGCCGCGTGGATCAGGTAAGAAGAAGATAATTTTTTATTTATGTATTGTCTTCTTGGAGTAGGATGTCTTTCCTGGTTTTCACCACTGCAGGGAGTAAGTGCAACCTGGTCACTGACTCCATGTGGGTGCCTGATAGGAGAGAGGAGGCACATCTCCAACAAGGCAGGATGCCCTCCAGGGGCCAGTTTAAGGGCAGCACACTGACTGCATAACACCGCAGAGCTTCACATGTGCAGAGCGCTGCTGTCTCTCCACGTTATTCCAAAAGTTCTTTGGTGTGGGCCTTTTTTGAGACGAGTGCATCAGATTGCACGGCTGTTATTTGCAACATATGTCTCAAGCGTATCTTGCGTGGCCAAAACATCACCCGCTTGGGCACCACATGCTTGACCAGACATATGTTGACCTGCCATGCAGTTCATTGGCTAGCGTACCTAAAATACCCACACCAAAGAACAAAGCAGACCTCTCCTTGCTCCTCATCAGCTGGGATCTCCAACCCCACTCAACCTTCAGTCCTCTCTGAAACCTACACTGAGAGGAATGAAGTTGTAGAATTAGGTGTGTCACAGCCAAGGTCTTGCGGGCAATCTGCTATCGGTACACCAAGGGCAAATTTTCCTGCCCCAGCTGCTGCAGCGCGGAAAGAAGTTCGCTCCCAGCCATCCACATGCCCAGCGGTTGAATGCTAGCTTGGCAAATTGCTAGCACTTCAACTGCTGCCTTTTCAGTTGGTAGACTCTGCCCCGTCCGTGAGTTTGTAGAATGTGCGGTACCTCAGTGGCAGGTTCCCAAATGCCACTTTTTCTCACGGACGGCGATCCGGCTTTCTATCGCATGTGTCACATTTGAGGAGGCCACAAGGTTGGTGAGCAGTGACAGTGCATGCATCAGTGACACTGTGCCTCTTATCCACCTGTTAGAGCACACGCTGCATGGAATAATGGACAGGGCACTTGAGGCAGAACAGAGGGAGGAAAAGGAGGACTTCCTTACCTCTCATGGCCTTCTTTATCCATACAGTGTTCCTGCTTGCCCGCCTACCACACAGGAAGAGGAGGAGGAAGAGGAGGAGGAGGAGGAGGAGGAGGAGGAGGATTGTGTCAGCATGGAGGTGGAGCCTAGCACTCAGCATCAGCAGCAGTCTTCAAGGTATCAATTACAGTCCCAAGAAACCCATGGACTTGTACGTGGCTGGGAAGAGGTGGCTACGGATCATGTCGTCCTCAGTGACCCAGAGGACTTTTCACCGAATGCCTCAGCAAACCTACGCTGTATGGCCTCCCTGATACTACAAAAAAAGCGGAAGGATCCTCGTATTTGTGCTATCAAGGAGAGGGATCATTACTGTCTGGCAACCCTCCTTAATCCACGTTACAAGGTAAGGTTGCAGACCTCATCTTGCCGGCACAGAAGGAGCAGAAGATGAAACATCTTCGGGAGGCCTTGCAGGAAGGTCTGTGCAACTTGTTCCCAGAGACTGAGAGGTTTCAAAATCATGTTCCTGGACAACGTGTTGCTGAGGCTTCGGTCAGTCAAAGAAGGAGCAGTGGAGAAGGTAGCCGTCTGACCGATGCGTTGATGCGTTCAGACAATTTTTTAGTGCGCAGCCCCAAGGTATGACCGGTTCCAGCAACCATGGGCAGCTTCTGTTTTACATGGTGCGGGAATACCTAGGAGCAAGATCAGACTTGGACACCTTTCCCACCGAAAAACCTCTGGCTTACTGGGTCTTGATGATGGATCACTGGCGCAAGTTTGCACAGTATGCAACTGAGCTACTGGTCTGTCCTGAATCCAGCGTTCTTTCGGAACGCACATTCAGTGCTGCTGGAGGCTTTGTAACCGATCACAGGATGCACCTGTCCACCAACTCCGTCGATCGACTGACCTTCATAAAAATGAATCAGTCTTGTATCACCAGCAGCTACCAAGCACCTGATAACCAAATATATATATATTTTTTTAAATGTCAGATCCCTTCAAGACTGCCTATGCTGATGCTTAGTGACTATCCTGTTATGCTGAGCGACTATCCTCTTCCTCCTCAATGATCATGGTGATAGCTTGTAAGAACATTTTTGGTTCTGGGCACCGCCACCAGTGGCTAAGGCCCCTGTTTTTCTGCCCCTGTTTAACAGGGGCGTGTAATTTTAATTTTTGCTGCAATATTTTGCAGCAGGGCTCATTCCTACGCTCCAACTAGAATATCTTTTAAGGGTTGCAGTGTTGTGGCACCAACACCAGTGCCTAAGGCCCAATTTTTCTGCCCCTGTTCAACAGGGGCATGTAATTACAATTCTTGATCTAATATTTCACAGCAGGGCCCATTTCTGCGCCCACCAAGAGTAACTGTGAGGGCTTACAGTGTTGTGGCAACACCACCACCAAAGGCCCATTTTTTCTGCCCCTGTTCAACAGGTGCATGTAATTACAATTATTGATATAATCTTTAACAGCAGGCTCCATTCCAGTGCCCACCAAGAGTAACTGTGAGAACTTACAGTGTTGTGGCACCAGCACCACCACCACCAAAGGCCCAATTTTTCTACCACTGTTCAACAATGGCGTGTAATTACAATTCTTGATATAATAGTTCACAGCAGGCTGTTCCAGCACCCACCAAGACTAACTGTGAGGGCTTACAGTGTTGTGGCAACACCAACATCTAAGGCCCACATTCCTGCAGAGTATATACGGCAGGCCCCTACTTTTAAACATCAAACTTACAAGCAACTCCTACTTGGAAGGAGACAACAGGAAGTGAGAGGAAATCTACCCCTAGGAAGGGAAATTCTCTCCTGTAAGAGTTAATATGGGAAAAATGTGTCGCCTCTCCACTGATGCTTTATCACCAATCCTTGTTTCAAGAAAACGTATCAGCCTAAACTGAGGAAATTTTTTTTATATGTTTTTGGGGGATATTTATTATAGCAAAAAGTAAAAAATATAAATATAAATTTTGTTTATAGCGCAAAAAATAAAAACCACAGAGGTGATCAAATACCACCAAAAGAAAGCTCTATTTGTTTGAGAGCCACGTCGCATGACCGCGTAATTGTCAGTTAAAGCGACACAGTGCCGAATCGCAAAAAAACGGCCAGGTCCTTTACCTGCCTAAAGGTCCAGGTCTTAAGTGGTTAACAAAAAAAAATTCAACAGTACATAAACACACTTGTTTTGAAAGGTTCTTTAATAAAAAAAAAAAGACCTCTTGCACACTGTAACTTGAAAACGCTCAGTACAGCTGTTATTTTTACTGAGTTAAAATACAGCCCATTACTTGTAATGTGCCTATGCACACAGGTGCGTAAGCAAGCACTGTGTATTTTTCAGTTAAAAATATATAAATAGAAAACTCAACTTTTTTGGTCAGTAATGTATGCCTCATGCAGACAGATGCATGCAAAAACATGTGAATTTGCACAACTGCACGCAAATGCCCATTTATGTATTGTGGAGAACAAGAACACAAGAATAAGTTTTGCAAATGAGTGCGAAAATGCACAAATGCATATATGCGAAACTACATACAAAAAAAGTTTGAAAAAGTAGATTCTCAAACAGAAGTCTCATGTGCAAGAGGCTTAATAATTTAAAAAAAATGGCAAATCCTGATGCCTGATACCAGCCAAAAAAAATGCTGACACAATCTTTTCTTTGTTGCCAGGTATGGCTCAGGAAAGGTGGGGCACTTTTATAGAAGTGGGACAAAAGTCAATAATTTTATATGTAGTTTATCTCTTGCCAAACCAGCTAAAAATTCAGTATTCAGACAGACAGCTGAAAAAGCATAATTCTGTCTGCACTTGTGTGCGACTGAACTGGGAGTTCATCCCTAGTCTTTTGTTATTTTTAAATTGGGGGGCTTATTAACGCTACAAAGTCCAGATTTTTCCTAAAGTGGAGTTCCACTTAAAAGTGGAACGTCCGCCTGTTTGTTTCCTCCCCCGGTACCACATTTGGCACCCTTTGGGGGGGGGAGCAGATACTTGTCTTTAACAGGTATCCTGTCCTCACTTGCAGGAGACCGGCCGCAGCGCATTATGCCAGCTGCTCGACTCCCTCCTTCTTCCCCTGCCGTCGGGCCAGTAGGAGAGCGCAGTGATGCCTCGCAAATGCGCAGTAGGGACCTGGCATGAAGGCATAATGCTGCACTGCTGGGTTCCCTTACTCTCAATGGTAGCGGCAGCGGCAGCACCCGACAGCTGATGGACACATCAGGTGCGGTGCCGACATCGCTGGACTCCAGGGTAGGTAAGTGTCCTATTGATAAAAGTTAGCAGCTGCATTATGTGTAGCTCTTAATGTTTGCAGGGTGGGCAGAAATGAAATGAAATGAAAGAAACTGAAAAAAGTCTTATTTTCTGCAGTTTGCATTAGCCTCTTTCCACTTTACATGAACCTAATATTATTTTAAGACACACCTAGTTCCTATTGTTTGAGAACGCTTCCAGCCATCAGTCATAACAATACACCCTTATTATCTTCTTTTCCTGTTTTTATCAAAAACTGTTGTAATATAATGTTGTAACAATGTGCTTAACAAGACATCTATACTGTATATATGCAAATCCAATCACTAAAATCACATCCTAAAATGCCATATAATTTTAACATGTCAATGTAATTTCCAAAGCCATTTTCATTCTCTTTAAATCTGCAGCCTTGACTAAACATAATGCCTCATGATCCTCAAGGGCTGGTTTACTGTCCTTCATACTTTAAGGGGGCCGAACTGTGGCCATCATGACTATGGTATAACTAAACATGACCCTTATCTGCTAGGAACCCCCATTTTACCCAACCTCTAAATTAATAAATAACCGAGACCACCACTTAATGTTGGAGTAAAAAACTGGCCGTAGCAGCCTCCATTTATTTTAAATAACTTCTTAAATATTAAATAACATTTATTAACAAAAATATATATGTAAACCTGAAATACAATCACATTTTCTTTTAACCCTACTAGTGCTGGACTTTGCAGGCACATAAACACAACTTTTTAACCCTTGAAAACCTTTTATGAGCACTGCGGTACCTAAACCTCTGGTCATAGGCCTCAAGCCGACAGGCTGGCTCAGAGACGACCACTGACCGCAGTGCCCCCATTAACAACCTCCCAGCTACACCTTGGTAAACTGGACTAACAGCCCCTTCAGAACCCATACCACCTCTGGGTAATGGCATCCACTTTAGGGTAATTTCTTCTCCTGCAAAGTCCAAACACCCGCCACCAGCACCCAAAGGTAACTCCTTACCTTTGGGCGCACCTCCACACCCTCAGCGCTCGCTGCACACACCGTCCTGCAGGCCCAACACCCACATGTCAATCCCCACATCTGTCAAGTGCACTCCATCTCCCCGCTGGTACCTCCACGTATCCACCTCCAACTCCGGATGCCTGACCACCAACCCACCATTTCTGATAACAAACCGTGCCACGTCCCGGTTAACCTTCCTCCTGGCCCTGTTCACTCCCTCCACCGACCTGGCCATCCTCCAGGATGACCTAGGAACAATATCTAACCACACAACTACCGTGTCCGGGTAGGCCATGCGGATCCTTAAAAAATCAAACTTAATGTCCCTTGTACGAACCCCAAGGTCGTTGCCCCCCACGTGTAGCAATAAAACATCAGGCGAACGATCTAATTGTGCAAACTTGTGCACTTCCGGAACCACCCCTGCCCCACAACATCCCCGGAAAACCCAACCATCGAATACACGCTTCATGTCTTGGGACCCCAAGCTGATGACCGTCCGGTCGCATGTCCGCTCTCCTAGCCCCCCAATGAACGAAGGAGTGGCCCATTATCCAAACCAGTCCCTGTCCCGTACCTGAAAGACATGAAACAAAAATTACGTCACCTACAGACCTTCGAGAGACGCTCCCCGTCCCCCGTAATCACATGGTCCCTTACCAAACCCTGGCCCACCCCAGGGCCTAGGGGGTGACCCCCCCCTTTAAAACCCTCCAGGTTCCCCTGCGCGACCTGCCCTCCCTCCATTGACCCCCAGGGTTACCAACAACTGTGGTCTCACATACAGCCGAAACCTCCTCGACTCCCATCTGCCAATCCTTTTTACCATCTCATCATCCATGCCACTACGTGCAGCCTCTGTCGCGGCCCCGATGCGAAAAGAGTGTGCTGAAAACTCCCTTGCCACGAGGCCCAATGCCCCCAGACACCTCCTGAACACCGTCACGAACTGATACCGTGACAACGGTGTACCATCCTCATGCACCAGAAATGCACCACCCAACGTCAGACGGACGGACGTCCAAAAATTCCTGCACCACTTTAACGGGACACAGATCCGACCCCCCAATAGGGAACACCTGCACAACCTTGCCCGTCCCCTTTTGATCAGTTTTTGACTTCCGTAACCACAAACTGACCCCCTCTTGTGCCCACCGCACATCCGTGGCCAACATGCCACCCTGTGTCGCCTTCGATTGGCTGACCAGCTCCCCCACCCGAAACGCTCCAAAGAACGCCAGCGCAAAAGCCGCCCTAAACAATAGCACCTCGTACCGTGACGTGCACAACGTACCCAATTCCCCCATAATACCCCTCAGTATTTCGAATGACACCGGGCGACGCGCGTCCCCCCCGCCGCCCCTGCTTTCTGTAACCTTTGAGTGCCTGCCGCACACAAAACTCCTTTGTAAAGTCTGTACACCCCTGCAACTTCAACAAAAAGGCCAAACCTGCCAATTTCTTATCCAACACGGAGTGGGACAAACCTCCGCCTCCATGTTCCTAGCCACAAAATACAGCACCAGACCCCTTACTTCAGGCCCCACCGGGTCCA
This sequence comes from Rana kukunoris, assembly GCA_029574335.1. Taxonomy (NCBI): domain Eukaryota; kingdom Metazoa; phylum Chordata; class Amphibia; order Anura; family Ranidae; genus Rana; species Rana kukunoris. The sequence goes on from CM056049.1 coordinate 304,714,676, forward strand.
CTGCCGCCGCCTCGCGAACCAGGGCCTGCCACTCTAACCAGACCTTCTCGTAGGCCGCCCATGTGCCCACACTTACCGACTTTTTGATCCAATCGGAGATGATTCCAACGGAATCTCCCATAGCCACTCTGGACAGGGTACCCAATGCTCTTCCGCTTCCGGCACCAACTCCCGGAACCTGTCCCACTGAAAGCGAGACAAGGCGTCAGCCACTACATTTTCCACACCTGGCAAATGCACCGCATACACAAATACATTCATCTGCAAACAGCGCAGCACCAGGTGCCGCAATAGCCGAATAACCGGTGGGGAAGATGCCGTGACCCTGTTAATCACCTGAACTACCCCCAGATTGTCTCCATTAAACCGCACCTTCCGGTCCCGGAAGGACGAACCCCATAGCTCCACCGCTAGCACCACCGGAAACAATTCCAGTAGCACCAGGTTCCTAGTGAACCCCCGCTTCCAGCCAGGACTGGGGCCAAGGCCCAGCACTCCACTGACCCTGAAAATATGCGCCAAAACCCGAACCCCCGGCCGCATCTGTGAACAACTCCATGTCGAAGTTGCTGACCGACCGGACATCCACAAGGCCCTTCCATTAAAGGACTCCAAAAAGGAGTGCCACATCAACAGGTCATCCCTGTGATCCTGCACCAGATGGACATAGTGCCTCGGGGACCTGACCCCCGCTGTACTAGCCGAGAGGCGTCTGCAAAAGACTCTCCCCATCGGCAGAATGCGGCACGCGAAATTGAGCTTACCCAGGAGCGACTGCAGTGCTCGGAGCTGCACCTTACGCAGACCTAACATCTCGCTAATCTCCGCCTTGAGGCCGTTCAGTTTGTCTAGCGGCAACCTGCACTCCATTGCCTCTGAATCAATCACAATTCCCAAAAATTGAATGACCGACTTAGGTCCTTCCATTTTCTCGGGCGCCGGCGGCACACCAAAGCGCTCTGAAATGTGTTCCAGCGTGGCTTACAATATTGCGCAAATGCGCGACCCCGCCGGGCCGATGCAAAGGAAGTCATCCAGATAATTTATCACGGAGCTCACTCCGGACACATCCCTAACCACCCATTCTAGGAACGAGCAGAACTGTTCAAACAAGGCGCACGAAATGGAGCAGCCCATCGGTAGACACTTGTCCACGTAGAACTCCCCACCCCAGTGGCAACCCAACAGCCGAAAGCAATCCGGGTGAAGCGGGAGTAGCCGAAAGGCGGCCTCAATGTCCGACTTGGCCATCAAAGCCCCCCGGCCGTACCGGCGAACCCATCCCACCGCGGCATCAAAAGAAGTGTAGCACACCGTACAATCCCTCACGCTGATGGCATTGTTGACCGACCCACCCTTCGGAAACGACAGGTGGTGAATGAGCCGGAACTTGTTTGGCTCTTTTTTTGGCACCACCCCCAACGGGGAAACCACCAACCCTTCCAAAGGAGGGGAGACAAAGGGGCCCCCCATACGGCCCAGCGCGACTTCCTTCCGCAGTTTCTCCGAAACCACTTCCGGACGTTGCAGCGCAGAACGCAAATTCCTCGCCACCGGAGGGACCACCGCCAAGTTGCAAGGAATCACGAAACCCTCAGAGAAACCCCTTTCTAACGACAGCGCAGCCGCCCTGTCCGGATACCTACCGAGAAACGGTCGCATCCTTTCCACCATCACCGGAGTCCTCCCTCTTACTCGCAGAGTCTCCGGGACGTCCCTTGCCTTGCTTAAAACAACGGGAAGAGGGGTGATTACCCCCACAGCCAGAGCACTCGTGCTTGAACCGGCAGGACCCTCCAAACCTGCAGTTACCCTCGTTGAACTGCCAGCAAACCCCCTTTTTCTTTCCGGCCGACTGTCCTGGGGAAGAGGTTCCGCCACCCCCCTGAAAAAACGGAGCGGATGTCCGCGGAGCCGACATAAGCCGCATCCAAAGGCCGATGTCCTTGGTATCCCACCTAATATCCGGCCTAATTGCCCGGCGTTGCCGGAATTGCTCATCGTATCGGAGCCACCCCTGCCCACTGTAACACGATAAGCCTCGCTGATTGCCTCTTGGTAACTGAAAAGCGCCGAACAGTGTTCAGGGTTTTTCTCGCCAATCACGCTAGCCAAGGTCGAATAAGCCTGCGACCAATTCGCAAACGTCCTGGGAATAAGCCTATAACGCCTCTTCTCCTCATCCTCCTTCTTAGACTCCTCCGGCCTAAACCTGTCCAGGTTAAAATTCTCCAGAGGCAACAGCGCAAATATCTCTACATATTCGCTCTTCCAAATCTTCTCCCTCACCTCCTGCTTCAAATGTGAACCCAGGGGTGCCTCATAACAAGTGTAAACTTCTCCCCTTGCAGCATCCGCCAACCGGACCAGATCCCTTTTTTTTTGCAGAGTCACCCTTTGCACTTGGCTGTGCAGCAGACACTGCCCCATCCACCGCCAAACTCATCCCTCCATCCACTGGCACCACTGTCCCAGTCACGGAAGACGCCTCCAGACGGCCGCCGGGCCAATGGCGGGGCTCTCCCCCCCCTTTAGCTGGCTCACCAATGCCTCTAAACACACCAAAAAGAGCTGCAACCCAGCGTCCTCATCTGACTGCACCCCCTGGGCCCCAGACGTAACCCCACTACTCCCCGCCACCGCGTGCACTGCCAACCTACCCCGGGAGCCCCCCCCCCCGGCCGCCAGCCAACACACCAGCATTGTGTAACACATCAGAAAAAAACGAAAACTACTTACCAGGCTGTCTGGAAGCAATCCCACCAGCCGCACGACTCGTCTCCCGCGCTGCGACCTCCGTCCTGGGAACGACCTCCTCTTCCGATTTGGACAGCTCACCCTCCGAAAGAACACCAGGCCGGACGTCTTCTCCAGATGATGGCCCACCAGGTGACTCGGGCCTGGCAGCCGAGGGCCCAGAGCTGGCCTCGCTCACCCTGCGCACTCTGGACCCGTGCACCGATTTCCCCGACGCTTTCCTGGGTACCGCACACTTTCCCCCGGGCTGGATTGGTGGTAGCTAGCCGCGGATGGCGAAAGGCTAGCCACCGCATGGACAGGCCTCCCTCGCCGAGGCTCCCGGACCTCCGGTGCACAACCAGGGTTGGAGCCCGCATCAATTTGATCAGCACGCTGGGCGGGCCTGGCCGCCGCTTTGGAGCCCCCTGGCCGCCCCCCCCCTGCACCCCGCTGCTGGTCAGCTGCCGAGTTGGGACCCTCCCGCCCCGCCCCCACGCCCTGCGCTTGGTGAGGGGGCCGAGGGGGACCAGATGGGGCTCCCCTCCCGCCTGCGGGATCTGGTAGAAGGACCCGGGGAGTAACGGCTCGGGGGCCGAGAAACGCGGGTGCGGGACAAACTGCCACCCCCCCCCCCGACCGGGGTATCCCCCGACATGTCCCCCCGCTGGAGGAGAGGCCCCAGCGCGGCCTGCAGCCACCTCTCCCCGTGACGCTCAGCCCTCCTCCCGGAGCTGAGAAAATAAATGGTTGTAGCCAGACATGGCAGGGAAGGGGAAATAAGAAGGAACAGAGCGGGTGGGGAAGAAAAAAACCCGAAAAGTTACCCCCTGAATCAGGCAGAGCACTAGACCCCAGCAGCACGTCCTCACTGAAAACTTTCCTCCACGCGTGTTAGCCCGGGAAGGAGGAGGAGGGGAATTTAAAACCTCCCTCCCCTCCCCTCCCTCAGCTACACACAAAACCACTCCCAACGACCAGACCAGGGCTTAGTTAACCCTGTCATGGCCGGCCTTCCACTTAATGGCTTTGCCATTGCTCCGTGCCTTACTGGAGTACAACATCCCTCATCACTGGTGTCAGTGGGAGGATTGTGACCCATCACTGGTGTCAGTGGGAGGAATTGTGGGCCATCACTGGTGTCAGTGGGATGAATTGTGACCCATCACTGGTTTTAGTGGGAGGAATTGTGACCCATCATTGGTGTCATTGGAAGGAATTGTGCCCCATCACTGGGAGGAAATTCCGCCCCATCGTTTGTACCATTGGGCTCCATTATTGGTGTCATTGGGAGGAATTGTGCCCTTCATTGGTGCCAATGAATAAAATAAAACTCCAAGGGCCATATAAAAGCAAGCCAAGGGCCGCATCTGCCCCCCCTGGGCCACAGTTTGGAGACCACTGCTCTATAAAGTAAAACTTAAAGCAATTTTTTTTTGTAGATTTGATTAGAGTGGTGAGGGATTAGAATCGTTGTCATGTTTTTATTGATACCTGCACCCCATTAAGACGACTCACTCACTCTAACTGTCCTGATCACCATTGTTACTAGAAAAGAAAGATAAATCCAAAATTTGGAGTTGCCACCAAAAACAAGAATAGAGGGAGAACATCCGAAGGAGACAACTGTGCAAGTGGTGAATTCATTCTTTTCGAGACTACAGTTTGAGAAGTAAAGAGAAATCACCCTAATGAGACATGGATGGCAAAAAAATAAAACAAATAAAAATAAACTGACAGTGGTTTAATCCTCTTACTAAATGCTTTGGCTTTAGATTTTACTTAAAAATAAGGAATGCCACCAAAGCAGACATTTTTAGTGGAATATTTGCTCTCATTTCCTTTTCTATTAAAAGCTATCTGTTGCATATGATCCTTTTTTTTTTGGGGGGGGGGTGTTTCTGGTCCTAAATGACAATCTTAAATATCACACATTGTTCACAACATTGTTCATTCACTCTAATCTTTAGGGTAGTAAATATGTGCATAAATAAGTAACTAATGCTAATCCCACAAAAGCCTCTTCTTCTCAAGGACTGGCAGCAAACAATTCAGCAGAGGCGCAGAATTACTAAGCATTAGTGCAATTTATGGTATGTCTCTTTTTCACAATTTATATTATTTAATATGTATGATGAACAAAATCAGTCCTTTCCATTGAGTCAGTAGTGATAACACAAACTCGTAGCCATAGGACTAGCTATCTGAACCAGTTTGAATATGCACACAATTCATGATTACCACCAGGAAAAACACAAAAGAAATACACAAACATAGATGCACCCTGTAATTTTCTATTGCTCACAGCTATGAGCAATAAGAAACATGAACTAGTTTCAAATCCTTTAACAATGTTTTATTCAAAGTTGTGAAATTATGGGTGGAACCAACAAATACAAAAAAAAACACCAATCTACCTTTGAAATCTTAACCATTGCATTTCATCATAACTTTTGTTTTTGTGATTATCATTGCGTAATAAATAGGTCTGTATGAATAGATGAGCCTGCTTACATTTTGATAACATAATTATAGTTTATTTTATTATACTAAAAACATATTTTCCCTGAATCTGTAGCAGATACCTATAGAGAACTACAAGAATGAGATCCTTCACTTCAACCCAACTCATTGTATATGTCACACTTTAGTAAATAAAATAAAAAATCCAATGCACTTCAGTACTGGGAAATATGTACCTATGTTTTTAGTGTTTTCTGTATGTATTATTTTTTTTTTTTTAGTTAAAAAATTAATCTCTAACACTCCTTTATATTTACGTATATGCTTTGCAGCTGAGCTTTGATAGATGGTTGGGAGCAGTGGCGACTGGTGGGTTCTCTTTTCAGGGGGGTGGAAAAAATGCACCAACCCCCCACAGCCACGCGGCGCAGCACTCACCACCTGCAGCACCACCAGCCAGCGGAACTTACTCGCTGTGGGGAGGGGTTTCTCCTCCTCTCCTGCATTGGCAGGCTGTCCTCCTCCTCTCCTGCATTGGTGGGGCTGTCCTGCTCCTCTCCTGCATTGGGGGGGCTGTCCTGCCCTCTCCTGCATTGGTGGGGCTGTCCTCCTCCTCTCCTGTAGTGGCGAAAGGCTACATGACTGGGTTCCCTTACCAGCAATGGCAGCAGCAGCACCCAACCAGCCAATGTGACTTCAGGCTACATAAATGTCCTAATGTTAAAAGTCAGCAGCTGCAGTACGTGTTGCTGTTGACTTTTAATTTTTAAAGGGGCGGGTGGAGCTCCTCTTTAATGTATTCAACAGGTAGAAGTTAAAGCGTCACTAGTTTTTTTCTTTAAATAACAAACATGTTATACTTACATCCTCTGTGTGGCTTGTTTTGCACACAGTGGCCCCGATCCACGTCTTCTGGGGTCCCTTGGCGGCTGTCATGGCTCCCCCTCTGCAAGAGCTTTCCACCTTCATGCAAGCGAGTCATTGGATGTGATTGACAGCAGCGCCAGCCGATGGCTGTGCTGCTATGAATCCGTCCAACTTAGCCAACCTAGCCAATCAACGACCAGGCTGGGAACCGAAGAGGATGACGGGGATGAGTGAGGGACTTTCGAGGGGTGGAGTAAGTAAAACGGGGCTCGGGGCGGTGCTGTCAGATGTTTTTTCACCTAAATGCATAGGATGCATTTAGGTGAAAAAACATTTACCTTTACAACCCCTTTAAGGCTCTGCATGTGTTTTTCAGTCTATTTGAGGATGTGGACATATGTTGCGAAAGATTAAGCAGGAGCATTACATTACATATTCAGTAGTCACTGTAAATTCAAATTACTCACTATGAGAACACAAATGTCTCTGGGGGTTGCGTTTCATACCATTGATATTACACCATAGAAATATTATGCTAAGTTATAATGCTAAGATAATGGCAAACAAATTAAAGTATATTGTCACAAATTGGTCACAGCCTAGAACACCTTTCTAGGCTATTATTTCCTATTTAAAGGTATTTGTAACAAAACCTAAAATACTAATTACATTTTTATTTATTTTTTCAAAACTAGACATACTGTATGTAAATTGATTTCAGTATATACCGTATTTATTGGCGTATAACACGCACAGGTGTATAACACGCACACTAACTTTAAGGCCCCGTACACACGGCAGAGAACCTCGACGGGCGGAACACATCGTTCCGCCCGTCGAGGTTCTCTGCCGGCCCTCAGAATCGGCGACCCACCCATCGGTAAAGGCAACCAGCCATTCATCCCGACGGGCCGTCGAGCAAATAGAGAACCTGTTCTCTATTTGCTCGACAGGTTTCCCGACGGGCGGGGCTCGCCGAGAGCGTACACACGGCCGAGGTTCTCGGCAGAATGCGGCACCCAGCGAGGTTCTCACTGGTTTCTTCTGCCCGAGAACCTGGGCCGTGTGTACAGGGCTTAAGAGGGAAGTTTCAGGAAAAAACTTTCCACAGCCCCCTGCATATAACACGCAGGCACAGTTTACTCTCTATTTTCAGGGTAAAAAATGAGTGTTATACGCCAATAAATACAGTAATACATTAAACCTACCAATGTACATATTTCCTTACTAGTTGTACATTAAACGCAACCAATGCAGAAAGTGGTGTTTTATTAAAGTACAGTAATAATATGGTTTAGTGTGCAAGAATGGCTACATAACTCATAACTTGGAACAAAAGCAAGACGAAAAATTTATGAATTTTGAACTTCTATTGAACATACAGGACAGTAAGAAAAATATCCTAAAAGCAGCAGTTGTTTTTGTACTACAGTATGTACGTTTTATTTTTATTTTTTATTAAGACACGCATACTAAAAACAGTTCATAGTTGCCACTGCTGACCTCTCCTGAAAATGCCTGACTCTCACAATACTCCAATGTTTCAATATTTTTTGAGTCACTGACTTGAAACAAGTATGTGTATAATAGATCCGGAGAAGAATGCATACAGCTCACTGTTTTTTACATGGCTCTTCCACCCATAGATTACAAGGACACAAGATTTCTTTGTAGGCAAAGTACTGTGTAAGCAAGTAAAGCATCTAGAAAAGCATAATCCTCTGGCTCTTCCCTCAAAGGGCCTTAATCATAGTTGTGATTAAGGTCCTTTGAGGCAGAAACACATAGG